>OU015471.1:4824492-5380573 GCA_907164805.1 Brachyptera putata | reverse complement strand
TTTGGGTTAAAAAAAAGGTTTCCCAAAAAGGGAAACCCTTTTTTGGACCTTTCGCGATTAATTTCTATGAACTGGTGAGAGCTATGATGTTCTAGTATTTTTTAAGGAGTATAACTTGATGGTCCCTGAATCTTCAGCAAATTTGGCTATACTCGCATCAGCCATTTCCAAGAAAAAGGTGTCTGAATTACCCAAAAACTGCAATTTCCAGCCACTTTTCAGAGTCATAAAAAATCATCATTTTTGATTCGACTAAAATTTTGTAGGAAGACAAGAGGACATTTCAGAAGAGTTATTCCGTTTAAATTTTGCTAATAATGCTAATGGAAAAGTAATTAGAAGGATTCCAGAATTCTATAATATGGGACTCTACCATGGTGAGTACACTAAGTTGTTTTTCGCTCTAAAATCTCTAAATTAAACGCGATTTAGGAACGGAGACCGGATTTGTGTTCCAATTTTATCACACTACACATACATAACAACAGAACTGAGAAATTCAACCAAAAATTTCAAGCGACAAAAAAATTTGGCCAAAATGTACAGGGTTAACTAAGGTACTTTTGGACCTTTCGCAATTAATTTCTATGAACTGGTGAGAGCTATGATGTTCTAGTATTCTTTTAAGAGTATAACTTGATGGTCCCTAAATCCTCAGCAAATTTGGCTATACTCGCATCAGCCATTTCCAAGAAAAAGGTGTCTGAATTTCCCAAAACTGCAATTTCCAGCCACTTTTCAGAGTCATAAAAAATCATCATTTTTGATTCGGCTAAAATTTTGTAGGAAGACAAGAGGACATTTCAGAAGAGTTATTCCGTTGAAATTTTGCTAATAATGCTAATGGAAAAGTAATTAGAAGGATTCCAGAATTCTATAATATGGGACTCTACCATGGTGAGTACACTAAGTTGTTTTTCGCTCTAAAATCTCTAAATTAAACGCGATTTAGGAACGGAGACCGGATTTGTGTTCCAATTTTATCACACTACACATACATAACAACAGAACTGAGAAATTCAACCAAAAATTTCAAGCGACAAAAAAATTTGGCCAAAATGTACAGGGTTAACTAAGGTACTTTTGGACCTTTCGCAATTAATTTCTATGAACTGGTGAGAGCTATGATGTTCTAGTATTTTTTTGAGAGTATAACTTGATGGTCCCTAAATCCTCAGCAAATTTGGCTATACTCGCATCAGCCATTTCCAAGAAAAAGGTGTCTGAATTTCCCAAAAACTGCAATTTCCAGCCACTTTTCAGAGTCATAAAAAATCATCATTTTTGATTCGGCTAAAATTTTGTAGGAAGACAAGAGGACATTTCAGAAGAGTTATTCCGTTGAAATTTTGCTAATAATGCTAATGGAAAGGTAATTAGAAGGATTCCAGAATTCTATAATATGGGACTCTACCATGGTGAGTACACTAAGTTGTTTTTCGCTCTAAAATCTCTAAATTAAACGCGATTTAGGAACGGAGACCGGATTTGTGTTCCAATTTTATCACACTACACATACATAACAACAGAACTGAGAAATTCAACCAAAAAATTTCAAGCGACAAAAAAATTTGGCCAAATGTACAGGGTTAACTAAGGTACTTTTGGACCTTTCGCAGATAATTTCTATGAACTGGTGAGAGCTATGATGTTCTAGTATTTCTTTAAGAGTATAACTTGATGGTCCCTAAATCCTCAGCAAATTTGGCTATACTCGCATCAGCCATTTCCAAGAAAAAGGTGTCTGAATTTCCCAAAAACTGCAATTTCCAGCCACTTTTCAGAGTCATAAAAAATCATCATTTTTGATTCGGCTAAAATTTTGTAGGAAGACAAGAGGACATTTCAGAAGAGTTATTCCGTTGAAATTTTGCTAATAATGCTAATGGAAAAGTAATTAGAAGGATTCCAGAATTCTATAATATGGGACTCTACCATGGTGAGTACACTAAGTTGTTTTTCGCTCTAAAATCTCTAATTAAACGCGATTTAGGAACGGAGACCGGATTTGTGTTCCAATTTTATCACACTACACATACATAACAACAGAACTGAGAAATTCAACCAAAAATTTCAAGCGACAAAAAAATTTGGCCAAAATGTACAGGGTTAACTAAGGTACTTCTGGACCTTTCGCGATTAATTTCTATGAACTGGTGAGAGCTATGATGTTCTAGTATTTTTTTGAGAGTATAACTTGATGGTCCCTAAATCCTCAGCAAATTTGGCTATACTCGCATCAGCCATTTCCAAGAAAAAGGTGTCTGAATTTCCCAAAAACTGCAATTTCCAGCCACTTTTCAGAGTCATAAAAAATCATCATTTTTGATTCGGCTAAAATTTTGTAGGAAGACAAGAGGACATTTCAGAAGAGTTATTCCGTTGAAATTTTGCTAATAATGCTAATGGAAAAGTAATTAGAAGGATTCCAGAATTCTATAATATGGGACTCTACCATGGTGAGTACACTAAGTTGTTTTTCGCTCTAAAATCTCTAAATTAAACGCGATTTAGGAACGGAGACCGGATTTGTGTTCCAATTTTATCACACTACACATACATAACAACAGAACTGAGAAATTCAACAAAAATTTCAAGCGACAAAAAAATTTGGCCAAAATGTACAGGGTTAACTAAGGTACTTTTGGACCTTTCGCAATTAATTTCTATGAACTGGTGAGAGCTATGATGTTCTAGTATTTTTTTAAGAGTATAACTTGATGGTCCCTAAATCCTCAGCAAATTTGGCTATACTCGCATCAGCCATTTCCAAGAAAAAGGTGTCTGAATTTCCCAAAAACTGCAATTTCCAGCCACTTTTCAGAGTCATAAAAAATCATCATTTTTGATTCGGCTAAAATTTTGTAGGAAGACAAGAGGACATTTCAGAAGAGTTATTCCGTTGAAATTTTGCTAATAATGCTAATGGAAAAGTAATTAGAAGGATTCCAGAATTCTATAATATGGGACTCTACCATGGTGAGTACACTAAGTTGTTTTTCGCTCTAAAATCTCTAAATTAAACGCGATTTAGGAACGGAGACCGGATTTGTGTTCCAATTTTATCACACTACACATACATAACAACAGAACTGAGAAATTCAACCAAAAATTTCAAGCGACAAAAAAATTTGGCCAAAATGTACAGGGTTAACTAAGGTACTTTTGGACCTTTCGCGATTAATTTCTATGAACTGGTGAGAGCTATGATGTTCTAGTATTTTTTTGAGAGTATAACTTGATGGTCCCTAAATCCTCAGCAAATTTGGCTATACTCGCATCAGCCATTTCCAAGAAAAAGGTGTCTGAATTTCCCAAAAACTGCAATTTCCAGCCACTTTTCAGAGTCATAAAAAATCATCATTTTTGATTCGGCTAAAATTTTGTAGGAAGACAAGAGGACATTTCAGAAGAGTTATTCCGTTGAAATTTTGCTAATAATGCTAATGGAAAAGTAATTAGAAGGATTCCAGAATTCTATAATATGGGACTCTACCATGGTGAGTACACTAAGTTGTTTTTCGCTCTAAAATCTCTAAATTAAACGCGATTTAGGAACGGAGACCGGATTTGTGTTCCAATTTTATCACACTACACATACATAACAACAGAACTGAGAAATTCAACCAAAAATTTCAAGCGACAAAAAAATTTGGCCAAAATGTACAGGGTTAACTAAGGTACTTTTGGACCTTTCGCGATCGATTTCTATGAACTGGTGAGAGCTATGATGTTCTAGTATTCTTTTGAGAGTATAACTTGATGGTCCCTAAATCCTCAGCAAATTTGGCTATACTCGCATCAGCCATTTCCAAGAAAAAGTGTCTGAATTTCCCAAAAACTGCAATTTCCAGCCACTTTTCAGAGTCATAAAAAATCATCATTTTTGATTCGGCTAAAATTTTGTAGGAAGACAAGAGGACATTTCAGAAGAGTTATTCCGTTGAAATTTTGCTAATAATGCTAATGGAAAAGTAATTAGAAGGATTCCAGAATTCTATAATATGGGACTCTACCATGGTGAGTACACTAAGTTGTTTTTCGCTCTAAAATCTCTAAATTAAACGCGATTTAGGAACGGAGACCGGATTTGTGTTCCAATTTTATCACACTACACATACATAACAACAGAACTGAGAAATTCAACCAAAAATTTCAAGCGACACAAAAAATTGGCCAAAATGTACAGGGTTAACTAAGGTACTTTTGGACCTTTCGCAATTAATTTCTATGAACTGGTGAGAGCTATGATGTTCTAGTATTTTTTAAGAGTATAACTTGATGGTCCCTAAATCCTCAGCAAATTTGGCTATACTCGCATCAGCCATTTCCAAGAAAAAGGTGTCTGAATTTCCCCAAAACTGCAATTTCCAGCCACTTTTCAGAGTCATAAAAAATCATCATTTTTGATTCGGCTTAAATTTTGTAGGAAGACAAGAGGACATTTCAGAAGAGTTATTCCGTTGAAATTTTGCTAATAATCCTAATGTGAGAGTAATTATAAGGATTCCAGAATTCTATATAGGACCCTATATACCATGGTGAGTACACTAAGTTGATTTTTGCTCTAAAATCTTTGAATTCAACTCGATTTTGAAACGAAGACCGGATTTGTGTTCGAATTTGATAAGCATATGAATAAATAACAACAAAACTGAGAAATTCAACAATGAATTTCAGAGGACAAAATTTTTTGACCGAAATGTACAGGGTTAACTAAGGTACTTTTGGACCTTTCGCAATCAATTTCTATGAACTGGTGAGAGCTATGATATTCTAGTATTTTTTTACGAGTATAACTTGATGGTCCCTAAATCCTCAGCAAATTTGGCTATTATCGCATCAGCCATTTCCAAGAAAAATGTGTCTGAATTACCCAAAAACTGCAATTTCCAGCCACTTTTAAGAGTCATGAAAAATCATCATTTTTGATTCGGCTGAAATTTTGTAGGAAGACAAGAGGACATTTCACAAGAGTTATTCCGTTGAAATTTTGCTAATAATGCTAATGGAAAAGTAATTAGAAGGATTCCAGAATTCTATATAGGACTCTACCATGGTGAGTACACTAAGTTGATTTTTGCTCTAAAATCTTTAGATTAAACTCGATTTGAAAACGGAGACCGGATTTGTGTTCGATTTTGATAAGCATATGAATAAATAACAACAGAACTGAGAAATTCAACAATGAATTTCAGAGGACAAAATTTTTTGACCGAAATGTACAGGGTTTTAACTAAGGTACTTTTGAACCTTTCGCAATCAATTTCTATGAACTGGTGAGAGCTATGATATTCTAGTATTTTTTTACGAGTATAACTTGATTGTCCCTAAATCCTCAGCAAATTTGGCTATACTCGCATCAGCCATTTCCAAGAAAAAGGTGTCTGAATTACCCGAAAACTGCAATTTCCAGACACTTTTCTGAGTCATAAAAAATCATCATTTTTGATTCGGCTAAAATTTTGTAGGAAGACAAGAGGACATTCCAGAAGAGTTATTCCGTTGAAATTTTGCTAATAATTCTAATGGAAAAGTAATTAGAAGGATTCCAGAATTCTATATAGGACTGGTATACCATGGTGAGTACACCAAGTTGATTTTTGCTCTAAAATCTTTAAATTAAACTCGATTTTGAAACGGAGACCGGATTTGTGTTCGAATTTGATAACCATATGAATAAATAACAACAGAACTGAGAAATTCAACAATAAATTTCAGAGGGTAAAAATTTTTGATCGAAATGTACAGGGTTAACTAAGGTACTTTTGGACCTTTCGCAATTAATTTCTATGAACTGGTGAGAGCTATGATGTTCTAGTATTTTTTTATGAGTATAACTTGATGGTCCCTAAATCCTCAGCAAATTTGGCTATACTCGCATCAGCCATTTCCAAGAAAAAGGTGTCTGAATTACTCAAAAACTGCAATTTCCAGCCACTTTTCAGAGTCATCAAAAATCATCATTTTCGATTTGGCTAAAATTCTGTAGGAAGACGAGAGGACATTTCGAAAGAGTTATTCCGTTGAAATTTTGCTAATAATGCTAATGGAAAAGTAATTAGAAGGATTCCAGAATTCTATATAGGACCCTACCATGGTGAGTACACTAAGTTGATTTTTGCTCTAAAATCTTTAAATTAAACTCGATTTTGAAACGGAGACCGGATTTGTGTTCGAATTTGATAACCATATGAATAAATAACAACAGAAATGAGAAATTCAACAATGAATTTCAGAGGACAAAAATTTTTGACCAAAATGTACAGGGAACTATGGTACTTTTGGACCTTTCGCAATTAATTTCTATGAACTGGTGAGAGCTATGATGTTCTAGTATTTTTTTATATTCATATCTTTGGGTTCTTCAAATCATTGGAGAGTTTCGTTAATATTGCTCCGGCAGTTGCCAAGAAAAACATCGCTGATTTATCAAAAAACGGACATTTCAGCCAACTTTCAGAACGGTCTTTTGAAATAACGACATTTGTCCAATTATGTTTTCATAGTCAGCAAGAAGATTCAATTCTAAACAAGATAATATCTTTTTGGAAATTTCAAAACCAAATTTGACGTCAGAAATCAAATTTGAAAGAAGTAAAAATAAAAAAATCATTATTTTTTATTGGTCTTAAATTTTGTAGGATGACAAAAGGCCATTCTGAAACAACAAATCCACTGTCATCTTCCCAATTTTAATTTTTTTAAAGTAACTACAAAGATTTCAAATTTCTATATGGGCCCTAACATGGCAAATAATACCAAGTTATTTTTTGCTCTAAAATCTTTAAATTTTATTCAATTTCGAAACTGAGACTAGATTTGTATTCCAATTTGATCATACATAATATCATTGATCATTTGATCATACATACATAACAATAGAACTGGGAATTCAACCAAAGATTTCAGACCCCCCCAAAAAAAAAAATCACCAAAAAGCACAGGGGATCAGCGATTGCCGGAGAACCGACCGTGCGATCGGGCTGATTTTTCGATTTTATTAAATGGCTTGACCACGTTACTAAGGTACTTTTTGACCTTCCGCAATTAATCTCTTCGAACTGGTGAGAGCTATGATGTTCTAGTATTTTTTTATGTTCATAACTTTGGGATCTTTAAATCATTGGAGAGTTTCGTTAATATTGCTCTGGCAGTTGCCAAGAAAAACGTCGCTGATTTATCAAAAAATGGACATTTTTAGCCAACTTTCACAACGGTCTTTGAAATAACGACAATTGTCCAATTATGTTTTCATATTCAGCAAGAAGATTCAATTTTCTAAACAAGAAAATATCTTTTTGGAAATTTTAAAACCAAATTTGACGTCAGAAATCAAATTTGAAAAAGGTTTAAAAGGCCAAAAATCATGATTTTTTATTTGTCTACAATTTTGTAGGACAACATGAGGTTATTTGAAAAACCTGAATCAGTGGAAATTTCCTCCCCAAAATATTTTCCGACCTATCAAGAGAATTCTAATACTTGACATATGGCAAAAGTACCAAGTTATTTTTCATTCTAAAATCTCTGAATAGTGAAAAATGTCGTGACTGTTGATTCGTTTACTATTTTGTGGGACGGTGAAAGGACTGGAAAATAATATATTTATTTCTTCGATTACTGACACCATTATGATGATTGAAAATAACCACTCCGTTTTTCTACTTACTGGCATCGGACGTGTAGTTCTCCTTAATATGTCCATCTCCTTCCTACGTCCTCACTGCGTCAACCTCTCCATCGTAGGTACTGCCGTCCAAGTTGCCAAGTCTCTTCCTTCTTCAACGGTACTGCTAGTAGTAACGTGGTACTGGCATCGTTCTTGTGGTTCTAGTTGTTGCGTTCATCTTCTTCCCTCCTTCCCTCGTCTGCCTACGTCCTCACTGCGTCAACTGCTACATCGTAGTGCCGTCCAAGTTGCCTTCTCTTCCTTCTTCAATGGTACTGCTAGTCGATACATGTAATGGCATCATCCTTTGTTGACAAGCCGTAACAACTGTAACAAAAAAAAATACAGGGTAATGAAACGTTCATATATAGGACTATTTTATACAAATCAATAGCATGCTCTTGAAATACCGTAGGCCTACTGCTCACATGCACTTGGTAATATGAGATCAGTATTTAAAATCAATTTAAAGGACATCACAACCCTAGGGCTAGATTTGAACGAATAATAACGCTATTTTCTCTCCTAATTCAAGAGAGAACTAGAAAGCAACATGTCAGTTCAAGAAATTCTACTATATCAAAATGTCCTCCAGGACCCGCCCCCTTTTCTGAGTCATGACGAAGACATGTGATTCTTTCAATGTTTCGATACAGAACTGGTAATGTCTAATCATGTCTTTGAAAGGGGTCGGGTCCTGGATGCCAGTTTAATGGATTAAAACTTCTGATAACTGATATGACGATTTCAATTTATTTTCTTGAATAAGTAGAAAAAAATAGCATCACTAGGCATATTCATTCAAATGTAGCCCTAGGGTTGCAAGGGCCTAAGACGCGTCATCACACTCAAATTAATAGAAATGAATTCGGTTTCAGAAACAAAATGTCAACAACTACAGCTATTAGAGAAACATTATCTCATGTACTTGAATACTTAGATGCTAAAAAAAGAACCATAGGACTGTACTGTGACTTACAAAAAGCGTTTGACTGCTTAGATCACTCTCTATTATTACGTAAACTCTGTAAACTAGGTATCAGGAGTGTAGCAAATGATCTGATTTCATCTTATTTGTCAAATAGGAAGCAAATAGTTGAAATAAACTTCACAAATAAACATACTTCTTCTCAAACGGTCATAGGCGTGCGCACAGGGTACGCCGGGTAGGCCTGGGCCGTACCCAAGATGCATTGAGGGTTGCGTTGGTTCGCCGGCTTCAGATGGTGTCTCAACTTGAACCGGAAATACGTTCCATTTCCTGATCTCTTTCCTAAGAACACCCGATCGCATCTCTACCTAGTGTTGATTTGTAGAAACTCGATGTCATGCCTTCTATATACCTCAAATATTCGAATCTAAGATGCAGTGCAGATTGCCATCCAAGATGCGGTGGAAGTAAACAACTGCGCTAGGCTTTTGAAAAAGAATATTAACTGGTAATGCAATTAAATGAAATATTAATACTTATTTGTTTGTGGCATGTGGATTTCTTGCACGAATTCGAATTCGAATTCATTACATCAACAAATCGTCCAGATGTAAGTTACTTGCAATATAGCTTGCGTTATCATGAATTATTATTATGGATTACTTCACAATTTGAACATTGCACAATAAAACCTCACTATCTCCGTTTTACTTCATATAAGAAACTGTTTCAGACAACTGAGCAAACGTAAACGTCATTTTGTGTGTATTTGTAAACAAAGTTAGTTCCTTTCATTACTACTCACTACGCATAATCGGTTGTTCTAACAATTTGGATGTTAAATTGGTACATATTTTCAACATGGGAGGGATAGGAAGAAAATTCACCATATTGAAGCCGGCGAACCAACGCAACCCTCAATGCATCTTGGCCGTACCTAATATACCCGTACCCATCAGGTACGGCCTGGTCTTTAGACTGTTTTTGTTTACACATTCTGTTAATTTTACATATTATATATTTGTCATTCGTAAATACAACAGTCAAATAAACTTTACTTTCGATGTCGAGTATTATAAGTGTCCAATTCTCTCATCGCGATCGGCAAACTGGGATCGCGTATCATCTCAAGCTTCGCCCTCGAATTTATAAAATCTACTCATATGTTGCCCAGGGCGCAAAAACATCACGAGCCGGCTGTTTCCAAATCAAGTAAATTTTAAAAAATCCCTGTGATACTGACATTGGGAGCAAGCCCCCCCCCCCCACACCACCCTACCATCCCACCAAATATATATATAGGCCCTACTATTCGTTTAAGCAGATGGTGAACTTTATATCATAATTTTAAGCCATCTTCCATTATAATTATAGACGTGGCTATGTATGTTGTTTATACCCTCACAAAAAAAGGCCGTCTAATGATTTGGGCTGCGCACGCCTATGCAAACGGTACAGTCAGAAGTTGGATGCCCTGTATACGTCTATGCCCTATATCACTTTTCCCTACTGTATATATTGACAAATTGATGATATACTGTATTTTATCTACTCTGGAGGATACAAATTATGTACATGTGAAATTGCTCAAGACAGGTTGTTATTGTAATAGGTCAACAGTCAACACGTTTGTTGAAGCAAAGTTCTAGGTTAAGTTCGGCCTAGCTATCTCAGATTGACTTTGCAGTCTTACTCAAAAATATTAGTACGGTATATACTACTTCGTAGTCTTACCTGACGTTGAAAATACGAAGTAATAACTCGGAACGAGAGTATACGGCATACTTATAAGTGCAATTTCATGATATATCTTGAAATATCAAGTAGTATTCAACACAATTTCTGAAATTAGCATCTCGTTTACCACATGGCAATACACAACCATTGAGTTACACAACACAGACATTCGCATTGTTACCAACATAACCAAACTTTGGCGAAACGTGGTCAGTCAGAAAAGCACATGGGGCACTACTACCAACATAAACATGCTGTCAAACCAAACACGTGTATTTATATTTTCCATTCATTTATAAACATTTTTCCCAATGATCGACATAATTGAATATGTAAAGTTGCCTATGACAGCAATTCTGATTTCTGATTCAATTCTGATTAAAAACTGGCAGAAACACAAATCCCGACATTCTTGAAAAAAATGATCTCATCATTCATTAATCGCATTATTTTCGAGTACCTAGTGATGAGCTTAGTGTTGGATTGGTGTTGGATTAAAGTCACCAAAAATAGAATCTTTTACGTAGAATTATGTGTGAGAGGACATGTATTAACGGAATGACATAGCAGTGTATAGGGCTAGAGTGAAACGTGGTCTATCTAGCTGCAAATTAAAATCACGTTTCACATACAAAAGCTGAGGATTATAATAATCATTTAGTTGAGACGTTATTAACCAAAATAGCTTACTATAAATTTGTTTTGGTAATGAGACCAATTTCTCCATTACATTAGACAGGAAAAAACACATTTTTAAAGGAATCATTTTTTAGGAAACATAGGTATTTGCTAACAAAAGATCTTTTTAGGACTAAATTCAAAGGAAAATTCTATCCACATTTTGACTATTTTTCCAATTATATCTGAAAATATACCACATGAATTTCACCCGAAAAATGTAAATACAAAATTTCCTATTTTATGATATAATTTCCATTTTACAATCATAAACTAAAAACTAAAAACTAAAAACAAAGTTGAAAACAATTGACACTTATTCTTAGATAATCATTCTACTAACCAGCTTTAATAGGTAGTTTTTTAATAATATCAGAATAGGCCTTTTCATCTGCATACTTTGCACGACTACTAACGGACCTATCAAATAATGTGCGCGACTAAATCAATTGACTAGACATTTGGTGTAGGTTACACAAGGGATGGCGGGTTCTAAAGCTGCACGTAAGTACTATAATTATTTGTATAACTAGGAAAACGCGTTATGTGTTTCCGCGTTGATGGATGAGCTAATGAGAATGAAATTGAATCTTTTCAAAAAGTTACATCAAGCTGCTGTTTTGACGGCATTCAAATTAAAATCCATCTTTCCATTCGGTTGGTTTATTTCGTAGACTATTCTAATGAAGGAAATATCTGATGCAGTTCAATATTATATGTAATATTCGACTACTATATGAAACGTAATGACAGCTGTATTCATATATACACCTTGAGGTCCAAAGAATTATGCCATTACTATAGGTATTACATATTATATTCATTACTCACTCTCAATAATTTTCTCTAATCAGGCGCGGACTGGCTCCAAACGGCCCGGGGTGCTGCTTGTAAAGTAGGCCCGTAAAGTTAGTGCCAGGCGCACGCAGCGGCCGCCGGAAGCATCCTCCTTGATCGAAATTACTAGATTTTTCATGTTTTTTAAGTAGCTTTTTACACATATCTCGACACATATTAATATTTATACTTAATATAACTGTTTGCGATGGATTATTATTTGGGTATGGATACGTTTAATCAGTAAATATAATCAATCGAAATAATAATTGATTGATATATTGTTCAAGTACAATGGTTACAAACATAGGTAAGTATTAAATTAAAAGTTTTCTTGACATTAACGATGAACTCTGTCCCAGCTTGTCGATGATTGTGTAATAAATATTTATATAGATGTTGTCTGAATAATTATATCATATGTTCAATAGGGGCCAGAAACGGTAAAAAAGCCCGGAGTGCGATCGCACCCCGGCACCCTCTACCAGTCCGCGCCTGTCTCTGATGATAAAGAAGGTCTTGTTTTAATCGTTCTTCATTAATTGGTGACACCCTGTTGCTTGGATTTAATTGGTTTTCTTAATAGCTTTGCTAGATGTATAAAAATGCAATTATATAATTTTTTATATCAAAACGACCAATCGGATTTCAGTGAAAGTTCGGAATAATGTGTAGGCCTATCATTATTATATTGAAATTCGGTGAAAATTTGAATTTTTTCGAAGGACTTTTTCTTTATGAAAATTCTTCTCTGGCTTATTCTTATGGGTGATTTGGAAAATTAGTTTTCTCAGAAGTGGTGCAACCGATTGCGCATAAAAGGATTAAAAACCAATGGGATTCAATCCAGATGATGACAGTTGGGCATGCCAAGTTTCAATTGAATTGAATTCGGGTCAAGCGAAATTGAGTCTTCTCTTCGCTCATCCAACAAATAGAAATTGAAAACAATTAAAAATTAAATTTTTGAAAAAATCACATGAATCAGAAAAAAATCTCATGAATAATAAAAAATCATCCGAATCAATCTAGAATCACGCGAATCAAAAAAAATCACCCTTGGAAATCAAGCAGGAATCACGCAAATCAAAAAAAAATCACACAAAAAAAAAATCACGCGAATCCAAATAAATCACGAGAATCAAAAAAATCAAGAATCAAGTGTACAAAAAAGTATCAGTTGTTCACCCCTTGGGTGAAGGTTAAGTTACCTAAGATTGAGGCCTGGGGCAAAGCAGGACTTGGTAATCCACTGGTGAGCAAGCTCCCAGTGTCTTAACTCTGAGGGTTGGCATGAGGATGGGAGGGAATGGATTATGAGGGTTGTGAAACAGGTATTGAAGTTGCGTCCATGCGAGAGAGCATGGAGCGGAACTACTTTGTCCATGTCGTCAGGGTCGATATTGCAGTCTGCCCTATGACCATTCATACGTGTATGACCCACTGTACACCCATTTTCAACATGTAATCTTACGTTGTATCAGTTTTCTTCCTCCCCCCTCCCACACAACCCCCCCTTCAATTTCAACTGATTGGTTTTTCCCCTTCCCTCCTCGCCCCCCTACACTCACCTATTAGAATAAGCAGTATTCATTACCTACTTTACAGTGATAAAGGCAACAGCCGAAACGTCAAAATCTTGTGTTACCTCATCTCTATGTGCTCTATCAACGGCTTTAACACCACCATAAGTAGGCCTATCTACTTGTGAACCTCGGTAAGCTGCTGTTCTCTCTTTACGTTTTACCCAATTCATATGAAAATGAATACTGTAGTTTGTCAGTTTACATTTATCATGATATGGTTTAATAACATCTATTATCATGTATCTTACATTACAATGAGGTGAATCAATGTATACATGCAAACTTACATCACTGATTAAATATGTGGCCAGTTAAAATAACAATAATTGTGAGTTAGCCTTGTTTTGGCAGTAACCGTTTGTCGGAACATTATAATTTAATAAATTTATAGTAACATGTATTTACTATATCACTAGAAGCAAACAAGATGGTTCAATTTTAATTACAGAATAGATTTTATAGGTATACCGGTAGTCAGGAAAGCTCATTAAAATAACTAAGCATTGGATGAGAACTAATTCATAGATAAGCTTAACCAGTATTCAACAAACTATCAGAAATGTGGGTAGATTTTTTTCAGCATGAAAACTGTAGAGCCTATTTGTAAAATTGCTACTTACTGTAAATTTTATATTATTAAATATTTATCAGCATCAAAATTGACTGGCATAGGCTAGTAAAATGCAACATATACTTAATCATCAATAGGGCATAGTATTATTTGCAAATTCACTTACGGTATAATGGCTCAATCGAAGTATTACTGACACCCAACATATCAGATCTTCTAATACTGCAGACCAATAATGAAGACATCATTCTTTTAACGAGCTTTCCTAGTGTAAAATGCTACCGTACGGTATTAGTAATAAGGCCTAGCCTACTTATGATATAAATTAGTTCACAATTTCATATAAAATATTTACTATCATTATATTTTGCACAATATAATTATTACCGAACAACACGACAAGCTCTGACCCAACAGCATGGCCTAGCTCGATCGAGAGTTGATAGTCTCGCCCGTTACTAGCCGCCCTTAGCCTTTTTTATCAAATCTACACAACACAATATAAGTCTATCCAAAATAAAGTAGGCTTATACAGTATCTCCAATTATTTAGTAAAGAATTATAATGGGCTTGTTACAAATAAGAATAAACAAATGGGCCCATGTGGAAAGTGTTACACAAAAATGTAAATGCAAAGTTTGAAGTCCGACCATCCAATGGCATTTTACCCAATGTTTTTTTTCAATGTAGTTTTTAATTAAATGAAGTTAAGAACTACTACCACTAAACTTTCACTACAACACAGTTTATATCCCTCAGTAGTTCCAGTCTTATCTGTCACAAAGTTTGCAACTTTTCAGTTTGTTTCACACGGCTGCATTCTAGTCAATAGTCGGAGACACATCGGGCCTTTTTGTCAAATAAATACTCAGTGTCATTCTCATCAACGGTAACACACTTTAACAGAGTTGAACACTTCAAAGTTTAATATTGAAGAATTCGGCTTGTTCACAGGCGGTGTTTTTCAAACATTTGGTTTCCTCGAGAGGCGTGGAAGCGGGGGACACGGTCGAATCGGCCGACACTGTCGTCGCGGTACTGTTTGACCTCTCGACGCACCAATGTGTACCACTGCTGTCAGTATCTTCGGAGCCAAGAGAGATATCAGCGATGATACCACTCTCTGAAAGCAATTAAAATAACTGTAAATTAGCAAGTTCAATGACAAAGATTGTGAGTTACATAAATACAAGTTGGGACTAGTCGAAGAAAGTTACAATTACATATTTATTCATTTCATTCATATTGGATTTAGCAATGCACTGTGCTGATGACTAAAGGTACGTTCACTCTTCTGCTTTGAGCTACGTGCAGCATGCGTTCAGCGCACGAATCACTGTTGAGCGCTGTGACGACGCCAAACTTGGACTTCAAATTGTGGTTATGTTAACACGAATAATTCTAAACTTTCACCAGATGTATCCAATCAAACTGTATGAGCTTCTTAATAAGTCTGTTAACCATTAATTAACTAGATAACAGTGCCAAAAACTGATATATCTCCTGCAGACTGGTTTGTGAACAGTAGTCAACAAGTTGGGCCCAACAGTTCAGACGAGTAAACAAAACTTCCCGTTGCAGGTAGAAAAGATACACACAGCCCATCTCTTGTTGCACCTAGCAAGTGTTCAAGCAACCCGAAGATCCTCGCTCTCTGATTGGTCAGTGCACGTTGCCTGTTACTCAAAGCATGTTGCACGTAGCACAAAGCACGAGATTAACATATCTCAAGATCTATTGACGTCATGATCCGTATGATGAATATGATAGGCTATTTTATTAGGTGTTGTTGGATTTAGGAAAGGAGTCGGTCATGGCCTGTTGTTGAAGAGCCATCCCAGTATGAACCTACACGACAGAGAAAAAAACACAACAAATCTCTGTCAGTGTTACGATACTCGACCACAGGGCAGGAATCAAACCCTGGTCTCGTGAATGACGATTTAGCGGTAGTCACTGGTCCATCCATCACAGTAGTTGCAATTCCAGTCAGTCCGTACGAGCTGCGGAAATGATTCAAGTACGTTTATCTGAATCGGATTCACCGCACAATATAATGCGCAGATTCGACTCACCCATCGAGCACTGACTGTTGAGCGTCGCCGACCGATGATGTAACCGTGGACTGTCGGCAGGATCGAAGCCGAGGTTGATGAGAGCGCCGTAAGCCGACGACTGACTGGTGCTGCTGCCGCCCGACGACGACGAACTGCTCACCGAGATGATCGAGTGCGGACGTTTGTTGTTGTTGCGCACGAGCTCGCCTGGCGACACCGTGATTGAGTTGCGGAACCGCGGGGCAGCTGAAAACGGGGTCAATTCTAATTAGAGGTATATTACCCGATGATGTGTAAGATCGATATAACAGATATTTGGTTAACCAAATGGCTAGAATCATTTTCCCGTTCTCTTGTTTAGACTTACAACATCTATACATCAATTACATATAAGCCAACGCGAAAAACAATCCTCAATTTCAACTTTCAATCGACAACCAAGAATCGGTTCAAAAGTCCCACTGCCCAAGTTTGGAGACTTTAAATCACAAATCAATTAATCATAAACATAATTATGATCATTCAATCAACAGTCAATTCCTTTATCCAGAATTCTCCAAAAGCTGGGTTGGTGAAATTCATTTTTTTTTGCAATTAGAGATATTCAAATTACACATTGAGAAGAACTATAATATCCTATCAACATATTAACATATTATTACGTATAAAACAGTACCGGTACCCATGAAACTACGGAACCAGTGATATTAAGAATCATTAGAGATAGGATAGTTAAATGCAATTGCATGTTTTGATTTATGCATCAAAACCCATGCAAAAACGTGAACATGGTATATCCATTTCATCACTTTCTGGTTCTAAAAATAACACTTGGGCCTACTTTGCATATTTTGGCCATTACGCCATATTTCATGAATATTTCCTTTCCTTTTTTTTTCAAATTATATGTAGGCCTACAAAAAAACGATATTACCAACTTTTAAAAAACAGTAAGCAAATCGATAACTCGTTTTTCACTTTAGGCTCCATCTTCTCCTTGAAGCATATTTCATTTTAAATAAAGGTACCGATATATATGTTCATATCACTTACTTTTGCTCAGCTGCGCGATGCTAATCGACCTATCGCTGATTTGGTCTGCACTTGGACGAATGTCTAGACAAGGTTTGTTGCCAATCCCCATGGAAGACATCTCTGCTAGGCGTGATTCTGGGAAGCACAGATGTTTTAACTTAATGCTTTTGTTCCGCCAACAGCTAGGTTAGGGTAGATGAGGATACGAATGAGGGGGTGACAATGGAACGACGATATGATAAGTGAAGAACGTTCACAAAAACACTGACCAAATTACGACATAAAACGTGAATAACATAAAAACATAGAAAAAAGCCTGAAACCTGCACCAGTCTGGCTTTGGATTTCAAATCAGTCTCAGGCCTCCATGGTATTTGGTTAGCCTATGAAAGCATACAAACCTACAAAACCTAAAAGCCTAGTAGACTTAAATAAAGAGAAGGAACTTGGTATAGTAATTGAAATAGCAAAAATAAGTTCAGCAAGAAGTTTAGTCTGAAAAAGGCAGTGGTGATCAAAGTAAGTCACTCATAAGTCATAACTGTAAAACTTAAACACTGTGGCCTCCTGCTAGGAGTAATTCACACTGATTGGCTAGCATGTGCAAATTTGGGAAATTTTCGCGCTAACGGGTTAGTTAAGGTTGATGTGATCACCGCAGTTTATAAATTTATAAATTCAAAATTTCTGAGTTACGATTTGGAACGATCCATAGAGCATGGTGGTACGATGATTTAAAATCACATTTCTATTGACAATCGGCATACAGTTGGATGAAATCTCCCCAATTTTCGATTTTCGAATCTCTAATCAGAATATCTCAAGTTGCATGGTTGCAGGTGAGAATCGATTCACACCTGTCACTTGACGTTAATTAGCACTCATCGTAGATAGCTTAGTTGCCGAGTTTCAGATGTCTCATTTTACGAGGGTTTTTAAAGCAAAACGCTATGTTAATGTAAAGGTCTTTAAATTCATAGGCCTAGTTTCCAATACACTGAATCACAAGTTCTACTACATCCAGCTTTACCTCTATTCCTCAACGCTTGCTGCCACAAAAGTTTCGATATTTCCTCAGTCCACGCTTGTTTGATTTCTTCGGACATGGACTGCATGGTGAACGTGTCATTCGGTTTTCGCTTCCGGAACCAGATCTCGAACTTTGTCGGACTGTCTCCGATTTTGGCCGTCAGTCCGATATCGGTCATCTTGATACTGTTCTTGTAGATGTAGAGGTCGAGATTCTAGAAGATGATCGGAAGTGACAAATAATAACATATCTTATATCTAGTCAAGTCATTCAAGGGGGTGCATGCACGGTGCTTGTGAAAATCGAGAAATTTATCTTCACTATTTTTTTCTATGTTCAAAAACCAGTGTAATTGAATGAAAAGTTCACATCTCCAAGATAATTTTATGCTCTTTAATTAATATTACATTTTATTGATGTGAATTCAATCTGTTTTGAGATAATACGTCAATGAATACCAAGAATGTGATGACATGTATTGACGTATCATCTTAAAACTGATTTAATTCCAATGTCCTATTAATTGAAGAACATTTCTTTTTTCAATGCTGCTTAACGACCCCACCAACAGCTAGGTTATACGGGGGTACGAATGAGCGGATAATAATGAAACAATGACGTGATGACAGGTGAAAGGACGTTTACAAAAACCCATGCCTTATGCGGGACTCGAACCCACGCCCAACGGTGACTTCAGTTACTACCGCTAGCGATAATTGACTTAGCCACCGGGGCGGCTAACATAACATTATCTTGGGATTGATATACTTTCCATTCAATTAAACTGGTACATAAACCTAGAGAAAAAAATAAAGATGAATTTATCCAGCACAGTGCGTGCACCACCTCAAGGAAGTATCATTCGACTTGGGACATAACGCTTTCTTGAGATGTCTGGATTATGATCAATAACGGTTGTTGACT
This sequence comes from Brachyptera putata, assembly GCA_907164805.1. Taxonomy (NCBI): domain Eukaryota; kingdom Metazoa; phylum Arthropoda; class Insecta; order Plecoptera; family Taeniopterygidae; genus Brachyptera; species Brachyptera putata. Next base: position 5,361,515 of record OU015471.1, on the reverse strand, counting down.
TGACATATTGGCTATATGATTGACATTGACCCCTAGGGTATTGATGAAGTGTGAAAGTGATACATTTACACTAAATCCCTCTACATGTTGTGCATATAGGAAGTCAAAGACTAATAGTTTTTAAAAACTTATTCTAGGTTTAACGACGCACTGACTTCGACCTATTGGCAACGGTGAATGATGAGACGACGGGATGAAAGGTTATTTTATTAGGTGTTTTGGGATAGTGGGAAGGAGTCAATCATGGTCTGTTGATAAGGAACCATCCAAGTATCAACCTGAATGACAAGCGGGAACCAATGAAAAATCTCTCAGAATGGTCGACCATGGCGGGAATCGAACCCGGTTTCGTGAATGACAGTTCAGTGAGCTAGCCACTCGACCACTCGTCTCAGTGACCAATAGTGTATTCGTCTTCATTGACTTACCTTTCGGTCTGGAAATCTTCGAGCTTTGCTGAACAGTATAAGATCTTCGAATAAGAACACATGCCGGAGGCACTTCTTTCCCTTTCCTCTTCCCTGACACACCAAGAACTCGTTTTGACGAAGCAACCGTCCCTGTTCTTTCACGTTTATCTGGAATATATGAAAGTACATGTTTTACTTCAATTCCGATGTTGAATCAATTTATATTTCGTCACACTAGCAAAACTAGTGCCTATATGCCCATTGAATATATAATCATGGGTTAATACGACAACGTACAGGCCTACGAAGAAATGAAAAACTGTGGATCTTATACTCATATTTTTTTGTTTCAAGTCCATATGAAAAATAATCACAAAACATTACATAAAAACAAAAATGGTATTATGAATCTTCTCGTCTGAGGTCTGTCAAGAGTCAAGATATTTCTACCACCAAAAGTACGGTCTTTGGATTCTGAAAATCCACCATTCGAAAAACAAATAAAATAAAATAAAAATAAAATACACATTGTAGGCATATTGCTCAGTTCAATTATCAATTAAATCCAATCAATTATCTAATTGCTGAACACATTTTTCAAAAAATAAATTCCCTGAATATGGGAATTTATTTAAAGTTTCAAACATGGGAAATATTCCCATGTGCCCATCACTACCCCTAACTAACACTAATAGAAATAAAACGTGTCGTCCACTCACGTCGCAATCCCGCAGCGAGTCCATGGCGAGCAGGTCGTTACCGTGTCGCAGCTGGAAGCGGACCATCTTGTCGGCCGCCTTCATGTCGGTGACGTCGAGCTCGGGGCTGGCCTTGACCAGCTGCTGGAGCAGCAGCGCGTACTTGCCCATGCGCTGGACCGGCTTCAACAGGTAGCTGGCCAGATCCATCTTGTCACCGAGCTCAAGCTGTTTAGTCTAGAAGAGAAACACAGCGGATATGAAACTTTACGTGTCACAACGAAACCTCGATGCATCATATTTAGATGAGCGTTAGCGAAGATTTCCACTCAACTCTTACGGAGCTTTGTCTGTGTGAGTGTTTTTTTGTTTGTTTGTGGGCACTGCACAGGTTGCAGGGTTTGACCGATCGTCGATCGATATGAATTTTTTTTATACGCAAACTTATCCAACTTAGAACCCTATAGTTTTGGGGTCAAATCGGTAGAACCATTTTAGAGAAACATCATAAAAACCCTATAAGATTAGGCCAGGTAGAAATAAATTGAGAAATAAAATCTCTCCAATATAATTCAAATTTTCCTCAAATGTAAACACGGAAATTATACACATAATTAAAAATTTGTATGCAATTGGGACCAGCCGTTTCGAAGAAAATAATGTGATACATGTTTTTTATTCATCGAATAAATATAAATAATAGCAGAAAAATGTTGCATTGTTAATTCACGGCTCTCTACATTCGTTGATATAGAATGAAGTTGATTTTATATTATCAAGGTACCGGTATGTAGAGTTTAGGTTTTACTTTCTAGATAATCTCGCTCATCACACATCGCACATTCTGCGTAAAAATTGCATAGTATTATAGAATAATGAGTAGGCCTATTGGATAGAGGCAGAGCTTAATTTGTGAATGAAAAGGAACCGGAACGCACCTCAGAGTAAATCGTAGTAGGCCTATTAGTGAATAAATAAAAATCCACCGTATTAATCCACCTTATGCGGTACAATCCCAACATTGGCAGGTACTCCATTTTGGGTCGAGCCATACGTCAATGGAATAGCCTTCCACGGGCGCAGATGACGTCAATTTCAACTATGGGACAACTCAACTTCTTACTTTCAACACTCCTAGTATAATTTAATTCAATTTTCTTTACTTATCCTCATTTTACTAATTCAATTTCCTTTAATCTTTTTCAAACTTAGGTTAATTAGGTTATACTCTGGTACGTCGGTTAGTTCATCACTCAACCACCGGAAATATTAGGCTCTGTAAAAACTGGTATTTGTCAAGTTGTTAATACAATACATAGATGTTTTTGTCATTTTGAAACTGCAACGTGCGTACCAATTTCAAAAAAGGAAGACGTAATTAAGCTAACGTGTGACACGTAACTCACCTTAAAGAATGTGCTCCCATATTCTGACATGATGCCGTCCGATTTGGGTTTGTTCTTGTTGTAAAGCGCATACAAGTAGAACTTCTTTTCCTGCAAGAGAGACAAGTGTCATCTTTAGCACACAATCTTGCTCAACCATTCCTTATTATAACAAGGTCCCTAATTAACCCTCTAATGAAACGCGCCTAATTAGAAACGCTGGGTGAGTTTTGAAAATATTTCAATAACATATAGTATAAAAAACAGAAAATGAAAGTTGCGGTACTATACTGAGACTTGTAGCCCAGAATCGTGAGAATGATGTCAAGAATTAAACATGATTTAAACCCACTCTACTATGACCAAGGCAACAGCCGAAACGTCAAAATCTCGTGTGTACAAATATCATCTCTGTTTTCTCTTCAACGGCTCTCTACCATGAATAGGCCTTTCTCTACGCATAAATCTCGGTAAGCTGCTGTTCTTTCTTTCCCTTTCACCCAATTTATATAAGAACTAAACATCAATAGTGCAGTCTTGATAGGCGTAGATAGTTTATTGTGTTTATTTACATTCCTTTACATTAGGTGTATAGCTAATTAATTAAAAACTGCCTAGGTCTACATAGGACAATAAAGACCGTCAGATAAATAGTATAGGCCTAATATTGTAAATCAAGTTCTGATAACGTATTGACAAATATTAGAGTATGCCTATTATAGGACAATAAAAATCATTATGAGAGTGACTAATAACAGAAATATACCAACTACCGGTAATTCACATGAGCTAGATCAACTACAATTCCAGGTGTAAATTGCGATTCCACTTCCAGACAAAAAAAAAAGCGGGAGAATAAATGTAACTTACATGTGTCAAGAAGCTCTGGCCGATAAGAAGGGGACTATTTTCACATTTCTCCAGTTCGTGCAGGAAATATTGACTATGAAACTCGTAGATCTTCTCCACATTCCCGAATATGACGTTGCGCTGTCCTCGGAGCGCCTGAGGAATGTCTTCTCGAAGGAGCTCAGGGATGTAATTCTGTAATCAACCGACTACTTTAGAACCGCCCGCTCTACAGGTCTACAACATGTAGTAGCTTACACGGGACATTACTTATTTCGATCATCAAAGTGAGGAAAGACAAATGTGCATGATCCTAAAAAAATACAATCAGATAAACAATATGGATTCCCTGACTTGAGAGTACACAGTAGCAGAGTCAATACACAACTAATTCCTAAAACTATTTCTTGCATCACATTTGCACCGACTACTGATTGAACACTGCATTGGACTAATAATTTGGATGCAATAGGTAAAATATGTTACATATATTTTTCATTTTCAGTTCCAAGTTTGAAGATGCACTGTAATGATAACCAAGAATCATAGTTCTGAATTCTAATGATGTAAGATCAATGAGATGACGGGATGAGGGATCTTAGGTAGCGTGGAGGATACGATCGTGGCCGATATTGTAGGAAATGAGTAAACAGAAAGAGATAATTGAAAAAGATAGATAATAGGCCTACATGTAAGATGATGGAATGGTTGACTGGTGACTTTGAAGTCAGAAATTCATTGAGGTCATAGAAGGGGTTCTGAAGTAGAAAAGATTTCAGGTTGTATTTGAAAGATGAAAGTTTGGTAAGGCTGGTTGATGGCGGGGATCAAACTGGGTTCGAAATTCCCCTCACCTGCCGGATCACACGAAGCGAGCGCGTTAACCACTGCGCTACATGTGCCGGTGGTACGATATCATAGAATTGAAGTATTATTGTAAACCAGACAAGGCAGACATAGACAAATGAATTCATGAAGAATATCAATTCAACATACCTCAATTATATACTCCAAGCTTTTAACATAATCTCGTTCAGTCTGGATCATCTCCCTCATTATATAAAGTAAAGTTCTGAAACAAAAGTAAAAAAAATATTAGGTAACATAATTGCATTACAAAAATGTGGGTTGAGTTTTGAATTTGGGAAATTGAAGACTTCTATCCGCGACAAAAAAGTATGGTCACAGAGAGCGTAGTCTTGCTGTCAAATTTCATTGTCTTTCATTTTAAATAAATCAAATGGGATGGTAAGATTGCCCTTGTGGTATTACATCCAAATGATCTTACTTTCATCCCTAGCCTCAATTGGGGAACAATGTCTTGTATCAAGTTTTGATGTTGGTAATTTTTTTTAAATTAGAAAATAGGCTTGTTATATTACGTTATTGAGATGTGGTTATTTTGACTCCTGTTGATTAGATAATTTAGTGAACAGTACGGTAAGTACCGGTAAAACCTCGATGCATCAATCGTTTTGCTGCTACTACGCTTCTTCAGTTTTTACTTACTACCTATAGTTTTTACCTGCAGTAGGCCTACAAGTCCCATATGAACAATGTTAAATGAATATGGACGATTCATTTCCATTTCGGGTGATTTTCTGGTCCTTTGAAAAACGATAGATAAAAAGTTTCACTGTATACAATTGTTGTACATTCATAAAGTCGTAACGACACAACCACATGGGTGTGTGACTGAGTTATTACTCAGTCTATAGGCCTAGTAGACCTGAATGAAATCAAATCAAGAGCGAGTAGGCATTTGAGAAAACTAAATTGCTCGCGTAATCAATTGAGGGTCCAATTTAGTTTGTCCTTGGTTCACGTGAAATTCTGCATTTGCATCAATGCCCATAACGGACAAGATCAAGGTCGATCACGCACACTCGCTCGGAATAGTGTTTGCAAATTTAACCTAGCCTATTTCTTAAATACAACGAAATTGAATTAAAATTACATTTAGTAAGTAGTTAGTAAGACCGTTTGAAAGGGGCCGTTCTTGGTTGTTTCCAAGACTTCGAGGCAGTCTTGACACCAATATAATAAATATGTAGAGTTGTAGACTATTTTAAATAATAGGCCTAACAAACAAAAGATAAAAATTTGACATTTTGACACCAGCACTGAACTGTCTTCAAGTTTCAAAGTATACAAGTTTCCTATTTGTCAAGATGTTACATGAATTGATTATAGAACAGGTAAAAATCAATTACGTAGGCCTAACCTAAAGTATAACCAATATAACCAAAGTTAAAAGTCTGTGGGCCTACTGTAATTGCTATGTCAATGTGTCACTTACTTGTGAGTCTTTTGTTCTTTGCTACCGGGTTCTGCCAACGAGTTTGACAGGTCAAGATTTGATGCGTTGCAGTGAAGATGACTGTTGACGGATACGGGCGGCACACACTTGTTGCCAACTTCCTGATCGTCAAGGTCGTCACCATTTTCACCACTAAAACACAGAATGGATAATTTAGAAAAGGAAACAAAACAGAAAATTCACATAAAAGATCACATGTCCATTCATCACATTTAGGCTAGAGATAGAAACAAGTAATCGAATCAGAAAGTATTAAAAAAATGAAGTACTTCTAATAGTGGGCCTAGGTAGGTGTAAATGTAATATTTAACTATGATGTAGGCCTAGTAAACATTCAAGTAATGAGTAATATTGCTAGTTTGCTACCAGTGCATATTAATCATTATTTATTTATCTTTGTATTACCGGTATGTTACAATAGTAATTAAAAGGAATGACAAATGATTTGAGTCAAACATTTGCCATATTTTCTCTGGCAACCTGAGATTGCTTGTTATCAAGCAAATTAGCAGATAAAAAAATATAAAAAACTGAGCTTTGAAATAGGTATTTCATTCATCTACCAGTAGGCCTACTCATATTGGATTCAATGAAGCAACCTACCAAGAGCTATTGGCGTAGGATCAATGATTAATGAAATGTTGGGATGACAAGATGAAGGTTTCTTCAAAGGTAATTGGAAGGGTAGACCTAGAGAGTTACTAAATAATTGTTTGTTCAGGTTGGTCAAACTTTGATCAATAATATACGAGCATCGAATTCGAAACAAATTTTGTACGCTTACCTTTTGGCACATCCGTCGCTACCCTCCGTCGTGTTGTCCCCCGAATTATCAGTAGAATATTCACACTTATGATTATCGCCCGCACTACTGAGTCTACTAGAAGTGTCTTCTTCCTCGTCGAAATTCTCCGTCGGATACTGCCACGTACACGAGCGACGTAACTGTCTCTTCAGGACCGCGTTGGGCTCGTTATCGACCGATCTCTTATTACATTGACCACACGTATCTTCACTTTTTGATTTATTTTCGTTACAAGCGTCTAATAGGTCTTCTTCAGAACTCTCGCGCACTTCCTGTATGTTGTCGAGATTGTTGCGTAACGTTGTCGTCGTGCAGCAACATTCGTCTGGCAGAGGACTCGGATCCCAGCACGAACACGAATGGCCGGCTGCATGGTGGTTACATTTGAAGATGAACGGAACGGAGCCGACGGATCTTCGACGGCCAACCTCTGCTATAGGAGTACTCGTTGCTGGTTTCCAACCCTGACAAAAAAAGAAAATCAATTTAATGCTGTAGATCAGGGAAATAAAAACACACTACACTACAGTAGCTTGTTTATGATTAGGAACAGTAAGGTAAATTTGATGGCCCTCTAATAGTAACTTTTGTCTTTGCTTCTGAAACAACAACCACAACCAGCAGCTTACCTTTAACGCTCTTTCACAATATCATATTTTTCACCTGATTTCCTGCAGGCAAAGCCATGCCTAGTAATAGCAATCAATTCCCTACTGTCTACGTACGATATTTCAACTTCAAAAACACAAAAGTTCTCTGATTCTGTTGGAACAAATATCTAGATAAATATAAGTTATTGAGGTCTACCATTTTGCAATTAGTTTCAGGCACTAGAGTAAGAATATGAAGATTTATAAAACTTTAAGCAAACCTTTGGACTTGTAGATCTTTGGCAACCTTCATCTTCACCACCAAACATCTTCCTGAGTTGCACAAGTCGAGACTGTTGTGTTCGTATCGACTCCATCGTTTCTTGGCAGCGAGAATGAGCAACTTTCGCCTGCTGTTGCAACTTGTCGTTGGCGAGCTTGGAAGAGAGCTGCAGCATCTCGGCGAAATGTTCTTCGGATAGGGTGGGATGTGCCATCAGATACTGTTGGATGAGCTTCAACATCTGCAACGCCTGTTCAGGAGTCTGCACCTCGTCGACTAAACCCACGCGGGACATGTACTTCATTGCCTCCAATGCCCATTCGTACGCCTGAAACAAGAAATAATTACCTACATTAGGTCTTCAATAATTACAATAATTTATTTATTTCAGTAATTGAACTTTAAAAATTTTACAAAGAAATACAGTACTGCCATTGAGTTTGTTGCCTGAATTAAAAAATTACTGTAATTCAGAAATTGAGTAATTTCAATTTCTTAATTGGCAATTGAAATTTGAGATTTTACCGGCACATTGAAGTCAGTTACATTGGGGAGACAGACTTTAAAATCCTGGCACAATGTTACAGTCGCAATATCCGCATATCTCAAGACTGGTCTAGGTCTACGTAATGTCTAGGCATTAAGTATATAGTCTTTACTAGGTCTAACTAGTACAAAATGAGTTTGGTAGCCTACTTACTAGGATTGAACACTTGAGTAAACACACAGCCTAAAAGTAAGACTAAATCACTCAAACATGGAGATCTCACAACTAGTATAAACAAACAGGGTCTATAGGCCTAGGTCTATCAACACTCTAAAAAGATCTCCAATAATTAAGTTTGTAGGCCTATTCCATTTGTTCAGCGCAAGTTACAAGGAGACATACTAGCACGAGGCGGACATATAGATCTAGTAACAAACTCATCATAAACTCACTTTATCTAGCAAATAAAAGCAGCGTGATGTATCTTCAAGTCTTTCACGGGTATCCTCTAAGCGCTCCCCAAAGCCTCGTAGGTGTTGTTTAAGTGATCGAGCTAGGTCCTTCAGACTTCCTCTTGCACCATCCGAACGGGTCTCGCTTGAACACTGGCTGGCGGCCTCCAGCAGGTCGCTACCCTTATCCAAGTGACGCTATAACAAAAAATACAGAATATTACTAACAAGTAATACTTCCATACTAAGTAACATGCCATACAAAATCATACTTTTTCATAACAAACACTTGAGAAAAACGTCGTTTTTTGTTCAGATGTAATTGCATTGTGCTTGTCTGGCCTATGTTGAGGTTAAGTTGGATTATGGTGAGTGATGCCCACACTACAATCGCAATGGTGATGCTTAGGGTTAGGATTGTATTGAATAAATGAGACTGTAATTTTACGTTTCGAAGCTCACACCACACCTAACCATAAAATGGGCAGCACAGGTACAATCTTCATTTATTTTGCGCAATTGCTTTTAAATACTGTAGGTCTCTAACAATAATAACACTGAGTCTGTCTATAGGCCGAACACAATGCACAATTAAATGTAGAAGTTGGATTCAAATTGCAGCTAGCCCTAGGCCCCATGTGTACTAAGTAATTACCGTAGGCCTACCGTATACATCCATACACATGTAAAACGGATTTAATATGACAGTAAATTATATTATTATTATTATTTTTGTACTAATAGGGACTAGACTCTTTTTCGATTCATAACCTAAAAATTTACAACAAGTGGTTGTTCACGTGCACGCCATAGCCAGGGTAGACCTAGACCTAATTACCTCACTTCCAAGATTCAAAATCATTAATACTAATATAATTCACATTACCATAAATATTCGTGGTTATACCACAATCATAAATTCACTCAAAACACCTTCCATTTCGAAGTCGACCTAACAGATTTGCGAAAAAAACAACAAGTGCAAACAAACAACAAACGCCATAAAGTACCAACTTTGTCCACAGCCAATGCCCGGCCATAAACAATAATTTTATGCACGACCCTACATGCAAGGAAATGAACTAGATTTCGCGGCAAAATACGACGAGATATAGATAAGAATAAAACAATGGATATTGATTTTTAAGGGAAGTACGTTTCTTATTCTAACCATTCTAACATAACATGTATGTACAGATTGACTATAACATTAATCACATTTTATCATACAAAGAATCGCGCAGAAATGAGACGCCTGGTGCAGTCTCGCTTCTTGTAAATGTTGAAAAAAAAAACACTGTACTACATGTAATGAAAACTCATTTCACTCCCAATATGAAATACTACCTACAATAATGAAAATTATTGATAAGCCTATTATTTCCACAACATAATTCACACTGACAAACCTTCATATCCCAAACTTGAGACCTGGTTTTAACTCAAGATCGCAATATTAAAAAAATGATATTCGAAACTGCAGCTGACGCTAAAAAGGTTCTGTACAATGTATATGCTCCCCTGCATGAGCCATTGTATCAGGTTGTTATGGTACACCTATGTAATTTCTATTGATTTAATAAAGTATAGTTCTTAACAGTTGCAGTCGATTATTATTCAGGGGTTCATTCAGGGGTGGGCAGAAGAGAAACGCCCCTCTTTGCAGGGTACGAGTTACACAGCTGCTATACCTATATAAATCTATAACTCGTTACTATGCTTTATTTTAATTAATGCACTTATTATTGAAGTGACCGTTCTAAGCATCAATCCTCAATCACAAATATATTGTGATAATTAAATTGTAATATGATAATAATAATTATAAATAGGTTTTTAATTTCAATTCGATAATAATACCATTGACTACTGATAATACTAGGACGTAAAAAAATAATCAGCGAACATTCACATAAAATTCACAAAATTTAATTCCATCAGAATTTCTCTTCCAATCTTTTTTGACCATTTTATTAATTATTATAATGATGCCTATAGGTACGATAAAACTCCAGTTGCTATTCCCGTTTCAGCTAATTCATCACCATGCAATTGCCTATAGATGGCTGGCGCCAATCTATTGGAAAGTTTAGGGATTAAAGTAATAGGCACCATTTCACAATGGCAATAGCCCATTTTCAAGCTTCACAAAAGATGTCCCACGAACCTTTTGTCAATGACTACTTCCAAAGCGGGTAGGCCTATAACCTTATCGTGACTGTCGGTCCCCTATCCTCCCCCAACTAAATACAATCCCCTTGAAATCTAGATCATAGACAAAACGCTGTCCATGTGTGAACAACAATGGATTAAAAGCGGAAATAAGCCATCTGTAAGTATAGACATACCACATATAATTTATTTTTATGTAAGGGCAGTTATAAATATTCGAAATAAAAATGTTGAATTGTTATCATCATGTTCTTTATTTTTTATTTATAAAATCGAATTAGTATGATAAATAAGATAATTCAATAAATGTGTATAGGGAAACTGAAATAAATTTTGATTTCACATTGTAATTCTCTACCCATAAAGTTCAATTATAATTCTGCTGCTGACTCGGTCGGCTAATGCTCTACGTTAGAAACTGGAGTGGGTTCGAGTCCCGTATAAGGCAGTATACAGGTTTTTACAAACATCATCCACCATTCAAATAACCTAGCTGTTGTTGGGGTTAGGCAAACAGTAAACACATCGATTGAACTGAAACCTATCATTTGGTCCAACCAGATCTTCATTTACGCGTTGAAAGACTACATGAGTCGATGTAGGCCTAGATGAGTCACAAGACAGTCAATGTTCGCGAGGTCACCTTGATCTAATTGCTCCCTTGACCCAATCCACTCAGATGACCCAGACCACACTGTGGTATCCATTAATTTAAACAATTCATCACTATTGTTTCAATCTATAATCATAATAATGTAATAAAATTTAATAGATGCTCAAATTTTAAGTGTCTAAAATAGCCCATAAATAATGTCCCATAAAAGAATTACGAGATGAAAATCTATACATAGTCACGAGTATGTGTTTGATTTCACACCCTTAAAAGACCACCACCGTGCATAATAGCTATCACAAATTAAGAGCAACCCCTATACCGCCAAATTCACAGAGCAGATGCTGCGGGCTGTACCATTCGTCACAATGGGACTCCGTGTAAACATCTGCAATATTACCTTAAATGCAGTATTATCGTGGATATGCCCAACCATCTGTCCCGTGCAGAGATCGATCACGATAGCCTAAGTAGTAAGTGTGAAGGTCGTGTCACGGTTATACCACTTACGGATTAGTAGTAATTATCCCGCCTTTTCAATCAATTGAAGTAGTCTCGAAATTGCATGTCACCCACTTGACTCACCATCCGTTGGTATATTGATAGATTTTTAGCACGGAATTCTGATTGGGCATTGCTATAGGGTATCATTTTTGCGAAACGATTCATAATTTATTTTAAAAAATATATAGGGCCTATATCCGTCATTTTGAATCTTTATAATATAGAAGGTTGACCTGATTCTATATTCTAAAGCTATTTACTTCATTTTGGGCGTAACCATTTTTGCTTACAACTTGAGATTTTATAGAATACTGGTGTTAAACACCCCCTATATCCAGATTTTCTAAAGATAAAATGAAGTAAAAAAATTCCCCAACCCGACTCAAGGTTATGATAATCTTATTCGGGAGATTCGTGCGAATGTTGATAGATATACTTGATAGAGATGTTGATAGGTACTGGTTATATTATACGTGAAAGAAGGTCGTATACCAATATAAAAAACTGAAATATCAACAATATATTTTTATATTTTGATTCAGTGACGTAATCTCAGGACGAGATATATACTATTTGATTCACAACTACATCTTTAAAAAGTGTTGAATGTTTTGAAGCTGCAGAAAGTTTCCATAACTCGAAATTTTTATAATTATTTTGTTGGTAGACGACCTTCACCTTTCGTGTATCACTTTTATACAACTTCAAAACTGCCAATTATATTATAAAATGATATATTAAAACAAACAGGAATCATTAAACTGTTTGAATGACTGTTGGATTTGGCATTTAGGTTAACTTCGGTTCGCCCCACCTGATTTGGCAAGTCAGCCAGCATGTGAGTGGTTATGGACTGGTAAGTGGGTCTACATGGGCGTGAGTTCGTTTCCCACATACGGTGTGGATAACGCATGGATAGCTCCAATCACCCACATTCTGAATTATCATAAAGTTATTGTTGATATTACTCATCGTCTATAATAGTGTCGACTTGAATCAATGCCAATTTGGATACTGATCGATTCACTTTGGACAGGCTTAAACGCAGTTTTTTTTTTGTAGATTTTTATAGTACCAATCAAAGATAAATCAAAATTTGATACTTTTGTGCCAGTCATGAAATGGTTACTATACACAAGTAATTATATTCATGTCAACACTTTTTTATTTTTCTTACTTTAATAAAAACAATCAAATACGACTAAAAATAGGTCTACAAATATAAAATATAAGTTATATAACAAATAAAAATAGAATGAAAATTAATATTTTTTCTTGCAGTTGTACCAATTTTGAAATAATAACTAAACTAAACCAGCCCTCCTTATAGGCCTATCCATGAAACAAATTAAAATTCAGACCTACCCATATTTTATAAGTGAGTTTTCCTTAACACTATATTTGTATGTAGGCCTACCGGTACTTTATCTCTTTGTCTGCCTGCAAGTTTTATAGCTGGTACAGTTATTAGTAAATTTTCTTCAGGGTAGGCTCTTACATTTTAATGGGGCTTGATTGGCCGCTTCATGCGATCGCAAGACGTGTACTCTATAAAGACTGGAGAAGACTCGCAATATTCTCAAGGGCCTATATACCCACATCACTATACATACATACCGGTACATATACATATAAGCCCATTCTCTAACTTATTAGACGAGCTTTAGCGAGGATTCAATTTGAAATACTGAAAAAAATTGGTGTTCGTTTTTTTTTTTTTTTTTTTTTTTTTTTTTCAGTTTTTTCAAATGTGCTGAATTGGTATCACTCGAAGCAGTGTTTACCCATTTTTACCCATACTATTACTATCCGCTCGTCTAACAACGCATATATGGCGTTTTCCTAGTACATATAATTTATGGAGCGACATCACTTATCATTGCCCCTAGGCTGAATTATTGCATTACAAAATAAAATTGTTGTTATTAGTGGTAATACAAGAAAACATTACAGTTTATAATATGCATGGACAATTATAGATCAATTACTGTCCAAGGACGTTAAGTTAATGTAATTTACTCTACACCGAATAACACGACGCCATTAGATGCTTGAGGTGTACGAGAATAAAGAATACTGATACACATAACTGACTAAATCCTATTATTAAAACGTTTCCTATACCTTTTGGGCTATATCGTAGATATATAGTTATATCCAAGAGAAAAGAGAAGGTGCACATAAGAAATAGCTACCACCGTTATATTTGTAAAGCAGTGATATTTTGAGGGTTTAGAAAGAGAAATACGAACTTCATCTTTCAAAAGATCAACAATTACGAAATTTTTACTATTATTAGTTGGTACACAAGCTTCTTTAGAGGATACACAAGTACGGTATACTTATATAATATATATATATATATATATATATATATATATATATATATATATATATATATATTCAGCACTGTGGAACCGGTGACCATCACGCTGAACCGTCAAACCTGGGTTCGATTCCCGCCATGGCATCCTGAAACTTTTTTTCGCGGTTGCCCTCTTTCGCCAGATGGTTCATTTCCGCCCAACTATCCAAAAAGACACTTGATAAAATAACCTTTCCTCTCATGTTCCCATCCATCAATCACCGGCGCCAATAGATCTTAGTCGTCAATAGGCCCACAGTGCGTGTTTGAATCTCAATATAAATAATAAATCAATATATCATTGCATATGCTACAGCGCATACTATAATAGGTAAAAGCCACAGTGGTGGCCTGAACATATGATTGCATTGCAACTATGTAGGCTACAATAATATAAACTTGTCTGACAATAATATTGCAAAACTCAATTCAAGAATGCCAAACCGCAATTACGATACGGTAGAAATATATAACATACCAATCTACAGCGATTTATGTATTACATTTATATACAGCTTTCACTCTTTATAGTCTTTAGGTCAGGATAAGGTATATAGACCTATACAGAGAATGATGCACCGTATGGCACGCAAGATTCTAGTGGGCGATAGCTCTCCTTCTGTTGAAATTCCGTTATAAAAGAAGTTATTTAGGTATACGAATCATAATGGTGATTAATTATAACGGTATTATAATATAATTAATTGATGACTAAATTAATTTAATTTAGGACAAGTAACGTAAGATTTGAAGAATGCATAATTTAATTTATTTGATATTGTATACCAATTCAAACTACTGGTATAATGGTAATTAGATTTGATGCAAGAAAATGGTAGATTATAATCACACAAATCTGTTTCAGGTCTATAACTGCATGATAACATTCAGTTTGAATACGTTCGAGCGCTTATCTTGAGTAGGCCTATAGTTTTCACGTTATCAGAGTTTCTTGTTCATGCATTGTGTTCTAGTAGCAGTGGAAGAAAAATCAAGAACCTTTCTTATTACATGCTTCATAGTTATATAGACGATATATCTTCAAATATCGCTGTTCTGAGCCAGGGGTCTCCAAACTAAGGGCAGCAAGCACCAACAATCCGGCCCGCCATAGTTTATTTTGATTATCAATTGTTAAATGTACAACGTAAGTAAATAATACAAAATAAAATCAGATGTTTGTTCGACGATCAATAAGATACACAATGTCAATAACTGACTATGAAATAACTGGCCTATGAAATTCAACATTTTGACTATAATTAATGATCTGAGATTTTTCATGAAAATTCACAGTAAGTGACATATAAGTCATAATGAAACATAATGAAATTAAACATTATAATTATGATTAATGAGATTTATGTAGCTCCCCACAAGGTGGCGTTGTACTACTTTTGGCCCTTGAGGACTTGTGGAGGAATCAGTGTGGCCCTTAGACTGAAATGTTTAGAAACCACTGCTAAGCTAATAAATATAATATATATGATTGATTGTGGTAAAACCGTATAAAATGAATGGGCGACAGTGACACAATTTAATATCAACGAAAGTTACGATGTATTGCACTAATAAGTAAACTAACCACGAAAGTAAATTACAGCTCTATTAAATATAGGCATGTGTTTATAGCATTTATAGTCGCTATAATATAGTCTGACTCGGTCAGTCAAGACTTGCTTTAGAAACTAAAGACAAGTCGGCCGTGAGTTCGAGTCCCGAGTAAGTCATGGGTGTTTTGGAAACGTCCTTTCACCTTTCATCGCTTCATTGTCACCCGCTCATTCG
Source organism: Brachyptera putata (assembly GCA_907164805.1). NCBI lineage: Eukaryota > Metazoa > Arthropoda > Insecta > Plecoptera > Taeniopterygidae > Brachyptera > Brachyptera putata. The sequence continues at coordinate 5,345,794 of OU015471.1, read as the reverse complement.
TATACCTCTGAATGAGCTAGATGTGGTGGGGTCGTTAAGAAGTATACAAAAATGAAGTGATTCTAGAAATCCGGATTAGTAACATATTTACTAATTTTTCTGGATGGTTATAATTATTATATTCTGTATTTTATTTTGTCATTGTCATAGTCGTAGCGTGAAAAGTCAAAATAATTCAACCATGAATTATTATAACAATTTGATAATGAACCATTCTTTTTTATTGTATCCGAAATAAAAATGTTCGGTTCGAGTATTCCCCCTGTCCCACTTCACTAGCGCAGGGGGTGGGGGCACTCCTTCAGCTTTATTGGATACAAACAGGCCTACATCAGCAAGCTATAAAGATAATAAAATAAGAAAATCCATATTATAACTTTATAAGCCAATTTAATAAAATCATACCGTAAAGAATTAAAACGAGTCTCCTATCTATTAAATACGGTAAATCAGTATAATGAAAGTCTTCATTCCGTTCATCTATTTAGAATCTCGATTACAGCGATCCAAAGTATGATCTTATTATATATCTCTAGATCACATCACAAAGGAATATTATGCAAAAGCAAACCACACAATTATCCGGCACTTCATGTCGTGATGGATTATATTATGTAGTCTAGTTATAAATAATACCGGAGCTGAGCAACTTTTCGTTTTTATCGTCCTCCCAACCCTGCAGGTTCTCCTTGAGAGGACGTCCTTCGCATATTTCACTGTGCCAATGCGGTAACAGTAACACCTACATGATCAACGATAATAATCATGCTTGCAATAGAATCATAACGTCCGCATTGGTAGTCGAAGCTTTAATCCGAACGAAATCGTATAACTATAGAATCAACATCTAGTTATTAATGAACGAGAAAATATTCAACTTAAATTATAGCTTCACCTAATAAAGCCTCTAATTCTATAGTGGGCCTGTTCATTTTGATTATTTATAGGAGGTTTAAGGGGGTGCGTGCACGGTGTGTACAGAAAGCGAGAAATTTATCTTTACTATTTTTTCATTTTCAAAAACCAGTGTAACTGAAAAGTTCACATCTCCAAGATAATTTTCCGCTCTTTAATAAATATGACATTTTATTTTTGTGAATTCAATCAGTTTTGAGATAATAAGTCAGTGAATTTCATCACATACTTTTCATTCATTGACGTATTATCTTAAAACTGATTGAATTCACTGAAATAGACCGTCTTATGTATTGAAGAGAATAAAATTGTGTTGGAGATGTGAACTTTTCAGTCGATTACACTGGTTTTTGAACATGGAAAAAATTTGTGAAGGTGAATTTCTATAATTTTATAAGCATCGTGCACGAACCCCCTTAATGCCATCCTGTCAATCAGTGCCAGAATTAGATGTATTCAAATTGTAATGCCTATTTTTTGGGCCCTATTGGTACAGACGAGTAGGTGTGATGAATAAACACCCATGCCTGATACGGGATTCGAACCCACGCCCGACCGGGTTTCAGTTTCCAAGGCAATGCCCCGATTCATTGAGCTTTACGGATGATTACCACTATACATGACATTGCTGCATGATCAAGCGATGTGGAAATAGCGTCTTGATAACTTTGTTCCGAGCCTTTTTCCAGTGAAATATAGCAATGCTCAGAAATGGAATGACGTTCACTATTAATTAATATTATATACGGTACCGGTAATTTCATTCTATTGATATAATTATACCAATCAATCTCGTAGATTTGTATGTTTCCCATCGTTTCAAAGAAGAAGAAAAAAAAAATAACTAAAATGAAGCTACAAAATGAAGAATATGAGGAAATAATGAAAAATGGAGGAAAACACAGAATATGTTCAGATGAAATAATTACATACCACATGAGTTAAAATAGAGTAATAATAACGACGAACCATTCGTGGAAAGTATAAATAATTGCTACAGTAGGCTATATAGTACAACAAAATTATATGAATAATGGTAAATGATAAAAAAAAAAAAAAATGTAAAAAAATGAATATAATACTGGTCATTCTTATTGCAGATACAAACAAAATACGAAGAATAAACAATCTAAAAAGTAATGCACAACCAATGCGCTTGCTGGTGATTTCAATGCACGGTTCGTGTAAAAAAAACATTTCTCCTGACTCCTGTCTAGAATATAAGCTATATGATTAGAACCTTACATCCAGATTGTCCAAGCTGAGAAGAGGACAGAAAATACATTTTCTTACATGAATCTTTACGAAAGTTAAACGTCGCAATCGTTTCATCATCTTTATAAACTGTAACTTTTATTGAGTTGACTTTATTTTATTTATTTCATTGATATATAGATTAAAAAACGACCAACGCCAGTGGAATGAAGCCTATTTACGCAACTTCGTATTTTTCGCCAGTAAAAGTAACAATGAAAGAGATTGAACTATATGTCGGTAATAACGGAAATGCGCTTCTAACCGCAATAGGGTGGACGAAATGTAGTAACAAAACCGCCAACAATTCGAGAGATTTAAAAAAATGTAATTGTTATAATTTGGGCGTGCTCTTTTCTACTATACGTTACTTCTTATAGGCCTACGTTCTTCATTTTAACGCTAACAGCGTTCCTGCAATTTTTACCGACGAATATCATATCGATGTGAACTAATTGTTAATTAGAAATAACTTATATATAAAACCTATAGGCCCAAGTGAAAATATCGCGGTTAGAGGCAAACCAATTCAAAATGACATGCCTATATATTTTTTTAATCTAAATTTATTCCTGGAAGTATCTACATTGAATTTCAATGATGTTATCCAGAATCTAAAATTTGTTCTATAGGAGCTTTTAATCTGGAAAACGAACGCTATACATATAGAAATTGAATTGAGAGAAATGAATGCTATTGTGCTATTGTCTAAAAAATGTATTGATTGATTATAATAATTCTATCATATTTCAAGTAATTAATTATTAATCACAATAGTCAATTAATTAAAGCTATAAATCAATGTCTCTATAGGTACAATGTAAGCTAGGAACGATACATATCACACATGTATAATACATTTTCTTTCAAACTGATCAGTAACCAATCTTTTCATACATTTCTCATACACGAAGTAGTTCTGACGATACCAGCAACAGCGTTTCCTAATGGGGGCTTGATTCAGTCGTGCTATATTACACCATACTGTATAACCGAACAGTATCGACACACCAATCGTGCAGGATTCCGCATGACGCAAGGATAAAGATATAATAATTGTATTCACGAAAGATGAAGTCGCGAAACACCCGTCCGCTAGTGGTACGGGATAGAGGGAACGGTCAATCGGAACCTTAATCCTCCACGTATACGAATCAAAACGAAAGATGAAGGCTCAAATCACCAGTGCGCTAGTGTTGTGGGATAGGAAAGACGTTCGATCGAAACCTTTATCTCTAGTGGATGCAAGTATACTGTGAGAGAATCGAACAAATGAAAATATAATATAAATTCAGTTATTCGACATGTTCAATTTATTCAATACACGTAGGAATGTAATGATTTTATTAAAATTGATGATTTGATAAACCCAATGGATTTCCTGAATTCTTATGTAATATACAAGCAGTATTATTTCGTAGTTGTCGTAGTTGATATAAATATTGAAAATTTGTGCTATTTCACAGAACTAAATATTATAGAACTATAAATAACCAATGCAAGTACCGCCAACAATACGCTATAAATAGAGTACAGGTACACTGCTGATGATAATTGGAAAATAATTGGAAAAATAATATTCAAAGATTGTATGTTCCTTTTTGATTCATGGTGCCGATCCACGATCAACGGTTCTTTTCCGGATATACGCGAGGTAGACTAAATTTAAATTAAATCTATAAATACAATTTTAGTATTGTTGTATTGGGGAATTTAAATTGAGTGTATCAAAAATAGCTTATGCATTGATTTTGCCGACAACACACTGGATTAAACACAACTTTGAAACCCAAAATTTTCTTCTATAATCTTTACAATAATGTTCGATACTAACGGAAATGTGTAATTTGGAATTTGACCAAAATAAAGATATATTCTGCTCATCAGAACTCCAGGAATAGATAGGCCTATACATGAAATCACAAGTGCGTTATCATAATGATGATGAATGGAGGTTACTGAATAATCATTATCGTGTTGAGCCCATCCCATTACCATCATTCAGTATAGACTGGGGTTCGATTCCCGTCATGGTCAATCCTGACTGAGGCTAATCGTGGTTTGTAAATATAACCACTTTCCAAAATCACAAAAACACATCGTCTAACCAATCATTCGCAGCCTCCAGGAGATCTTGTATCTTGTTCCCGATTATTCGCCGATCTTGTAGTAAACATTAGAACTACTTTATCTTCGTTAACGATTCCTTGGCCATCCTTGGATTTAATTCAGGACGAAACAGGATGTTATATAAGGATTTAAGTGTAGACTTGCAATCGCATAAAATGATATAATTCGAAATTCCAATTTCAATAAAAACTGAGCTCACCAACAGTTAATTTGTCCATGTATCATGCATGGAGTGCCAATGCACATTGTCTTCTATTTTTAGTGCCTTTAGTTTTAGTTCTTTAGTGTTTTTAGTTATATCATACTTTTTTCATGATGCAGTTTAATATAGCTTAATCGACCACTTTATGTGACCGCAACCGTACATAAAAAAATTATCTTGAGCCCCACCTAAATATTATTGACGACGGTGATCATTATTATTGCTGAACGACCCCACCAAGGGCTAGCTAATAAGAGGGTACGAATAGTAGGATTATGTAACTGAAGTGATGATAAGTGAAAGGACTGAAAATACTGAAACGCATGCTTTAGGCGGTACTCGAACTCACGCCCAACGGTGTCTTCAGTTTCTCAAGCGGTGCTTTTAGTCGAATGAGCTACGGTGGCCAGGTAAATTTAAAGTATGTAATTTTTTTTCATAAGGTCTTCATTTTACTCCACATCAGTGACTTTTACGATCATTTAGAATTTGTTTAGCGAACCTTTTGTTTCATAATGTGTTATTATTATTTTGTAAATGATTGAAACTTTCAACGGAAATAGACTGTTACATTACAACGTGCAATATATAGGCTAAGTCAAGTAAATCACTAACTGTAATGCCTTGAAGTCTAGATCAATGAATATGGGCATATTGGCTACAAACCTATACGCTCTTTACAGTTAACTGTATTCTAGAAAACGCGAGCAAATAACGCGGTTTGACCTGTATTGTGTGACGCATTGTTGCTAGTGAGAATATGTGAACAACTATCCCATTCATTCGTTCCGTCAATCAATCAATCGATCAATCAATGTTCTGCGAATCCCTAAAACACAAAACCCAAAGATTGGGACCGAGGGCACGCACGAAAGTACCGGTACGTTTTGGTTTTATGATATCCGAATGGAAAAATAATTGATTATTTTACATACGTATTTATATAATATAATACTTCCCTCAATAGGCCCTACAGATGTTATACGAGTTAATTATTTGAACTTTAAAATAATACAACAGTTCGTTGCCAGTTACAACTAATAAATAAAGAGAACGCTGAAGGGCGTATACCGGAATAAAGTCGACTCGGTCGTAAGATTTGGGCTTCGTGGTACTTTTCAATGGATGTTTGTAAAATGCGGTTAGGTTTCAGGTAAGGTTTGAACACCCAAACCCATGTCACACAACCGAGTCGACTTTATTCCGGTATACGCTCTTCAGGTGCCCCCAAAATTAAGATATTTCGGTAAGCATGATCTATAATAACTTTGAAGAGGTACCGGTAATCATGGATATACGTCTCGAGTTGGGTAGGCCTATGTTGAGTGGGCCTAACTATAACATATAATATACGAAAAGTCGAGATATAGGTCTAATAATCATCTATATGTAAGCCATGTAGACCTTTACTAATCCCGCACTGAGCTGTACAAATGTAACAGATAGGATTACCAGACGTTCTTATATTCCCTTCATTTGACGAAACATTTACGAATTCATCCGACTCAATGTAAGAATATACTCTAAATCAATCCAACGAGTCTGCGATCTTGCTTCGTGATCTCATTAAATACCAAATCCGTGATACCAGTAATCGTGATCTCTCGTCACTTACTCCAAGTCTGGGCAACGAAGACGCCCGTCGCATATTCCCCCGCCTCTCAAAAGCTCGACGCCGCCCCCGTTCATGTTTAATATAACTGGACGTCGCGACGCCAACCGTTTGCAGTCGACTTCCATCGCCTTCGTCCACACTGTTGAACGGTTTCACTGACACTAACCGGCACACCACGTCGTCGTCGTCAATCACCACCATCACACCGAATATGTCATCACACAATCACACGACCGATAAACTGTCCAGAACACTGATCAGAATCACGTGGACTCGTTGAGCCGTATCCAAGAGAACTAACAGGTAAAGGTATTATTTCATATGGTCGTGACGATGTCTCATGGACCCTGGCTGCGCGCGCAGTTTGACGACCTTATGCCGTTCACTTTCGTTACCCTCCCGCCACAACCTCCCCGCGTTTAAAGGTCATAATCATGGCGGTATGAAATGGATAAATTGCACGAGAAAATTTGTTCTTACTTATTGGTATAAAGAAGATAGTGGTCTTCATTTATAGGACCATCGGACCTTGTCACCCCATTTGAAGTTGTTGTTGTTGGCAATCTAAATTGGCCCAACCCAATTTGGGCTATATGCAACTCCAGAGTTGGGCCCAACTGAATATAGCAAAGAAATATTTTCAAAATATCACAACCTTTTTACCGCTTAACACTCATTTGTGATGAGAGAGATTCAGTACCTTAATACAAATTCAGAAATATCATTTTTTTAAATAATGTGTATATCCCATAGTATTTATATGGTATGTTGAATGAGTTGGATTATTATTAATAAGGCATATTGTTTTGGTGAGATAAGATCACCCTTGTGGTGCTCAGTCCAAACAATCCCACATTGATCGGGGAACAATGATTTTGCATCAAGTTTTCAATTTTTTTCAATAATTTATCAATTTATTTTCAATTTTCAATTTTTCATGGAAGAACACTTGAGAAGTGAGCCTACTGATCAGAGTTTCACTTATTTTAATTGCATACGTCGTCTTGTAACATAATTCTATACTAGCTATATCTGCCGATAATCAGATCACCTATTGAGTCGCGTATGAAAATAAGTGGCTTATAAAGTGATTACACGATGATTATAGTGAATAAGTGGTTAGAGGATGAACCATAAACGAGCAAGAGTTATGGTATTTGTAATTTAACAAATCACATTATTGCAATATAACTTACAAATACCTTACAAAAAAACTTACATAACGTTTGGATGTTCGTGGATCATTAAAAAGCAATAAAGACACTTTTGATTGCTTCGTACATACTTGCAAGTTATAAGATAAACCGAAGGATATATATTTATTTGATATGCGATTACTATGTAATGTCATCTACACTGTATAATGACAACAATGTTTGTCATATTATTGAATAATTATTAATGATTCAAATAATTATTGAAATAAAATAAATAAATAATATTATTATTAATATCAGAAACTCAGGCTTATACCAAAAAAAAGCAGTTATAGGCCTAGTGCAATGTATGGATTAGTATAATAGTCGGGTGTACCAACTGATGATTAGTGAATCAAACAAAAATCAGACAAATAATTTGTAATCACCCTTGGTTGTCTGCATGTTATTGTCGTACCTTAACTATATAATTATTTAATCATCACTCAAGTACAACCGGCTCGAATATAATTGAAATTAAAATCATGGCACTACAGAAATAAAAACGACGAAGTTTCAGAAGCTGATCTAGTTATGAAGGGCTATCATTGTAGAACGAGTTAACTCAAGGTCTAAAAATCGAAAATGGTAACTATTTTAAAAAATAATCTCGAACTTCACCCTATTGATTAATATACATTAAATCTGTTATTGATTTCTGTAATCTATAATTTGATTGAACATTGACCTGAGTTATCATGTATATAATAGAAAATAGATTACTTGGGCCGGTATTACCCACTGCAGTTAATCAGAGAGTTAGTGAAAATAAATGCAACATTTAACCACGGTGATAACAACTTTAAACTGCCAGTTAGGGCTACTCCCACGTTGGTAATTAAGGCAATTGTAATACTCACATTATGTCTATATGTGTGAGAAAGAAAGTGGTACGGTGTCAGAAATTCCATCACATAATCGATACAGCGCTTGATCTAATTACCATTCCTTGAATAATGAGTACCGGTATATGTATATATATGTGTATGCATATATCTATACATAATTACGTACGTCATAATTCACGTCTGTGTTTCTCTTTCTCGATTGCTTACACGGGAATGGTGGTGGTGCAAGCCTGTTGTAAACTTGATGTATAATTATGATTACAGGGCTGTAAAGTTAGCGCGTTAATCGTTTGAATACAATACCAACTTCCGTGTACGAAATACGCTGACATATGTAGTGCCATCGATAACTTGATAGACCCATCCACAGCGTAATATTTTCAGTGTCAATGTGAAATATTGTAGTGAAACTGCTTCACACCATTCAGAGAAGCATACTCTAAAATACTGTCGATCCATAATATACTTTGACATTAGGATACTTGTATTATTTGTAAGATGAGGTAAAACTCGATGGCAAAAATACTGAGAGTCAGTGTTACTGCTACATGTTGGATCTTTCCATCTTCGCTATTAAAAAAGTGGAGGCATTAGGATTGTCAACAAATATTTTCTGCATCTTGTGATGTATTTTTTAAATATTGCATCTATAGCAAAGTTCAAGTTTTATGATCACTTATATGATCTGTGTGGTCTCATCTTGGCGCGGGAAGTAAAAAATCATTCATGCAACAAAAACGAATCTATGGGGTATCCTATCACAGTAAGAATTTTTATCAGCATTTATATAAGCATGTAAATACAAAATTATTATTTTCAATCGCCGATGATGGAGCCTATACAGAATTGATCCGTACAAAAAGTATGGGGAAAAGAAAAAATCTATGAGCCAACAATCACTTACTTTGAAGAAAAGTATAATCTAAAGAAGATTGAGGTGATGAGACTGTTTGTTGGCACTCAATGTACCATATCGCAGTTTTTTTTAGTAATTTTTGTAAACATTTTTTGATATTCAGAAACAATTTATACAACTAAGTACCAACCATCAACATTCACATTCATTTTATTTTTTTAAATTATTATTAGTATACTAATTTTTGTATGTTATTGTTAATTATTTCAATTTTATATCACTTCAATATTCAGTTATTTAATGTTTTATTATATTTTTCCATGTATTTTATATAGATTGTATTCCTGTGCACTTTGGAGTCAGGGAGCAATAAATGGTTCATGATATTCACTTCGCTATTTCGCCGTTTATTACACTTCGCCGTTTCGTCAGGAAATTAATTTGTGTCATTTGTTCTGCTATCAATAAACGTCCGCGAAACAATGTAATGTAATTTGTCAGTACACATATGAACGACGTCTGCGTGCGAGTACAATAGGAAGAAATTGACCCGGTTAAAAAGTCAAGTAGGACCTTTAGACCTGATTAGCATTCATAAGCTGTCAACTTTTTCAAACCAACCTCTTTTTATTTGATTGTGTACGCAAACAAAGGTCTGGAATTGCTACATAGAATTCTGATTTCAATCTTCTATTATAGTGTGATGTGATGGAATGGTGACATTCCTTTGTTGGCATTCTAATTGAAATAAATTTGAATTCTTTAATATAAACAATTGTTTTCATTTTGATATTACATAAAAATAATTGAAATACACGAGAAACTGATACGAGTGTTCGAGTTGCTAGCAGTTATTCAGGAGACCGGGGTTCGATTCCCGCCATGGTCGACCATCCTGTCAGGGGTTTTCCGTGGTTTCCCTCTGTTATTCAGATCAATACTGAAATGGTTCCTTAACAACATACCACGACCGACTCCTTCACACTATCTAAAACCAGCTGATGATATAATCTTTCATCTCATCATTACATCATCTCATATTAGTATAGGTATACTCACAGTGCGCCGTATAACCCAATATGATTGATAATGCTAAAAGGCACAAGAATCGTAAACATACGATATATTTATAAATAAACACTTCTAGATTTTGAACTACAGAACACATTAAGCAGGCACGGTGCTCATAAAAATAGAGAAATTCACCTTCGCTAGTATTTTTTGATGTTCAAAAACCAGTGTAATTGAATGAAAAATTCACATCTCCAAGATAATTATACGCTCTTTGATTAATATGACATTCTAATTCAGTGAATTAAATCAGTTTCAAGATAACACGCCAATGAATAAAAATAAAGTGATGAAATTCATAGACGTATTATCTCAAAACTTATTGTTTTAAGATTTTTAAGAAATCAGTTTCAAGATAAAACGTCAATGAATAAAAATAATGTGATGACATTTGTTGACGTATTATCTCAAAACTGATTGATTTCACAAAAATAAAATGTCATGCCAATTGAAGAGCATAAAATTATCTTAGAGATGTGAACTTTTCATTCAATTAGACTGGTTTTTGAAAATGGAAAAAAATAGCAAAGATAAATTTTTCGATTTATGTAAGCACCGTGCACGCACCCCCTTAAAGTAGTGAAAATTCATTGCGGGTGGAATATCTATAGCCCGTCGAATTGCATCTAAAACACTTCACTATAAGTATTCGTATTCTTACGACATTTTCTCAATTCATTGTTGTAATAATCGTTCCAAAAGTACGCTCGTAAATCACACTAAATTCGCTCAATTTTGAGTAATTCAGTTAGTTAACCTTAGAGCGAACCATATAATTATCAACACTATACTTAAATTAATAATTAACATAAATTATGTCACTTATATACACACACATGTTTACATACTACAGTTTCTCGGAACTTTGACGTTATAAAACCGAAATAGCTATTATGTATTCTACATGGATATAGGTGCGGTCTCTGTATTGGAAGCTTCCAAGTTTACTCTAATTATAAAGTGTTATTTTGGCATGACATATTGGCTGCAAGGCTAGTCGCTAATGTGTTCACCTATTTACTTGAACTTCAGGTTAAAGACTGCTGTAACATTGATGCACAACTTTTTTTTTTATCAGGAGGGCCATTTTATCAATTTTGTCCTTGTTCGCGGGCCTCACAGGCAGGGGGGTAGGAACTTTGATTTGAGGGTGGGGGTGGGGACGGAAGCATAATTGTAATTAAAAAGCTATATTCTGTATACTATACATAGTATATGTAGGTATAGTATTCTAGTATAGATACAGATATACATAGTGATGATGAGCGATCACCAGTAACCGTAGTGGTGATCGATTGGATGAGCGACGCGGAGACTTCTCCAATTAGGTCATAACCGGTCATATCTCTGTTTGTTTTTGGGATCGAAAAGCAAAACTGATCCATCATGACACTTTTTCTACGCAAAACTCATTTACTAATTCGAATCAGACTTTGCGGACTTGATAGTTTGAAAACTACTATGAGTATCGTTTCAATTACATTTTATTTTAATATATCTCGGTATCCTACGTATATCCACGTTTTCTTAGCTTTAATTAATACAATAATGCCAAAAAGTTACTAGTGACAGCTCCTTTCCATAATGTCACGTAGGCATAGGCGTTTACAATTGATCATAGAGAAGTGAATTGATGGAGTGAGGTGTACATCCTTTCACCCGAATCTTTAAATTAACATGTGATCTTGTATCAGCAGATTGAAGGAAGACTTCCGTTTTGTATACTCGTAAATATTAGGAAATAATTAAAATATTCTCTTATGATGAGACAGATTCATTAAGAGATTTTAAAACAGTGTTGAATGAGCAATATACATCAAATATACGACTGTCTCAAACGATACGCCATTTTAACTGACTATTATTATGTATGATAATTCCAAAACTGTTTTTGACAATTGAGTTCAGATATATTGGAAATGTATCAATCCAATATAACTTTGAACATTTTTTAAAAAAGCTACCAGGTCTGTCGTAAAAATGATATAATTATTATAAGAGATGAGACAACATTGAGACAATTTGGTCGGTACATTTTTTAATATAGTAAAATAATGTAAAATCATCAGATTTCGAGATAATTATCAAGGAATTATTATTGTTGTATTCCATAACATGAAATAAAAATATATATAAACACATTTTTCTCAGAAATTAAATCCTGACCCAACAATCAAACTCACAGTTCTCGTCGCCGTCGCCGCCCTCTCCATCGAGATCCTCCTAAACGCCGCTCTGTGCCGCCCCCGCTTGAACCTGTAGCTCGTCGCCGGGAGCGGCACAGGCAGGGGCGGCGTCTCTCCCACCCCTACCAATCGCTTCACCGACACTAATCGACACCCGCCGTCGTCGTCACACATCGCGAACACTGCTATCAACACCGTCTAACACATGTCACACTGTCACACTGTCACACCGTCACACTGTTGCGATGAGCGTACTATCGCACACGTCCTGCCCGCTTAGCGCTTCCGGATGAACTGAGCCGGACGGACGGACGGACTCCGGTATCGCTCGCTTTCGCTCGATGCGTTCAATCAATTCAATTCGGCCACGGTTCGGATCCGTACGTGCGCCTCACGTGGAAACAGCTGCACCCCCCTTACCCCCCCCCCCCCCCCCCCCACCGCACATACAAACCGAAATAAGACCCCGTATGGAGTATTGTTAGGTTTGGGTTTTGTGTCTTTGAATGTGATAAAATGTATTCAGTTTATATAGAATTATAGACCTATTGAAAGATGTTTTAGTTCCGGATGGTTAAGGACTAGATCAAATTGTCGAATCTATGAGATGTTTACTTTCAATTTGAAATGGTTGAGATTTGAATTGTCGTTGAAGATGGTATAAATAAGAGATTAAAAATCACGTACAATGATAACAGTGTATCGGTAAATTGAAGATATTGCAACTTGGAACAGGTCGTACAAATATAATCAGTGCTTTCTCACACAATTCACAGCTAAAACCTATTGATCTTGAGTGTTTTGTTGTTGTTGTTGTTGTTGTTGTTGTTGTTGTTGTATACAAGGTTGAGCTTCTCTCCTAATCGTATCTGAATTCAAGTTGTATAATAAATTGAAAATTTGTGTCGAAAAGTTTGGCTTTCCTATTTCTTTTTCTGCCTTACCGACTTTGAAATCTACATTGCTTTTCATGATTGTAATTGTATTTCAATTTGTAACTCCATTTTTTCATTTGAATTTTTGTTTTTCTCAATCTATTATGAATATTTTTGAAAAATACACTCGTTACAAGTAAATCAAAACTTAATCACTAATGCATGGATGTTAATAGCCATAGTCACTAGTCATGCTAGTGCATAGTATGTGACAGTCTCCACTATCACAATGGAAACACTCTACTTATAAAAATAAATATTTATTTTCAATCATGCATTTCTTCCAGTATTATTGCATACGTATAACCTCACTCAAAATTCAAACCAAGTTCTATAGAGATTGCCCAATACCCAAGCCGGAAAACATTCAATTCCGGTGCACATCATTTCTCAATCCAAATTTCAATTAATATTCCAATTGTGTGCACCTCGATTTCTAATCCCATATCAAGGCAGATACCGACCATGTAAACGCACTGCACGTGTCTAACAAGCCAGCATGCATTGTTGTTGACTTCTCCGTCGCGGACAGTCCTTTAACATCGCTAAGATGTGACGTAACAAGCAGCCTGAACAACCCTACTGGTGCCGAACTTGGAATGGTTTTTCAATATTTTTTAATGAACCAACAGCTAGGCTATATGTGGATAAGAACGAGGAAGTTTTTTTGCAGCAAAACGAGCATTCAAATCACTACATAAAAAATACAAATTCAAATTCAGCACACATTTCAAATGTGTGTGTTGTTTGATGGGTGGACGGGGTGGGGGGAATTATTGCACCTTACTTCTGTCTATTGATTATGAAACAAGACGATTTTTTTGTGATCGACATGAACGTTTTTGACCCAAGATTGAAACTTCATTGCTTCGACCGCTTGTTACGTCATCATTATTTAGCGAGGTGTTGTCGTGTTAGCAATATGCGATTAAACGCGTCTATGACGCTAATTTTAATTGTGTTAAGCAATTTATCATTGAGCAATGAAAGTCATTTCATTGCCGTGTAGTAATTGTCTCCACGTGAATTTGAAGAGCATGATTATCTTTAATATAAAAAAATGATGTAATTTATTCTATTATAATATGCCGTTTATCAATTACATAGTATTTTGGTTAGACGCGAGAACTAATTCAATTGGGCATTTATCTTCATATTTAATTTGTTATTATTCCTCATTTTTATATGAGTTTTGTGAAAATAATACTTTAACAGATGCACGAATTTTTAATTATTATTTTTACTGGACAGTTACAGAGACTGAATATGTAATGCACCATCATCTAATTGGTATTATGAAGAGTGTACAAATTACTCTGTTTGAATTATGCTGAAACCCTCTTACAGTCCTCTCCGACTAGGGGATAAAAAAATGCAAGTTGCAAGAAAAATTGCTCTCCTTTGCTTATTATAGTGGCTTAATGGCTGGATATCTTACATCTTATATCTTATACTTGTATTAGCGAAACGAGAATGTTCCGAGCGACCGTTCCCCCTACCCCAGATCACTAGCGCACGTATAATATAACAATGAAATAAAATCTGCTTCTCAATAATGTCTGGACTCTCAATACTTTAAAATCTGTAGCCATTTATTAAAACATATAAATACCTTAAAAAGTTGTTAATCAAGAATATATAATTCGTTAGTACGGTACATTATTCTACAAAATACAATAGCGTATATAAAAATGCAAATAATCATGTCTTAATAATTTGTTCTATTACGGAACAGGCCATTAAACTCTTGGTAACACGAATTTTATGTTAATATTTCTATTATTATTACCTGTTCTGTATGCAAGGTTATAAATATTATCTGCTCAAGCAAGAAATATATATTATTTTATAGCATGAGTGAAGTATTTACCGATTAGTGGTGTATGATTTGTGTTTTCAATCATGGCATCAACAGTTATCAACGTATGAGCTCTGGAAGCCCTGACCATGCCTTGACCTACATTACTCAGATCAATGGAACATATATGTGGGCCTATAATCCCTTCAACATATGATACAATATGTTACAATTATTGGTGTTAATACGAGGAAAATGCAAGTTTCGAAGTTTTGTTAGATGAACGAGGATGAATTGAAATGTCAAATATTTTTTACCTGAGAGCTGTTTCACTTTTTGAATTACAATGGCTAAATATGTTCTATGGCTAAATTATTTCTTGTTATATCCACGTGATATGGACAAATGTTACATTCTTATTGAATAATTTTTTTGGCATCGAAAGACAGGTCTTTGACAGGTATAGGTATGAGAAATTTTAAATAATACTGGGAATTATAATTGACATGTATCATATACCCTATCATACCGAGAACGTGTTATTATTATTTTGATTGAAAACTCTCTACAAAAGTTACGGAATGTTATGAAATCTAATGAAAATCAATGAAATTAATTCAATGAAATGTAATCAAAACAAATTTGTTATAAACGGTTTTCAATCCTTATTTCAACTGACTTATTGATTATCATTGATTCAATTGATTGATATTATCGAGTTCGATGTTCTCAAATTCCCCAAATTTTCAGGAAATAGGAAATCAAATGATCAAATAAAATTTATAATAAGATAAAAAGAAAATATGGTTTAAAAATGTAGAATTAGAGGGATTACATCTTATATACAGCTCGTGTAATTTCTATATTTCACAAATCATCACAATCTATTACACACCATGAGAACAGATGTAATCTTACATTTAATAATAAATTCAAATTTAACTTAAAGTTAAAATCTTTCAATTGTAATACACAATATAAATATGCCGTCAACAGCCTTGACTCAATATCATTCAATTCTTCGTGACATTTTCTTTTCAAATCCCAAACAATAATCTCAGGTCAAGGCAATTGTTTTGTATGCGTATGTATACAAAGATAAACGAATTGTACAAGAAACCCCATTCAAGTCATTGAAATAAATTTTACGGACAACTCTTGAAGCAACCGGAAATACCTCACGCAATATTCCATTCAACTCTCGTTTCGTCACACATAAGTGAAGTTTGTCACGTCTTCGCTCACGCCCTCGTCCTCATACTTTGGCTTCAATCAACAAAAGAGTATTTAATATAATAAAATACATTACGGTACAATTATTGTAATGACGAGAAATTCTTGAAATAATTATAATGTGACGTAAGATATATACATATTAAGAGTCCGTGGGAGTCGATTTATCGGAATATCAGTTTTTTGTGATGATAATTCATTTGAATGGTATGAGATATCAACATTCTAATGAAGAGGAAATACAGATATTTTTAATACCTTCAAGATGGTGTGAGTATTCACTATTTATCTCATATTGAGTAATTGTCACTCGTATACGCTTAAAAAAAATCAGCTTATAGGCCTACGCGTGACGGAGATAAACAATTGTTACTTATACCATCTTGAAGGTATTGAAAATATCTGTATTTCCTCTCCATTAGAATTTTGAGCTCATACCGTTCAAAAGTTCACCAACAAACTGCTAATCCGCTAAATCAACTCCTATTCCAAGCGTGAAGTAATTGATATAATTGTGGATTATTGGAAAAAAGTTTTGTGATTTATATAGTAATCAATGAAGATAATAGATACTGCATAATAGATTCGATTTATAGGTAGTTGACGACCTCGTCCGTATTCGAATCCCGGTCTTGGGAAGCTTCCAACGACTGAAGCCGTTTCGGCTGATGTAAGTTTAATTCCATATAAGCAGAACATTCAGATAGGTGATCATATAAAAATCTAATCTGCATATTTTTGCATTTGTTTAGTCAGTATTATCTATAATAATGTATGTGAGGCACGTTTTCAAAACAGATGGTGATAATATAATTCAAAACAAGTCCAATTATGAAAATGGGTATTTAATTTTTATGCGTTTCTCGATATATAGGGGGATATTTCATTTGTTTAATAATAACGTTTTCGTGCTAATAATATAATAAGGGACTTGAGATTTAGTTTTGATTGATAATTTGAATATCTTGATATTCTGACGGGTATTGGTAATTAAATGAAGTCAACAAATGGAATAAAATATGCATATTCTGAATGACGACGATTGTATGCAGCCATTTTTTGTGAACTTACAAATCGTCCAAGTTCAAAAGACCTCCACACTCGTGAGTGGTGACCTCTACATTTGCCAGTGGTAAGTTGAAAGTACAGAGAAATAGAATTTTGCCTCCATATTTATGAAAATATCATAAATATGATAAATACAATTTACGATAGGATATGATTTTTACAAAAGGATTTAGAAAAAAAATTGAAGCTCGTATGATTTTAATCACAGGCCCATATGAATGTATGACACTAGAAGTACATTTACTAGAAAGCAGTAATGTTAGTCTCTGATGATCGCACGATTTCTCAAGTATACATTTCGCCTTTGGAAGTGGCAACTTGTCTAGCATCACTGTATAACTGGTTGCATCAACAATATAGAAAGGCGCAGTACATGTGAGCCACTCCGACCGAGCATTAGTGTATCCTTTGCAGGAATCTGTACTAATCATACTAATCATACTAATATAAAATGACCGTTTTAACTTCACCAGAACTGATATTAAAAAAAAAAATGAGAATATAGGCCTATAAATATAAATATATGTAAGTACAGATAGATGATAATATACAATGTCTGAATGGTCATTTAATTTACCTTGGTATGGAACATATAATTTATATTTGCTGAAAAATTGAAATTGAATCAAGTGAAATAATATTTTACGATGGAAAAATTAAAACTGAAAATGGAAAATTTTGGTAGGCGCAAACACAGACGACTTTCTCAACTTTCATTGTAGGTCATAAAATGATTATGCAATTCTTATGGACAGTGTCCTACGTACTCGTAATCCATAATCTTCACTCCAAATCTACACAGTTGTTATCCTTGCATCTCATTAAAATATCATCAACTTTCAAAAGTAGTATTACAAATTCTTCAACTTCTTTGTTAAAGTCAAGAATAAATATACAGGATGGGATGAATTAAGCAATAGAATTGGAAAGGGATTACAAAGAAGTACAAGGGGAGGAGTAAGAATGGAAGTGGAAAAAGTGGATAGAGAAGTAGGTAAATATGGATTTATTCAAAGACCGACGCGCGAATGGAATGAATTGGAAAAAGATATACAAATTATAACGAAGATCAGAGATTTAACAAGATAGCTAAGAAAAAAACAGTATAATTTTATTGAGTATGTTTGATTGTAATTTCAAGAGAGTAATCATTACCACCTGTTTTAAGAACAATCTGTAATGAGTAAATAAAATAACTAACTATAACAGTTTTGTAATCTCCGGTAAAAACCTGTCTTTAATATTCCGTTGACGCACTACAAAACCTACACGTTCTTATAAAATATAGACATACAGCTCAAACGACAAAATTCCACGACGGTTCCGAGTAACCGTCTTCCCTATCCAAAACTATACTCGCCCATGCGTTTCGACCTGTCACCTCTTCTTGTCGTCGACTCGGCTCTTTGAAGATGTCATGACAAAGTGAGATAGAAATAATAAAAAAAAAAACTGTGCCTGTTATAAAAACGACTGTCACTCATCACCCGCGTGACATCTTATTTGATAATGCCATGCAACGTGAGGTCTTTATCCCGGTGTATATACCTCTCGGTGGGGGGGGGGGGGGGGCGACAGGAAATGCCAAATTATAACTTTTTATTCACCCTTTGTGTAAGGGGGAGGATAGAAGGCATATTCACGTTTTGAGCAGGGAGAAGTAGAAGATCCAACATATCATTATACATTCAAAGAAGAGGGCGCTTTATATATATATATATATATATATATATATATATATATATATATATATATATATATATATATATATATATATATATATATATATATATATATACACACACGCATATATATATATACATATACCTGCAATTTCGAATGATAACTGATGTAAGCACTTTATTATAGGAATTTTTAAATTGATAATTAAATTTTGAGTGTATAATTTGAGACATAATTAAAAAATGTGTGCTATACTTAATACACTATATAGGGCCTATAAATACTTGTTTTGGAAAATGTAATGATATCATTCTGAGAACAAAGGGAACACCATGCGTGATGAGCAGAACTAGATCGATTTGTGTATCCTATTCTCAACTTTATGAGCTTACATAATCAGTATAATCCAAGTTTAAATAGCATTTTGTATATTTTTAGAAGTATAAACCGGTAATTATGTACGTAGAAAAATAAGCATGCTTCGATCAAGTAATCCATGATGTATTACTTCATACAAATTATCCATTCTTTTTCTTTCTTATATAATAATATGTATTATTATAATTAAGATCATGCGTATAGTAATCGATTTCCACAAAATAACATGTACATCTCAAACGCATTATGATGAAATTGAACAATTATGATTTCGTAAAATTAAAAGTTATCACGTTTTAGGCTCTGTAAACTGCACGTAGCTTTCATTGTGTGTTTCTCGAATGGTAAATAAAGTTATAAAATAAAGAAAATTCTGGATTTCTATAAATCATTTGACATTACAATACTGCAGCTCGTTATCACAGACCTGTTCGCATAACATTCATAACAATTTCTCTTTTAATTGAATGAAGATCACACAAATATGTCGTTATTTCATAAAAAGAAATTGAGAATAATATTCATCAGCATTTTCTATAAAGATGAGTTATATGTTACAATTAAAAGAAGGTCACTGTAGTTATTTTATTGAGGTCGTCTTTCACATTCACCGCGTCGTGTATGCATTTGTTTATCAAAATAGTGCAAATAAAGATAAACCTACAGATCACCATATATCTTTACAGCTAGAGACAGGAATTTAATGATAGTAACTTCCAAGTATGGTAAGTGAAAGATTATATGTGTAATTTAAGAAAATTATGTTAATTTTATGTTTCATTGTTGGCAGCCTTTTTTCCCTTATAACAAATATGCATTATGGATATTGTATTTACATACTTCGAAGAATTATTTATTATTGAAGATATTTATGTAATTGGTGCACTTGATAAATCCAGAAATTCATCTTTATTATTTCATTTTTTATTCTCACGAACCAGCGTAATTCAATAAAAAATATATCAACTCTGAAAAAATTGTATGCTCTGATATTATATGTTTGTGAATTCAATCAGTTTCAAGATAATACGTTAACAAATATCAAGAATGACATGAAATTCATTGACATTTCATCTTAAAACTGGAAGAATTCACAAAAGTAGAATGTCATAGGCACATAGCATCAAGGTATATTGGGAGTTGATATACCTTTGATTCAATGACACTGGTTCGTAAAACATGGAAAATAATGTAGATTAATTTCTCTATTTTTATAAGCACCGTGCATTCACCCCCTCAAAGGACACCACAACCCTTAGATGATATTTTAACGAGTAATGACGATATTTATTTTTCTAATTTTAGAGGAAACTAGAAATCATCATCTCAATTTCAGAAATTATAATCAATTCATTTGTCCTCCAGGATCCGTTTCTTTCTTTCTGAGTCGTGACGTAGACATTACTCGATTCTATTTATGTTCCTGTATAGAATCAGTAATGTCTAGGTCATGACTAATGGTCTATGAACTATTAAGCACAAAAATTTTATTTAAATCTCTGAAATTGAGAATCTAATTTCTAGTTTTCTCTAAAATTAAGGAAATAAATTCCGTCAATATTCATCAAAATCTAGTTTGATGGTTGTGATTTCCTTTAATTCGTGTGACGTATTAAAACACGTGTGGATGTAATGCTGCTGTATTGGCGTATATCGTAAAAGCACGCACAGACACCGCTTGCAATAGGCATCGATGTATTACCATCACTGCACATTCCTACCAGATAATTGAACCCTGCAGACTCGTGGTGAACATTAACACTATAACTCCGAGTTACACGTCAGATCGAATAACTGAGTTAACTCCTGGAAAAGGAGTTTTTGATATGATCCCAATTGTCCCTTTTTAGGTTCAAAGCACGAGTTTTGGATGTAATGCAATTTGCTACTTTTTGTGCTAAGAAACTTTTCGACGCCACCTAGATCGCCTATATAAGCTAGACTCTACAGGGCTCTGATGGCCTGAGCAGTCAATGTAAAATTGAAAATCGACGCCTAGATCACCTAAAAATTAGCTGAATGCCTGAGTAGTCGATCTTGTTGGCTTATGCCGTCGGTTTCATAGATCCAGAACAAAGTTCAGCTCAGTTGCGTATCCATCGTACCCCCTCAAAGGATCCGGACACCTTGACGTGGTATGGGGGCTTGCGTGACCCCGTGATCTCCAGAGCTGTCGCCGGGAGCAAACTATTTGCTCCCAAAAGGGTCACACATCACGATAAGGTCTGGAGTGAGGATCCAGACCAAATTCGGACCGTCTCGGTCGAGTGGATCCCAAAAGTCTTCGAAGACTTTTGGTGACCGGAGTATATGGTGGGAGTACTGAACCCCGCATTATATTTTTATTTTGTTTTCTCTACACTTTCCTCTTCATCTATCGTCTTCTTTTATTTTATTCTATTTTATATCATCTTATCTTACGTCTATCCCGCTCCCTTCATATGCATGAAACATCCATAAACGTTGACAACCATGGCAAAGTACACGGACATGAACATAGGCGCAAAATGGTCCTACTTTCGACGCGCCACCCTAACACTAACTAACTAACTATCCGAAGGGTTAACAACTCCTGAAATCAGGTGTACACTTCCTCTGAAATCCCATGATATCCCATTGAAATCCTTGAAATCACCTGAAATCACCTGAAATCACTTGAAATCACCTGAAATCACTTGAAATCCCTGAAATCACTTGAAATCCATGAAATCACTTGAAATCCCTGCATCACCTGAAATCCCTGAAATCCCCTGAAATCACCTGAAATCACCTGAAATCCCCTGAAATCCCCTGAAATCACCTGAAATCCCTGAAATCACTTGAAATCACCTGAAATCTGAAATCAGGTTTACACCAAATTTTCGAGTTGTAAACCCCTCGTAACTATCCATCGCAGATTGCTATTTTCCTATAGGGTATATCAATCAAATCTGATTTGTAGCTCACCATCGAGATGAAGTAGAACTTTTCGAAGTCGTTCTCCTGTAGTTTGATCGCTTGCAGACTCGTCGCTAGCTGGGTGTGCTTCTCGAGCGTCTCCTCACCTTTCTTGCACAACCACGCCAACACCTGTGACAAACAAACACACGCCGTTCACACGAGGTGTACACTAGCGGTCACCTAAACTCAGCGACCAAGTCGCATTCAACTGCATCCTGAAAACAATGTACTGACAGTATAGGCACTCCAATAAACGACAATGTAACATACGCATTCAATTCAATTCGATTTTTATTTGGTTCCGTTGATTACATATATAGTAAGAACAAGTCATAGAACAGTTGAACAGAAAAATTATCGTTATAAAAAAGATATAGGCCTAAATTTATAAATAACACATAATTTACCAGGTTTCCAGGGCGAGGGTTCGGGTCCCGCATAAGTCCATTTTTTTGTTATCGTTCTTTCAGTTATCATCGCTTATATTTTCAGTATCACCGACTCGTTCGTACCCCCATACAAGCTTTTTTCTGGCGGGGTCGTTAAGCACCAGTAAAAAATGCATCTAACGTACTGAAGTCAGCAAACAATGCATAATATAAACATTTGCAATAAATATGACGGAATTTTATGAAAAAACGTCAAGTTTAATGCCGGGTAAAAAAACATTTTATGTGAAGGCAAGTGTATGTATGACTTGATCCGTGCACTCAACCGTCTACATGGATATTAACTGTTGTATTATGCACGGTTTATAATAATTATTATAGTGCTGACCTGTCGACCCGTTGACTTTTATTATTATGCTTCACTGGGATAATGGTGCAGCCATTCAATGAGCAAAAACTGTAGAAGTTAATTCTCAACAGCACTTGTATTTTTTTTTACACAAAGAAAAGTTATTGGGAAGCACAACAAAGATCAATAACAGTGAATATAGTATAGATTAGTTGATTACCAGCTCGATGACCATGGTAACCATCAGAAAACGACAATAATCAACTTTCAGACCAAATAATTGTTTATAACCTGAACTTTTAGCTTTTAATTTTGCTACTGTAGAAATGAGCGATAGGTTACATGCAAGAAATATTCGAATTATTTCATATATTGGCTTATACATTTAAATATTTGATATATATTATAGGATAACCAGCAACTAAAGATAAATGTACTTATATTTTTTTGGATTTTCAATGAATAATCCATCAATCATGTAATTAATAAAGTTATATTCCGTCAACGAAATGTCTCTTTTGTCCATGGTCTATTGCCTAAATCAACGTGGACATGGCTCGGTTTTGCATAAAATCGTATACTTGAAGTCATAATAGGCCCCTACGTCATAACTTCCCATTGTTATTCATGCTAACAATTTTGGCTGCCATTGAAACTGTTGAAAATATTATTCGTTTTATTCGGATTATAACCAAATCTAAACTACATTATACTAAAAAAATTAAACTATAATTATTGTATAAATTACTTGACATTTATTCGTTTAAATGTGAAGTACGGTATTAAATATTTCAGATAGGATGCATTTAATTTATCAAATTGGTATTTATCCTCATTTTATAAATTAGAATTCATATATTCATTGAAACTAATACTGACATACCATTATCTATATGTGAATATTATTAACCTTGAAATTACCCATTGAAATATAATATCACACATAATTCAGGTGTGATAATAGGCCTAAGTTATATAGAGACAAATAAACTCTTGATACATTTCATTTGGATGAACAGATGTCTCATTGGCTACACTTCCTTCTATGAACGGAAACGTTAAAATCTTGATGATCCGCAAGCATTCAATGACCAATTAATGGTCCATACACCATAAAAACATGAAAATTACACAATGCATAATTGTTAAACTCTCTCAATAGGCGCAATTACCTTCCTCTCAGTTGTTATTGAAATAAGTAGGTTAAAACCTCGGCACCTAATCAAGTGTATCTCAAGTGTAACGCATTACCAACACTATAAAAACAATAAATAAAACTATTAAAAAAAGTGTTAATTAAGTAATTATAGTTCGTTCACATTCTTATATAATCTGAATGCATAATGAATCGAACCATTATGGTATAAAAGTGCAGAGAAAAAATGGCGCGACTTCCGATGTACGAAACGCACTGCAAGACTTTCTCCTGATTTGATTAGTTCGTTACATGTTTGTAGTTTATAAAAGGAAGTATTATAAAAACATTTATGATTCGCTAAACTATATATCCGCGGAAATATAACTGTATGAGAGTGATTTAAACCGGATCTATGTTATAATTCCGCATAATCGGTCAAGTTTTTTTTCTAGATGTGTGATGAAAGTTGACTATATATTATTGTCAGTCTTTTAGAAAACAATATGGTCCATCATTCATTTCTAGTTCAGGATCTTATCATCTCACTTCTTTAATGTTTTGTTTAACGACGCATTGTAACGATAACTAAGACCTATATTGGCGATGAAGTTTTTTTTTTTTAATGTTGCTCAACGACCCCACCAACAGCTAGGTTATACGGGGTTACAAATGAGCGGATGATAATGAAACGATGAAGTGATGATAGGTGAAAGGACGTTTACAAAAACTCATATGCCTCATGCGAGACTCGAACCCACGCCCAACGGTGACTTCAGTTACTACCGCTAGCGATAATTGACTTGGCCACCAAGGCGGCGCGATGAAGGTTTCTTGGGTATTGGGAAGGATAGTGGGAAGGATACGGTCGTGGTCTATATTGTGGGAATGGTTCCCCATGTATTCACCTAAAGGCCACAAAGTGAAACCAAGAAAGCATCTATAAAGTTGGTCGGTGGAGGGGATCGATCCTAGGCTACTTTCACGATTCAAATTCAGGGGTTGAATTCTAGTGAATATAAATATAAAAAAAATATAAAAATATAAATTTTAGAAGCAAAGTTTTTTTTTATTGTGCAGCCAGTTGGTGAATCGGTATGAATATTTTGCTGAATGATGCAAAAAATATAAATTGCTTTCATGGAATAATTCTTTTTTTAATAGATTGTTTTCGATTCGCCAAGATTTACGAAAAATACGGTATTTCCTGATAAAAATGACATGCTACTTGACTTCCTTAATTGTTTCTGACAAAATTCTTTACGACCTGAGCCGATAGAGTAGTTCTAGGTATGCTAGTTTATTGACATTGATAATATCTACCCAATGATCGCGAGGTATCGCGCTCAATAACTATAGTTGCTATGCCAACAAATCAACTAGCCAATGGCATACGACAATTTGAAACAAGCCACAGACAACCATAGATACAAGACTTTCTATCGGTTCGAAAAATTGTGAATGCCGCCTTATACGAAGTTCTTCGTTTTTTTTTAGCCATTCGAATGAAATTACCCTATACGTAAGCTCAAGATATATGCCGTCAGCAAAGGTGACGGACCGACACACATGGCCGTCAGTGTTATTTTATAAATGGGACGGTCGATCGACACCGTCAGCACGTCTTCCGTATATTCATGCAAAACATCGAGTACCATAAAATAAGTAATTTTAGATTATAAAACATACTTTGACAGCATCGAGATAAATATATTGGATACGTTTAATGTAAATGTTAGGATTATGAAGACATTAAATGTTACACAACATAAACTTGAATGTCAATAAGATCTTGATTTATGATATTGTATTACATAGCCGACACAGCCTGGCCTTACGATGAAAGATGCATTTCAATTACAGTTTTATGTGTTTTGTTTTTTTATTCTTCATGATTTGATAAATAATTACCTAGTGTATAATGCAGGACGCGTCGTCGCAAAAATATCGATTTGAAAAACTTTCTAAATTCGGTATATTCATTGGTGTAAAATATATTTTTTTTTGTAAACTTCTCTTTACCTTCTCATTATCATCCGCTCATTACACCTGTACTATACCTATCTACATGGTTGGTGCGGTCGTTGGACAATATTTAGAAAAAAAAATGAGATGATGATACAAGACATGAATTGACATGAGATGATACAATTTTGTAATTGAATTGTATTTTTATATAAATGATTAAGCTGGATCCCAGTGGTCAATCACTATAAAGTTAACAGCTGATAAAGTTGATATTCTTCTCTTTATCAGTATTCACTGAAAGTCTTGACTGGACAATGGAAAATTGATATTTTGTAAATATAATATGTAAATAACTGAATATACGATCATAATCATTGAAGCAATAGTTAATACGAGCCTAATCTTCATTTTACAAATAGCATTTCGATCAGTAAAGTTATCACCGTAAAAGCCGTTCTATACGTGAAAGATACCCGACTAGACTAACTACACTCAGTACAACTTATTGATTAATACCAGAATGTTTTTTAATCGCTTGTCTCGTATATAATTCATTATTCATGCTCGGATTTCGCATCCAGTTTCATCAACAGTGATGTGGGAAAACACCGTGTAAAGGCATGACTGCGAGCCGTTAGGAGTCAATCAGCGATCGCAAGCATCAATCATCATCGATCATATAGAGCAGGGTGGTATCGAATAACATTATTCACTTCTAAATGTTTCACATTTCATATAATGTCAACACCTGAGAGAGTTAAGGGGGCCCAAAAGTGCGTGCATGGTGCTAATAGAAATAGTGAAATTCACCTTCACCAATTTTCTTATATATTCGAAAACCAGTGTAATTGAATGAAAAGTTCACATCTCCAAGATAATTTTAGGCTCTTTGATTAATATGACATTGTATTTCAGTGTATTCAATCAGTTTCAAGATAATACGTCAATGAATACCAAGAATGTGATGAAATTCATTGACGTATCATCTTAAAACTGATTGAATTCACAAAAATGAAATGTCATATAGATTCAAGAGCACAAAATTATCTTGGAGATATGAACTTTTCATTCAATTATGCTGGTCTATGATGCTGGTATATGATTATGTCTATTTCTGCATCAATATCAATATCAAAGAAAATAATTCTTGTTAGTGGGAGAAAAGTGGAAAAGTCGTGATATTCTTATTTGGTTATGTGTTCGTATATAGTCCATATATCCGTACATCCTATTGGCTCCACACAGACTGTTCGTAAAAATTAGAAGGACAAACATTTGAATGGAAAGTCTCTTACACTTCGCCACCGACACCTGATTACCCGGCTACTCGAGCCTCGATTCTCGTTCTGCTTTTTGCGCCTTACACTTTACTTGCCGCACTTACATGTATAGAAAGTTGTCTACGTTACAGGCTGCTAACATTGTCAAGAAGGTCGTGAATCATGATGCAAAACAACATTGAATTTGAAAAGGCAGAAAAATGACGGATTATTTTTTCACATATTCTACTCTAGTTTCTTTGTCAACGAAGTAGCATATGGGAACAGAGTGTTCAGAGTGAGCTTATGAATAATAGCAAACAAAACACTTACTTCATTATAAAAGTTTTTGTGAAACGGGTGAAATCCATAAGAAAAAAATAACCCAAAACAAACGGTAAAAAAGAATGCACGAAAAATATTTTCAACCGAAAACATTTAAATTTTGAGATATACTGACAACAGTGAGGGTCGTGTTTGCCAAGTATGATGAAAATCGGAACAACGTTTACTAAAGCATATATCGTAATTGTATTTCCTACAGATATAGGCCTACTCGACAGTAAAAGTAACGACAAAATGCGCTCCTAAATGCCAATATGGCCGCCGATATGAGGTTGAAAAACTGACAAAAATAGCTAATTTGTAGAAAAAGTTATTGTTGTATATTGCGTCGCTTCTTTTCAACTTATTACAAGTTCTTCAGTTTACCGCTAGCAGCGTAACTGCAACTTTAACTGCTGAATAGCTCGCTCATTGTACAACGCATCGTACAATCGATCAAGTAAGATAACGAGAACATAAAAACTACTTTAGCAACTCTTAATATATCCAAGACTGTCCCACTGCATCAAATCCACCTTATAACAACAATAGTGGAGGAGCCATGTCATATTGATAACAGTGGTGGTGCCGTGTCAAACAGAAACGAAAAATTATGATTAATTTATTCAGCATTAGGTTGAGATAATACACAAGATTCGAGCTCGAACACATCGATACCATACATGATGAAATATCTCAAGAAGTAATCAAATAATGTATGCAACGCGAGATGCATGTTTTGTAACCATTTTCAGTGTCAACTAAACCATAAATAATCGTAGTGGGTTTCCGGATAAACTTATTATTGTGAAACTGCTTCACACCGTGCAGAGAACTATCTTCTAATATATTGCCGATCCATAATAAAAATTAACAATATTTTCACAAATCATCACCCTGGTGGGAACCTTTTGCCCTACGGAGACTGGGGGCGCCTTAAGCAATCAAGCACCAATCAATGTAAAGAGTTCGGGACAATAGGTCATAAACAAAATAATAACCGAAACAAAACATTAGTACATCTATTTGTATGACTAGGATTAAATTTGATAAATTGACTAGATAAAGTGAGAGTGAATTAGTATAGTAGATCTAAAGAAGTAAGATTCCAAGAGAAATTACTTGTATGAATGAAACTGAAAATGATGTCTATTAGTGATATGTGGTCGGAAGTAGTGGACGAACGAAGTGTGGGGCCTACTTCTATAGCCCAGATCTCGTAACCTGATTCGCCGGTATAACAAAAGGCCCTTTGATAACGCCCGCAAGCTATGAGAAACGAAAAACGAACAAAAAAAAGGGATATATTTTTTATTGCAACATGAAATAAATTGGCGACCAACCTCACAAAAGAATGCGAAAACTCTCTTTTATATACAGATTGTCATAATAGTAATTGTCCAGATAGAAAAGGACAATTATTTTTGTTTAAGGAAGCGACTAATAGATGTATACGTATGTGGAGTTCACATACAAGATACACCTGTGCGTAAGTTTTACCAACTTTTTAAAGTGAAGATTCTAGGATGCGTGACTTATAATGTGAGTCAGCCGCTAATTGGCATCGTAGACACGCAATATCTTATTTAGACCAAACACACAGAATAGTACATCGAGCGAAAAAAAAACAATTCTTTTCATTTTTATTTTATAATGAACTTATTAAAACTAATTATAGCTATACGCTGTTCTAATTCAACACATTTTAAATAATAATTTCATTTTCTTATTTTGTATATTTGGTTCAACGACGTACTTCAATGCTAACTAAGATTTTTGGCACAGGAGAAAATGAATGAGATGATGGGAAAATGAAATGAAAAGTTATTCTATTGTGTACTTTGAAGAGGCCATGCGACTATTCCGGTATTCACTCCTACGACAAAGAGAAACCACTATAAGAGGATGGTCTATAATCAGGATGGTCCGACTTGGACGAGTCTCGAACCCCAGTCTTCTGAAGACTGTTCAGCGCGCTTTAGCTACTGATACATACACTCTAGTTTCAATTCACTTCATCGACCCTCTTTTCTAGTATATTTCTAGTAAATATATATATATATATATATATATATATATATATATATATATATATATATATATATATATATATATATATATATATATATATATATATATATATTATATATTAATTCGTATTCAATTTAATTTTTTGGTGATAAGATCCCCCTAGTGATGCCCCGTTCAAGCTATCCTAAGCTTTCACCCTTTGCCTTCATTGGAAGACAATGTCTTTCTGTCAAGTTTTCGATCTCAAGTATTTAATGTACGGTATAGCAAATTCACTTCGCAATTGCGTTCGATTTTTATTTTGTTATGATAGTTGTATTAGACCGCTTCCGGAAAGGGTATTCATGCAATTTGATTATGATTCTAAAGATTTTATATCGGGGCAGTTTAGGCTGGGTTAGGTGGTTATTCGTTGGGCTATAGGTTTTGATGTAGGTTAAAATAGATTATATTATGTAGCATGAACGTTTTCCAGTGCTCTAAGATAGACATTTCTGGAGTAAAGCTCGTCTCCATTACAAAGGTAAGGTAGCCAAGTGCTGGTGTAGTTGTTCTACAATTGAATGCAGGTGCACAACGCTATAGGTATACGTGTATTGATATCACCATGCTATCACAACTGTCCCAACACAAATGCAGTCGATGAATCTTTAATGTATCTTGGCGTTTACTTTTAGAAGTTGTTTTTTGTAATGATAAACTGTTGTTGTTGTTGTTGTTGTTGTTGGCTTACGAGCGCATCACGGCTTCCATGAAACTGTCTGAAGTAGCAAATACTGAAGAGCTTACATTATTAATCGAGTTTTTTCTTCTATCAATATTAATTTTACTGAATATTGTGTGATTCTTATACAAATTATTTGATTCTTATTCTTATATCGAAGGCGTTTTCATAGTGTTGTAAGACCAATTATAAGAAGAAAATTAAGAAAATATGGAAAATATGGCAGTGAACTAAGAATATGGGGTTTATACATTATTAAACAATACTTTTTGAGAGGGTGTCGTCGCAAGCTTTCATTTCAATATGTACAATTTAGACCCAAATTTGAATCCGATGAAGGTATTTTGCGCTGGTATATAAATTGAATTCCCACGCGTTGAAATGGTATATAAATATTAATAGAACCTTTTTTCAGTTTTCCAGTAGACAATTATGCAAAATAAACGATTCCAATAATCAAATTACCAAGAAACTTGGTCGGTTCTCTTGAGGGAAGTCACACCCTACCTAAACCTTGATTAAAGAGGACCGTTTAGGGCTTCTGTAAGCTTTTGTAGCATCGTTTTAAACAATAAATTTAAATCTCTCGAATTTGAAATCAACTTTGATTAAATTATGATATAATTTATTCTGTGA
The DNA here is from genome assembly GCA_907164805.1 of Brachyptera putata. Lineage (NCBI taxonomy): Eukaryota > Metazoa > Arthropoda > Insecta > Plecoptera > Taeniopterygidae > Brachyptera > Brachyptera putata. The sequence goes on along the minus strand of OU015471.1, from coordinate 5,314,671 downwards.
TAAGTTATGCTTTCTCTATAGTTTTAGTTTAATACCAAAACAAATTTATTCCTGATTTTTATTTCATTCAATGAAAAAGATTCGATCCGGGTAAAAATAAATTTAATTTGTGATTAGTTGAAAACTTTCAATATTTGTTGGTTAATTTTAATGGTAAAACGTGATATCACGTTTACAATTGTCTTCACGTTGATTGGATTTTCTGATATCAATTAAATCAATTATATGAAAGATGAGTATTATGTATTATGCACAAGGAGCATGAACTGGGAATTTTAATAATCACTATGAATTTTAACCTTGATTAAAAACAGTGTTATTAGGTTAAATATTATACAAATGAAAGTTGGCACAATTTAACAGTTAAATTATAAACAAGAGATTTTAAATATGACACTGCAAAAACATTTTATTTGTCGTCCTTGATGTTTCAGCTTAGAGCTATTAATCCTCCAAAAATAAACCAATTATTCCGCTATTGGCTTAAGTTGAATACGGATTTAAATATGAAAAGAATAATAAACTGTAACCCAATTCGGTGTACTTATTGTGATTGTACTAGTGATCACCTAATCAAGAGATAATTGATAACTACAGTTTTATTCGTCTTTTTAATGTCGATCAACCGTTACATTGAGGAAGAGTTTCATTTTTTTCGTCAATACCTAGAATGAGTTTTACTACAATTAATATAATTATTAATTTACCATAAAAACTGTATAACAAGACACTTAATTAAGTAGGATAAACTTATTCAATACAAACAAATTCTTTCACACTTTTCAACACAAATATACTAAAAACTAATTTCACAATTTTGCATTTTTAATCAACTATGAATACAAATGATTGTTTTGAAATCGAAATCATAATCAAGGAGATAAAGGATTATTTATTAGATGAATAGTTGATATTCAGAGAAAAATAAGTTCTGTAGGCCTATATGCACACTATTATAATAGGCTTGAATATATTTTAATTTGAATCAAAACCGTAGGACAATCAAACATTGATTTGAACAAAATTAATCCCAACGTCTATAGTAGCATACGTAGTATATGATAAATCATTGAACGTAGTTAATGAACCTTGTCTACTTTCAGTTCACAATAAACAACTAACTAGGGTGAAATATTTTGAAAGATGACACTAGTAAATTGATAATAAAGAACGAAATTTTCATAATAACTACATTCTATACAATATCCATAGTGAGCCACTTGTGATAAACTCATTGATTCTATTTACTACGAGGCAAGTTTACTGCAGTTTCCCTACCCCAATGGATTTTTAAAATAAAACATGTCATTTTTATACGATTAAAAAAAAAAAAAATCATAAGTTCTTACCGGATCCCAATCTCGATCATCTGGCAAATCATTCTGTTGTACTTTCATTCTCCAAAATGTTAATTCCGACCACAGATTCGATAAACCAAACACGAACACAAAAACACATCCGTATTCTTATAAATTTACAAACGACAAAACCAGTATGTTATTTATGACATATACCCACATACATCCACTGCACAGTCATTCCAAATTAGCTTTACATCCTAGACACACTATAAATCCAATCATTGTTGTCCGGTTTTCACTATCACTGTTGTCGTACAAACTCTTCCCTCCATTCCAAGAATATCAACTAACATAATCGGTTGATCAAAAACTAGATGACAGAAAAACTGGGTTGACCACTGCAGACCACACGAACGACAATACCAGACGCGACCACTGATTGCCTATCAAAACACACAGATCGGAACGGAAACAGTATAACATCCAAACATGTCGGAATCTTGAACAAATTCAAATGCGTTCTGTTCTTTCCTCGACGATCCGTCGGCAGGAGGGAGTGATAGTTGTAGCGTTGCAGAGGGGATGAAAAGATACAACTTTTCTACGCAACTAGCTACCTTTCTCTCCAACATCGTCCTACCTCCCACTCCCCTCACTCACGCAGAGTTTCCTTCCTTCCGCTGTACACCGTTCGAGAAAACCTCCAAAGTCATCTTTCAACACCGAAGACAAAAGCTAATTCCGGCTTTTTCCGATTAAACCAGGAAGGAAATACGACTACACATAGAAGTCTCGTGTATGATGATGACTGAATTATTTCATCTGAATTCGTAAATCAAATCCGATCGACCAATCAAAATGCAAGAGACTTTCCCTCGCGAAATTCATGGAACGGAGTAGAAAAGAAGATGTGCACACACACACACCCGATGTAGTCCAGAAAAGGGAATAAGACATGATCGTCTTTAAACGAGGGCAAACGAAGATAAACGAAGGTCGATTGTATTTCACTGTACATTATAATAATAATAATATAATTATAATTTCGAATCTCGCCGTAAACGTGTTATGTCGCGTGTAAACTAAACTAACACAATTATTATACAATTTAAATGTGACTTTTTTGCGTTAAAATTTCTTTCGTAATAACAGTTACACGCCCTATAAAGAACATAATTATATGAATCGTCTTTCCTAGATAATGAGTAATGTCTAATGACTTAATTGAAACCAGCTTAGTTAGCTCACAGCCGTCATTATATATTGTGTTGGTTTGTATAGGATGCAGACACCTTTAACAATGTCAATAACGGCAACAACGACTGCGTGCTTTCGTCTCGTGACTTTCTTGTATCAAAAACACATTTTTAATTTACCAAGGTTTTGAAGTAGAAGAGTAAATATTTTATCGAATTGTTCGTCCACTTTTAAATATAGCTTATGATCATATAGATTTCTTATAATATACGATGGTGTTCGTATTATTCATTATGAATTTTATCAATGTTTTCTTTGGCTTAGACCCACCCAACCACTTCTCTCTTTCTCTATCTCCGGTCCATCTTCACACTCTCTCCCTCACTCTCCTCTCACTCTCTTATATTTTATGGAATAACAATGTAAGCATAATTACATTTTTATACTTGTGAGCACTAAAAATTACCATTCCTAAATCGAACAGAAATATCATCATGACCAAATGCTATGTTATATAACAGAAAAGCACAATAATATAGTTTCAAATTTCAATACATTAGGCCTACTTGTATGCACCGGTCGTCTACCAACTTAATAATTGTAAATATTTGGGTAAATACATAATTTCGAGTAATATTGAATACCTAACGTTTTTGAAAGATGCAGTTTCGTTTCTCATTGTAGCTCCGTCATGAAAAACCAAAACTCCTTGAAAATATCACAGCTATGCCAAAATAATCTGATATTTATGTGTATTTTGTTGATTGTTGGTATAAGGGACCTTCTTCTCTCATGGTTCAAATAGAGTTAGGGCCTATATGAATTAATTGAATCTCTCAAAAATGAATTTTTATTTAAAAAATATCCAATTAGATCAACACAATGATTCAGTATAGCACTATAGTATACATGATTCATCCATTATTAATTATCTCTACAAAATTCATTCACATTTTAAAATATCCGATCAGATCAAAATATAAAAATTCAATATAGCACTATAGTACAGTGTAATGATTCATCCGTTATCAATTAGAAGCTTTATCCAAAGAAAAATCATCACCGAGTCGCGAAAGTCTCAAACAAATTAATTACGCCATGAATGTATTTCCCAACGAAATCCCATCAAGTCCCGACCGCCACTATGTCGCGATCAGATAGTTTAGTCACGATAACTTTCTTGTGTGCTCAAAAGTAGGCTGTGGTTCTGGTGAAGATGGCAGCCTTGGCCTTCTAACACGAGAACAACTATACCCTAGAAGGTACCGCCGTGTTCAAATCGGATATACTCATCCTGATGAATGATGACACTACACACTCTTTGCGTGCACGTCGATTGTAAGGTATTTACAGGAAATATGTCATGACATCTTAATAATACTAACGAATTGTTGTCAGATGGAGATTCGAAGGAAATGAGATTGTGGCGATGTGGATTGGTGTTGTGCACGCATTGAAGTGTTGCGGGTTGCAGGATTGGAGGGGTAGTATGGATATACAATCGAGAAATTATCTGGATGATCCTTGATGAAACTTTTCAGGTTATGAAATGATAAATGAAAAAACAGAAGTGATTGAAAAATATAAATGCGAATTAGTTATTCATAGAAGAATGAAGATAATATTGCAGAATTTAATTAATTGTGCATTGTTTGAATAGGCTACAATTATTGATTCACGCGGGACTTCAAATTATATTAATGTTGACGATTATTGGATTCTCATTTTTTTCCACGAGAATTTTCTGAATCATAGCCTAATTTTTCCTAAATTTTCCAAAATTTGAAAAAAATTTCCTAGCATAAATTTAATTAGTTAGCCACGGACAAAAATACAGAGTAACCTCAAATATTTTTCAGCAATCACAATTTTATATTATTGTTTACACAAATTAATGTCATGGAAAATGATACGTCCGGTATCTCAAATTTGTATACGTTTGAAAAATGAATTTTCATTTTTTTCAATCAACATCGATACTTCACACAAAATTATTGTTCCCCGATTGATTGATGAAAGTAGATCGTTTGAACGGGGCACCACAAGGGCGATCTTACCACACTATTTCAATTATTTCAAATAAAAAACAATGAACTTTGACACCTGTGCCCTGTCTGTGACCATACTTTTTCGCCGTAGATGAAAACTTCATTAAAAAAAAAACACATTTGAATAATTTATGTAGGTCAAGACAATGAATTACAGAATCAAGACAAATGTATTCATGCATATTATTTTAAAAGCTTTTAACATCCCTCTCATAAACTATCACCAACCATGCGGCCATCCTTCAGTCAACACTGTAAAGTGTTACATTACAGGTAGACCGTGCGATGTGGCACCGATTACACGTATTATGCAGCGAGAATCGAGAATCAGGTAAACATCAAGTGTTTAACATAACTAGTTATCACCTAATCACGATACAGGAGTAGAGATTATTATAAATGGAGAGAGGCTGTGTCGAAGCGTGGTAATATTTTTATGAAACTATGTAATATTAGTCTGTTTTATAAACAGTCACGCAATAGCTATCTATAAGTTGAGCTTCTGGCCTGTCGTAGCACAGATGGTCGTGTGTTCGGTTCTCAATCTGGGTACACTGAGGATTATTACCATTTAATCCGTGGATTAGAAAGAATTATACGAACTAGATGAATTAGAATGAAAAAACATTAGTCATTAAAAAATGAGTTTATTAATGTTTATTGAAGAACACTACAAAACTGAAACTAGATTTCAACGAATAATGACGATATTTACAATTCACTAATTTTAAGAGAAAACTAGAAAATCATCATCTTAAATTCAGAAATTTTAATTGATAATTCTGTCCTCCAAAGACCATGAGTCGTGACGTAGGCATTACTGGTTCAATACAAAAACATGCGCAGAATCGAGATGAACGGCGTTCCTGGTTCCTTTTTTTGAAACCGGGAAGCACGTTCCAGTTTCAAAATGAAAAAAAATCAATGATGGGGTGGATGATGGTTCATTCACTGATACTTTTGCCATGCAATATAAATTTTACAGGTGAATACATATTTCTCTATTATAATGTTTTTTTATTATTTCTTGTTGTAAATAATTACCGTTTAATAAAGATGAATATAATTTCGAATACATTCTTTTGTATACGTTTTAAGGCCAAATTAATTAATCTTTTTTTAATTGCATCTGTTTTAGTGGTGGGGGTAGGGGGGGGGGGGGAAAGGGATGGTTTACTTTGACGTGCGTTCCGGTTCTTTTTATTCTCAAATTTTTCTAAAAATTGTATTCACAAATTAAGCCCTGGTTATTTGGTAATATGGTTCTATGTAAAATGGTTAATAGTACCTAATATGGTAATATGGTTATATTAATAGTATCTAATATGGTATAATATAATATCGAAAAGATCATTACTACTAATCACCATTTGAGTACCCGCAAAGCACACATGAGACGACGGATTCGCGCGCACGATCAAGTCACGTGTCAATCATCGCGAGGAACAAGGAAGCATACAGATCGCAATTATACTGCCACATTACGCGAATCATGCGAGCATGCGCACGCAACCTGCGTGTCAGCAACAGATCACGACTGCGTGGAAACTATAGCAGCACAGGTGGCAAGAAATTAGGTCCATGTTTTTGGAGCAGAAAAAATAAATTACATCTTTCTATAAAATTATATATACATGTTCGGTATTTATCTACAGTCACTTTTCCTATCACTTTGTCAAAGTCACTCGCTCACACCACTAATAGAGGAGATTTAATCATAACCGTATTAAGTTTCACACAGTATAGGTGAAATTTAAAAAGATGTTAATATTACAATTTCTTGATAAGGTATTGTTCTTTTTTTTAAAATTTGACATGAGAATTGTGAACGGGTTTGAGCTACCTGATGAATGTTTAGTTTCCTTTCATTCAGCGGCATGTCACTGTCTAAGCTAATTAAAGTCAAGTTAGGGTTATTCGTAGTTGGATTATTAGCGTGGTTTTAATGAAACGTTTTCAAGCTAGTATTAAATATTTTCGAGAGTTAATTGTATTGCTATTACACATGCTGTGTGTAATGCGAGCTTCCGTATTTAGATGATCAGCAGAATTGTATTAATTTGATCAATTTAATTGCTGAGAGGAAAAGCTAGGGAATTAGGAACGTTAGTCAATAGCGTATATTGAAATTTTAATAAATTTATACAAATTCGAAATGGAAAGTCTAATAGGAGCATCATTATCATTATCATTATCATTCTCATCATTAGATTCAAACTAGAATTCATCACGGTAAATTATTGTTCCAATTAAATATTATTATGGTATGCATAATTGAGATACAGTGACCAATCTGTAGTAAACCTTCATAGACCAGGGTAATCTTTGGCATCAACAAAATATACAATTCTATATGAACTATCAGAAATTTGTAATCGTCAAAAAGTAATTATTTGAGAAATAAATGTTCAGTAAATTTCCATTGGGTTAATTTCAAAATGTGTTTCAAAATATTGAATGTAAAATATTACTCTCTGAAGCAATAGAAATGTCAACTTACAGATCTTTCGGTCACGTTGACGTTAATGACGTCAACATTCGCACGTTGATTAGTTACGAGTCTAGATCCAAGTGAAAGCAAAATACATGCGTGATTCACACAAAAAACTAATTCAAATAAACCAATCTAAGATAGATTAGAATTGAATTTTTTCATCCAAAACTTGACTAGAAGTTATGTTTACCAATTTAGGCTAAGAATTACAATGTATGAGTTATTTATTTATTGCTATTAGAATTCACATGATACACGATGAGGAATTATTCATCGAAGCGAATAAAAACATACCAAAAAAAAAAAAAACTAACAGAATTACATCTAAATATAAGCATTTAAATCCAGATTAAAAAGCACTAAAATACATTAGGCCTTCTATTCTAACAATTCATCGATAGAGTTAAAACAGTTCATTAATAAAAACTCTTTTGAAGATGGCTTATCAAATTTCATTTCGGTCAGATTTTCAATAAGTACAGGTAACTTGTTGAAGAATTTACATGGGTCCTTCATCACAAATATGCAGGTCGTGCCTATTCTATTGATAATCACGCTTATTTCATGTTTTGGATCAAGTATGTTCGTTCTGAAAGGCCTCCATACACATCGGTGATCCTAACTACAAAATAAAATGATAATTAAAATTACGAGTTTTCAAAATGCTCCTATTAGATCTTATAAATCCAAAGATCTTCATAATCAACAGTGAGATTAAAAATTCATAAAAGAAAGAAATCATTTCCGACACGTGCAAAACGTATAGCCAGCCACTCCTCGCAAACTCTATTCTTTTACATCTGTTTTTGTTCAATGTGTTATCCATTGAGTCGATCTAGAACGACAAGTACACACACAAGGGCAAAACTGACCTATTGCACTTCCATACTTGCAAGAATTCATAATTCAACACGACATCGTTCAGGAACAAATTAAATATACATTAATTCATTTATCTATAGCTATACACATACACAAAGACTTTCTCTGAAAGAAGAAAGAAGGAGATCAAACTATAGCCTTATATATACAGGTCAGATAAGTTAATAATGCGATTATTAAAGGTATATGTAAAGCCTATATATGAAGCATTCAAAGGAGTAACAACTATGTTTTTCTATATTGTAATATTGTAATTTCTTTTAAATGATTCGTGCTGAGTGTAATAAGTTCATGACGAACAGTAGAGTGAGTCATTTATATTAGCATAGCGAATTGAGACTTCCTGTGCCATAGGAAATAGTTTGCTACTTTTGAATAATTACAATTAAAAGTTACAGTGGTATTATTGCTCGTCTATAATTCCACTAGTATAAGTTTTCCTCAGTTTGAAGTAAAATAGGCCTATATAATTAATGACTAATTACAAAATGTTCTGTTAGAGATTTTGGTTTTTTAAAAATTGGTTTTTAGAAAATGTATAGTAATTGGTACTGTATATAAGTTAAAATATATAGGCCTACATAGAGAATGATTTTCTATTTTTCATATTTTATTATATTAAATATTCATTCATTTTCCTACGTTGAATGAACTTACATACATTGAACATGTCTTAAAAATGGAATGCCGCCGATGGGTTAACAACTCCTGAAATCAGGTGTACACTTGCCCTGAAATCCCACGAAATCCCATTGAAATCCCTGAAATCACCTGAGATCCCTGAAATCACCTGAGATCCCTGGAATCACTTGAAATACCTGAAATCACCTGAAATCACCTGAAATCACTTGAAATCACCTATAATCACTTGAAATCCCTGAAATCACCTGAAATCACCTGAAATCACCTGAAATCTTGAAATCTGAAATCAGGTGTACACCAAATTTTCGAGTTGTAAACCCCTCGAATGCCGCGTACTAAACGGACAGGACGATTCTATCTATATCCATATTTATATGACGTGCCGATTATTTCCCATTGTTCAGGTTACATTGATAAAAATCTTCGACATGAAAAATGCAAGAAGATGTACAGACAAGATAATGGTCCGGAGCAATTTCTTCTTGTTATCGTTGAAATCTAAAACTCCCCCAGCCACTAATTACTTCTCTATTGTGTAGTTAAACGCTTCCTCCGATCTTCTATAACACTTATTAAAATATCTACAAGCAGACTAAGATTTGATCAATAAAAATTAGATCAATTAATTACTATCTATGCAGAAATCGTCTCGAAATCGTTCTTGGCTTACATGTCCATCCGATTACTAGCGACTCAAATTCGTTCAACGACAAGAGAAGTACGGAAATAAGAACATGGGCTTGACTTTAAATCACCTTTCAATAGAGGAAGGTATAGTGACCTAATAGTTTCAAAATCACGATGTGTGTATAGCTTTCCATTACATTTCATATAAATAGGCCTATTTTGATAATTACAACGCAGTTTTCCCAGTAATTTTATTCACGCTTGAAGCTTTTTCTTGGGATGATTTGAAGTCACTAACATCGTTGAAATCTTCCAGTTAAAATTTTTACAGAATTCCAAAGAAACGTCAACACGAATATAATCATATAAATGCAGTTAACCTAGTTTTTAACCAAACAATTATATTTAATTGGGTTGGAAGCCGCTCATCTTAGCAAACTCGTTACGTAACCATAACAACTGTGTCCCCTGGTAGCGAGTGGTTTGAGTCACTTAGTTTTCCAAAGATCAAGCGATACATTTTAAATAAAAGAAATGAAGAATTATCATACCCTCTGGCTAGTTTAATTATGAGAGGCTGAAAAGCATGCAGTTGTCCTATAGACCTATTACATCCTCCGTGCAGAGAAAACTTTCCCCAATACGCACTTTTAATAATTTTAATGAAATGTTTGAACTATCTAGAAAGTAGCTATATTTAGAAGGTCATTTTTGTGTACTTTTACAATTACTGTACGATTAAATCAAATAATAACTATAATCAGACAAAGAAAATGAGACCCACCTCTATCGTCATCCTTTGGTGCTCAAGTGACTTGAGTGTAGCAATTAATTGCTATACATGTGAGAGTCTTGAGTGAGAGATGTCATCTTATTGTATTTACTTGGTAATAGCACACATCATTAGGTAACAATATGTAAAGTGTATAACAGATGGAAATTATAGTAAAATTACGCCATCAAATGACGTGTACGTAAACTGAGCATTGATGTGAAATTATTTACTATCGCAAGATGAGTTATATATTTAAAAAAAAAGATCGATAACTTTTCAGTTTTCATCCATAGTCAGAAATAGGGAATCTTCGGACGGGGTACTGAATCGTAGATCTTGAACCCCTAACTATTATATAGTATCAATGTTCATTTACCTATACAAAAGAAGGATTTAGTAAATTATAAAAAAATTGTATTCCGTCATATAATTCTAACTGGTAGTATTTGTCAACATGGCAAATAAATTCAAACCCAATATTCGGATCCACAATTTGGATAAGTTTCACAATTTAGGGGGAAAACTGTGAAATATATCAAACAATGGGCGAACTACTGGAAAAATACGAATCAGGTGTAGATATCTAGTTTTATCAAGATTATTCTAGGAGTAATACATGAATATGTGTATATGAGTAACATTAATATTCTGAAAATCTTTAGTACGGTGTATGTTTAATATCCTACATGCCTTTTAAGGACAGTGACTCGTGCAACTCGGCATTTCCTCCATTAGACCAGACATGTGTAAATACGATTGTACAATCTTACGGTAATGCGTTTTATTAATCACGAATTCAATTGCTTGTGCTTTCGATATGCAATACTTTAAATGAAGAAATTAAATACGTGGATATTCGGTAGTTAGAATGATGACCACTCGAATGATATGTTACAAATTACGTTAAAATATAATATTAATTACTAGAGAGAAAAATCAACTCATTTATTGATGAATGTTTGCCTGAAAGATAACTGATCAAGAAACCTCAGTTTACTTCAGTAAAAAAATTGCTTTAAATTGAAATTGTAACTGACGAAAGTATCTATTGCCAATGGTATTTTGGAAAAAGTCAAATGAAAGAAAGGAAATGCTAATTTAGTTTCTCTCGACATTTCGGACACCCTTGATAATGTTGGTCACAAACACTTGGCAGCAACAATTAGGGCACCTTTGATTCCCAAATACCAGTTCGAGATATAATTATAGAACTTCAGGGAGGAAAACACAACCCAAGTTGAAGAAAGCAACGATAAAACCAAAAAAATGGTGTTACGCAAGGCGCCCCACTATCACCATTCTTATATAATTAGCCACTGATCATATATTGGACGAACTTTCAGAGAATGAATTATCTGATATGTACGGATGTGGATTGGTTGATTCTCATTTTCAATCAGCAAATTTGTAATTTCTGTTTCGAAATTTGATACACAAGTTTCTTCAATGATTCACCTAGGTTATTATGATGAATGAATCCATAGTTTTCGCATGATCCATATCGCTCTATATTTTATCTACCCAATAAATTTCCGCGTGTTTGGCCACCCAGCATCACTTAAATCGACAGCAACACCAAGTACCGGTAACCGAAAAGTGATCACAAAAACATTGACAATCAAACTGATATAATAAGAACGAACAAACTTCCCAAACTTTTACTACCGCCAACAAAAAAACACACATCTATACCTTGTTACTCAAAAATGTAACAAGTCACTCTCGATAAACGTACAGCAATTATCTCCGGAGACGTAATAACGATGCAACAGGTAGTCCGAGAAAGCTGACCACATTTGATTAACAATAACCACATGCGCAATGACCTCGAAGGTCAATCAATATATGAAAGAAACGAAATAGTCATGGACAGAGAAGGTTTAGATACCGACAACGTGCAATGTCAAAGTCGGCCCACCCAATGCATGACAGCCAGTGGGAGGAACAGTGGATGTGTAGACTACGATATGGAGAGATTAATAGTAGGTTATAAAAGTTATAACACATGTTATATGATTATAACTCTTGGAACTACCGGCCCGGTGAATGTTGATTGTAAATATCAATGTTGGTTATGTTCGGATTTATATTTGTGTCCACGAAAGAATTAAGATGGTTCCGAGCGAACGGCCCCCCTATTCCATACCACTAGAGCGCGGGTGGTTCGCGCCTTCTTGTTGTAACTTGAGAAAACGCCGTACAGGTGTATAATAAGCGAGGAGGTTGGTTATAGACACATTTCCGTGAAATGATTTATAATAATAATTATTATTTCATTTTTATAAAGGACTGATATAGTAACAACGAACAAAATAAATTCAATAACTGAAATTGAAAACACAAAAATACTTCTTTTAACTTCTTTTAATCCCAGTTACACCGTTTTTGTCATTTAGTTCGTGCGTTAAAAGTTTCTTCTCTCTGCTGTTGATCTTCTCACTCACTCGCGTCATAAAACCAAATGCGTTTCGGCAAACAAGGGTTGAATTCCATCACAAATAGTCGTCCCATGTTTGACAATAAACAAGAAACTAATTTACCTTCATAGTCTCTAGAATAACCTAGAGTCAACCATCTACTTTGTTAGACCGTTTTTGACCGAGATTTTGACACAGAATAATCGGTCCAAAAAATTGGTAAATTCATCAACTGCTAATCTCTAAAAACCCTTAGGCCTACATACTTGTGACTTGTATCATCGAGAGATGAAGGTAGTATCAACTTAATAAATAATAATTATAAGTAACAATTACGGTAATTGCGGGGAAACGCACCACATCTTTATATACAGTAACGCTTTTGAAAAATGTCGTTGTGTTTCTTATTCTAACTCCCGTTAGAAAAATCATGAACCCTTGAAATTTAAAGATTGGAAGAAGATATGAAGAATATAACGACGATCAGTAATTTAAGAAGAGAGCTAAAAAAAAATCACAATGTATAATTTTATTAGGTATGTTTAGTTGTAATTTCATGAGAGTAATCATTACCACCTGTTTTAAGAACAATCTGTTATGAGTAAATAAAATGACTTGGGCCTATAACTAAAGATACAAACTATACAAATATAACGGTGATTATATTAATTATAAATAAGCTATAAATAACGAGCTGAAAATAAAGCTATAAATTCATAGACAACCTTCAGTGATTTCGTGTGTAAGACTACACCACAGCGTTTCTACTTAGCCAGTTATGCATCTTGCCATCCCATACCTCTACAAAGAGATAATATAAATAAAGTACATAACTATGTCAACAAAATGTCAACTAAAAGTGTTATAAAAGAAAGTAATAAAAATGCAGTATTTTTTCTTCTCTTTGAAGACTTTGTTGGTACTGGGTTCTCACGACGATAATATAATATGCACACAACACACACTTGTATCTTCTACTCTCCTGATAACAGCGGCATTTCTCTTGAACACCCACTCTCTTGTGATACGAGTATGTGATAATTGTATTCATATAAGATGCAGGTTCCAAGCGACCGTCCCCCCTACCCTACACCATTAGCGCATGGGTGGTTCGCTCATTTTTTTTTATATATACGAGTATATTTGCATGCAGTGACAAAATAATGAGGAAATGACAAAGAACGAAAGTTGAATGTACATGCAAAACTTTTAACTAATACGAAATTGAGATTTTGATCATGGATAAGTTTACTAACTGTAATTAAACTTGATTCGTGAAATCATGACAGATAGGGCAATGTGGTTGTTGGACGATATACAAGAAAATAGCTATTATAATGTATTCGTGGCCATAAAGAAATCCAAATGAGAAAAAATTAACCAATTAATCACACTTAAAGATGTGATAATTGAACAACTAAGAATATCAAGAATCTAGAATATATTACAATATCAATTGTATTATATGTAATGAATACATTTTGTAATATTTCATAAATAATTAGAGAAAAGAGTATCAAGTGACGACTCAAATCTGTTTCCATAATTATTTAAGAGTCAAAAGAGCTGTAATTCACACTTTTTATAACAGTTACGTTATTTTTTCCGGCTATGTAGACCTATTATAAGATACGAAAATATGATAAAAATGAATGATACGTTCATAATATCTATTAAAAAAAATATATAGAACTTGTGTAACAATTAACGCTATTTGTTATTGCTTTTAATGATTAATTTCAATGATTTTGAAAGATTTCAATCAATGGCTTCCTGGTTCCAGTCGAAAATCTCAATGTTATATTCGTAAGTAACACTGGAGGCAAATAGTAGCATAAAGGTGCTTTAAATAACAATAACTTTGAAATAAACGAGGAGAATAAACACAACTTTTGAGTAATTGAATTCGAGTAATCGCTTACCTGTTCAGTTTCGTCCTCGAGTGCCCGAACTCTCGCGAGATCACGCAGTCGTTCCCGACGCCCGTCCGCCAGCTCTTCGAGGCGTCGCGACGCCCGATCTACTTCAGCAAACACGCGTCGGGCGCGCTCTATCGCCAACCTGTTGCACACGAAAAACAAAATAAAAATAAAAGTTCAATAGATTTATTCAATTTATTTATTTCATAAAATATATTGCACTAGAACTTCGTGTCTAGACAATATGCAGCATCTGAATAAGCTTCGTTCAATGCGGCAAAGTGACAAAAAATTATGAAAATTACTACAAATTCACATACCATATAGGCCTAGATACAAAATATCAAAACGGAGAAAATAATTCAGTGAAAATCCATTCAATAAAAGATATTGTTATAAAATCTGCAGCATTTAAGAATCATAACAAGGTCATTGAAGGAGCGAAAATTTGAAAATAAGTGAAATATTAGTTTTTGGTGGAAGTGCCATGTTAGTAGTACAAGTAAAGATTTTGTTTTGTTTGAATTTCTCGAGTATAATTTCATTTGTATTGTTTAATTCAGTATCATGTAGAGTAAGAACTCTGATTTTAAATATTCGAACTGGAGTTGTGCAGCAACATAATTAATATGTATCATTGTTGGGTGAGCGCAACATATAATCTTTTTCATACGGTTGGAAGAGAATATACAATATATGACGATCACACTATTCTATAAACGTCATTTCCTGATGAAAATCAAGAACTTCTACACGTAAATCAAATGATGTCGAAGACTGGAGGATCAAATGTCATTGCTGTTACTATATGAAGCTGTACAAAGTTTCCGTGGTCCAGATCGATCACATTATTAGTCTATATTATCAGAACAAAAATAAATATATATTAATTGTTGAGTTGTTTGAGACTTTCGCGACCCGAATATGAGGTATTAGATACTGGGTTTTTCCGTCGCGTCGTTTGAGTTAAATTCTTACTCGACGTTTCGGTCTCCATGTTGAGACCTTTCTCAAGAGTTAGTCTGGTTCAGAAGAATAGAACCGTCTCAGAAGAAAGAGAGAGAAGAAAGAGTCAGTTGTCACTTAGTCACTTAGTCAGTCTCTTTCTTCTGAGACGGTTCTATTCTTCTGAACCAGACTCTTGAGAAAGGTCTCAACATGGAGACCGAAACGTCGAGTAAGAATTTAACTCAAACGACGCGACGGGAAAACCCAATATCTAATACCTCAAGATATATTTATTCAAACATCAAGTCAGGTTTTACCTCGATGGTACCTCAAAGGTATCCAAAAACCGTATAAAATATTAAATAATAATTATGAAACTACGAATTATATTATAAATATGTTACACATTTTATATGGTTTCAAACTCATTTTCTCTCTCTTATCAACACCAGGAAATTAAAACACGGATGAAAACAGATATTAATATATTCAATCTTGAATATTTCCTTACGATCTGAGCGCATGCGTGCTTGATGTACACGTATTCTGATAGCAATAACTTAGAACCATGACACCGGTATATATTTTAATTAGAAACGATACTAATCTATCTTTAAACAAAAATGAAGTTTCATTATAAAACACAAAAATGTATTTATCATCAACTTAGAAATCGACTGTCACGAAAAACAAGTTTCTTTGTTTTTAATCGACCTGTTCTTGGTATCATAAATCGTTTTGTTCTATAAAATGACCGGTTCGGTTTCGATTGTTCTTTTATAACGTGAAAAAAATGGAAACAAAAAAGCAGTTTTGTTTTTTATCTTGTAGTGTAGGAGGTATCAATGCATTCATTGGTTTATTACCGGTATAGAGGAAGTATAATTTGAGATAAATCACTTTTTAAAACAGTAAAAAACGAGTGGATACATAAATTCAACAATTAAATCAATTAATTTGATCACACCATAGTAAATTTGAAATAAAATTTAGTAAATTTATAATTAAATTTAGTAAATTTGAAATAAAATTTAGTAAATTTATGAATAATCATTCAATTTGAGTGCAGGATTCTTCTTCAGAAATTATTCACAAATCAACAGCATAATCTAAAGACGTATACAATATAGAAAATATAATTTCAATTTCCAGTAATAATGTATCCACAATGTTACGTGAGAAGGCCTAATATAAGTATGAGTAACATATAAGTAACATTTTTATTATTTTCCTTATACTTCATAATTTCATAATTTTCTGATTTCTTCCTGAATTTCTGATTTGAATAAGAGCGATAAATTAATGAGCGATTAAACGAAGTATAAAACCGGTATAAAATATACCACAGATTATTGAATACATTATATTTTAATTGAACTCAAACATTTCCCGGATCGCCGCGCTTCTATGGAAGAGTTTAGAAACTTTGGAACAGTGTTCAGAACTGCGTACCTTGCTAGCATATATATATATATATATATATATATATATATATATATATATATATATATATATATATATGAGATAAATGAGGAAGTGAGCATATCTTCTCAGACAATATAACAATACGGCATCTGTTAATATGTTCATTAATTATACTATTGTCAATTCTGGGCCGAAATCTACTTTCACACTTTTTAATATTAGCCAGTTTATACAATAGCTATTTGCGCGGAGTGATAAGAAAAGTGACAATAGCCTAGCCTTGTGGAGACGATTACATCAAGAACGGACCACCGGATGTGTTCTTTATTGAAACGAAAACGAAACCGAATTACGATTTACGAATAACGATTAACTCTTTTTTTTCGTAACGGCGTTTTCGATTTTATGTCTGGGGGGCCAATAGAGTGGGCCGCGTATGAGTCGTGACAAAGCAAAGTCATTACATCTAATTGCTCGCATTTCGTTTCATTGGGAAATGGAAAGCATAATAATTATAACAGTATTAGGAATTATTATCAAAATTGATGGTTGAAAAATGTGAAACGAGTACGCTACCATATTTAATTTGTTTATGTCAAGAGAGCTCAGCTTTAGTGACTTAATGTATGATCTAGTTGATAAAAGATTTTTGATACGTTACGTATGAAAAATAAGTTAGTTTTTTTAAAGAATTACTCCATGGTATTCATCATGAATTACTTTCATAATTGATGAATTTGTTCATATTATGTACCATGTGTTGATGAAGAAGATGTCTGTAACCTCCATAGCAACCCGCCAAGCATACAGTCATCAAATTAATTGACATAATTCGACATAATTAACATACCCCTCTATATTTAATTATACGTTTTAGATTTAGACTACATTTCACATTACTTACCGCGACGGAAAAAACCGTCCAACCGTGTTACAGTAATACAACAGGCCTACACTGATATAAAAACTGATGTCAAGTCAGGCATGGGTTCGAGTCCCGCATAAGGCAAAGATCATTCATCTATCACCTGCTCATGCATATCCCCCAACAAACCCAGCTGTTGGTGGGATACAATAACCAACCATCATCTTACCGAACATGCTCGCTGGCCGGTAGCCACTGCGCTCTTTCACCGAGCCGTGCTATTGTGGCTGCGCCATCCTTGCGCAGCCGCTGCAGGTCCGTGTCGTTGAGGGCACGGGCAAGACCTCTGTGTTGGTGGTGCAGCTGTCTGCGCGTCGTGTGACCTTGACCCTCGCTCATGCGCAGTCCGGTCATGGCGTCAACTAAACGACGTCCACATTGGTGACATTGACTCAGGAAAGGTTCCAGTTCCTGAAGACAAAATACAAATTGAATGACATTAAGATTTTTCGTTCTGTAAAGAGATCTTTTGGTTTAATAATTTTTCACATGTATAAAATAAGAGTTATTTAAATATATTTTTATCAAGATCGAAACTTGATACAAAATTATTGTTACATCCTAGATCATTGTTCAGGCTGTTGGTGAAGGTAAGATCGTTGGGATCTTACCACCTATAAAATTCGTTCATGAATTATATTATTATATATTTGACGAAAAGCTCATGGTGATATCCATATAATCAAAATTCTCAATTTCATACTTCCATTCAGTTCGTTCAATTTTATTAAATCATATTTTCATTTTTATTTTACACACGGCATTTTCTCAAGTCAACTTCATATGGTATATAGAAACTTATAAAAGAGATGTAAGTAAAAGAAGTGATGTTAATAATATTATATACAATTATATTATATCAAATAAGATGAATAAAATTATTGTGTGAATGAGATTATTATTTTGTAATTTGTTATTTCTCCAAGTCATTGATATATAAACATGCCAACTTACGCCAGAACATATTTATAGTTATTAATAGCACTTTTCAATATTATTTGTAATCTTATGTAATAAGACCACAGTGATAATACGATAAACGCGAGAAATAAGGAAACTATAATAACAAATTAAAACCACAGAATGTGTGATTAAGATTGATATTATATTTAAACTACTGATGTAATTCATACCATGAAAGTCCATTTAAAACTGGAAACATATGCCATTTTGAAATATAGAAATTGATTAGAAATTAGATCAACTGTCACAATAACTCGAAATAAGTTTCTTCTATTTCGAGATTCATAATTAAAACTTTAAAAAAATAAAATAAAGTGGATATATTTTATATGGTCTACAAAATAGTTTTGAGGTTAATAATAATTACAAAAATAAACGAATTCAATTTTCACTTATAATACACAATTTAATTCCAACCACAAGTGCGGAGACGTCGATTAAAAACATGACACAAATAACTATTAAATTATATCTATATCAACGTAATTTCTAGATTTAATTTATCGTGAACTTATGAAGACCTGCAGCCACCTGACAGCGTACTTCTACTTCATAATATATACATATAATTGTATTATAATTTATATATTATAGAATCATTACATAGATACCTCGATTACACCCAGTGGCTTTTACCAGGAAGCTTCAACTGTAATAGCCTACTTAAGACAATATTTTATTTTATTACACGAGATTTTATCAAAATTAAAACAATGATGCCTTTAGGCAGCGGAAGATATGAATACGCGATTTAACCAATACGATCGGAGAAAATTAATGAACTGAAAAGGTTAATAAGCTACCGGTGAAAGGAATCATGCATTGTTGCTTACCCGTAGAAGAATAGATATCATTCAAATTAATAACATACTATAATAAAATATTGAGAATAAAATCGTGAATAAAAAGATAATTTATTGTGATTATACTATTTTTTAGAATGCTACGTGCGAGTAGTGGGTGCTTTTAATAGATTTACAGATGTTCACGATTTATTTATTCATTATAATGTATATATTATTTTCATGTTTGATGTATATTTTATCAATGTTTTTTTCATCACGGTAATTTGAGTCAATTTATTTACTGATAAAATGAGCGGCACTAACTAGCACTAACACAAGCCAAGATAATGAAGTCAAAAATTTCAATTTCCGATCATGTGCGGGGCCAGCGTGAAGTTGGCCCCGCACATCTATTGGGTAAATTAGTGCCAGCACTATAATAACAATAACGATTCTATTTGCGGCACTAACCTGCACTAACGAAGCACTAACGAATGACATTTGTTAAAATTTGATTTCATACATGTGCGTGGCCAACTTCACGGGAGTGAAAAATCATACTAATTTTCACTATATAGATAATTTCAGAGAATAATTCATGAATCATAAAGCTTATTATGCCTACTTCATTTTTCATTATTGATCATTGATTATATTCCGTATTGAATCAATCATCTTGAAAAACATTCGGTATCACTAACACCAATGAGTAATCCAATTTTCATGATGATATCATATTACAAATTCACACTTGCATTTCTTGTGCAATCTTTCTACAACTGCAATTACTCTAAATTACGTAATCAACTACCATTACGAGGTTAGGGTGGGTAAGTATGAACATAATGATAATAATACCTCACACCTACTCGTAACTTCGCAGTAATCGAAGATAGATAATTGCCAAATTATCTAGCCGATGCAACAATGTGGTCGTTACGTAATTCAGTAATTAATCGGATGTAATTTCGAGAGTTGATATAAATAAATGGACATGTGTGTCATGAATTATAAGAGAGTAAAGTGAAATATAATCGACGGGTACCTCGATGTGAGTCTGCGTCGACAACAACTAACTGTCTAACTTGAAAGAGTCCATGGGAGTCGATTTAGCGGAATATCAGTTCTTTGGTGATAGCATTTGAACGGTATAAGTTATCGAAATTGTGAAAACGAGGAAGCGTATTTATTTTCAATACCTCCAAGACGGAGTAAGTAATAACTATCTTTCTCAAATTGCCTGATTGCCAGGCGTATACAACCTAAAAATAAACATTTTTTAGCGTATACGCCTGGCAATCATGCAGTGTGAGATAAATAGTTATAACGTACTCCGTCTTGAAGGTATTGAGAATATTTGTTTCCTCGTTTTCAGAATTTCGATAACTTATAGCGTTCAAATGCTATCACCAAAAAACTGATATTCCGCTAAATCGATTCCCATGGACTCTCAACCGAGAACAGGTAATGGTGAACAAAAACAAGCAATATTGTTATTAAGTTGGTATCAAGAAGTTGAACCTCCTATAAAAGATCTGAATTTTCAGCCTCCACAGCCTTCTCTAAAATGAAAATCTTTCCGAAACGACAAATGATATTATAACAATAAACAGCGTGCGCTTGTATATAATATGGCCGACAAAACGCCACACAAAATGTCAGCAATGTAACAATTTTCAATAAGCGTCATTGTTGAAAGAGGCACGCTTTATCCAGGTTGCTTTATTTCGTAACTTTTCCCAAGTTCCAAAGTGTATTACTAATACAGACGATACATATGGATATAGGCCTATATATGATCATTAAACTTCTTGGATACGATCCAATATCGAGGTATGTGGAATTTTTTAGCCATGTCATAAAAGAATATATATATATATATATATATATATATATATATATATATATATATATATATATATATATATATATTTAGGCCTATATTATGTGTATTTATTCAGTTATATTCTCATATTTTATAATATGCATAGGCCATGCAATTATAATATTTTATTGTTCAATTTCAGTTCTCTATTCGAAACAAGTATTAAATGATGTTAATGGATATCCTATTGATTATCAACATTATAATATAAAAGCTTCGTACTTGCGAGTACAATTCCTATGAACAAGTTTACTATAATTGGTTGAAAGCAACCGCTAGAGATTGAAAACACGATAATTGTGTTTTATTACAACTAGTGCGATTTTTTACGAATCGATCTAATTTACTAGTTGTAAATATGAAGTTGAACCTTTTCATTCAACTATATAATATATAAGTAATAGTTATCATTTCTTTTAAGCCCATGTTTAGAAACACATCGTTGAGATTGTTGGATGTAATAAATTGAAATCAATTTATCAACCTATCGCTATATTCTCGAACTAGAAACATGAAACAACTCAAGTACAATAGTAAACCTATACACGTTTGTGCTTAGTAACTTCTGTACACGGCTTCCGTACAATTCTGTACACGCTATATTAAAAGTGCATGGAAGTCGATTTATTAGCGATTCATCAGTTTTTTGGTGATAACTTTCGAATGGTATGAGATATCGAAATTCTAATTCTATTTAGGGGAAGACACAGATTTGTTAAATATCTTCAAGATGGTATAAAATTATAACTAATTATAAGTACAACTCATACCACAAAATTATCAAAAAACACATTTCAGCTGTATAGTTATGGGATATAAGTTGGAAGTTTATAGTTTTTACTCATTTAGTCTTTACTCAAGTCATTTCCCTTGGTTATATTAAAAATATCCGTGTTTTAACCGTATTAGAGTTTCGATATCCCATACCATCCGAAATATCACCAATTTCTGATATATTGCTAATAATAGAATAGGCCTATAACATAATAACTCAATAACATAATATAAACACGATGTAGTGATACCAACAGACTTTATCATAATATAAAGAAGGCGTGTACCGACTCCCATACTAATAACATGGCAGACATTAGTGGTTTCTTGCGGACAAATCAGAGCCAACGGTCCCATTTGCCTGTCGCGATTTGGCGGATTCCCTTGTCAACTAGATAAGTGGCTACGGTACCGGTGTCATTGTTGAACTTACAAAATCTTCAATTTTCATTCAAAACTAATGCCACCTCTGACATAATAATTCTACCGAGCCGTGTATAGCATTGTTGAGCGTATGTTGTTTCAAATAGTTCGATATAAAAGCGATAGTTGCGCTACAGGCAAATGGGATTATGGACTCAGATTCTGACCCCGGAAACATTTCACTTGTAAGACGCGAGTAAAATCTGTTGGTATACATCGAGATGTAAGATAATAAATAACAATGAAATATAAATACTACAACAATTAATAATAATAAAATTTGTTACAAATGGAAAACATTTTAATTGAGCACATCTGATTGTCTTACCTTGTGAAATTCGACCCACTCCAGCTGATCATGATTTGTGCGTCCCCCACAGGCGACAGGCAACTGATCTTCGGCCAACAAGGTCCTTAGAGCGGGCTCGTCCTTCACCACGTGGTACTGCGTAATGAGACACATTATTAAACTTCAGACAAGTGGAACATGCGCAGTAGAAGTTGGAAACCGGAGGCGCAAGGCGAGAGGAGGAGAAGAAGACGAAATGGAGCGAAATTGAAAAAAGACTGCTAGATCCTCAATTTCGAGCAAGAGAAGACCATGCGTCCAAAATAAAAGCAAGAGAGGCAAGAAAGTTAACAAATTTCAGATTGAATAAAAATAAGACCATGCATGCCGCTCTCGGTAGCTCGGTCTGCTAAGGCTCTGATGTCACCGTTGGGCGTGGGTTCGAGTCCCGCATAAAACATGGGTTTTTGTAAACGTTTTCTCACTCATCATCACTTCATAGTTTCATTATCACCTGCTCATTCGTACCCCCGTATAACCTAGCTATCGGTGGGGTCGTTAGGCAAACAATAATCAGGAAGGCCATCGAAGACTCTTGTGGATTTTTTTCTTCTGACTCGATAAGTTAACTATAATTCAAAATTATGAAGTGACAAAAAATTGTCAGTGGATAGCAAAGTAGAGAAAGAAATGCGAGAAGTAGATACCTAGAACCAAAGTATTTAGATTCCTTTGAACATTTCGTGAAAATCGAGTTCGCCCTACAACGCATACTGCGTTTTCCTAGTCTTCAATAATCATTTCCCTAGTTTTCGTTGACGAATCGAAACACTAGACGGTTAATGATAAAATATAAGAAAGACGATCAATCGTGACCTGCGAACTATCAGGATACGTATTTTCTCTTACCTGGATTTTACTCCTTTCAAGAGTTTGTGTTTTCTTCAGAAATTTCTGTTGGTAAGCCTTGTCTTGTCTCCAAACCAGCACGTTACCGATTTTAACGTGCTTCTGTAAAATGAAAAAATACAAATTTATTAATCGATCTACAAATTAAGAGTCCATTGAAGTCGATTTAGCGAAATATCAGTATTTTGGTGTTAAATTTTGAACGGTATGAGATATCGAAATTCTAATTCAGAAGAAACACAGATATTTTAATACCTTCAAGGTGGTTTACGTTTCAACTATTCAACTCGTATCACATAATTGTCAAGCGTATATACGGCTAAAAAACACATTTTTAGCCGTATACGATTGACAATTTTGCGACATGACTTCTTCACTTATATTTTATACCATCCTGAAGGTATTAGACATAGCTGTGTTTCTTTCGTACTAGAATTCTGATATCTTATACCACTCGAAAGTTATCACGAAAAAACTAATATTTCGCTAAATCAACTCTCATGCGCTCACTTATACATAAACTGAATGAATGAGCGGGATATTGATCACAGTTTCTATTGATCAAAATGTCAAATTTCAAGTTTTTAGTTTAGGTATCACTTCTTGAAAAAAAATGTACCAATACACATGATTTTCAAAAAGGTTTCCTATTCTTGAAATTGGGCTCACCCAATTATTAGAAGACTGATCAACCATTTGGTCAATTTATATAATCACATTTCACAACAAAAAATCCTATAACGCTCACCAGAACCATAATCTCTTCCTTATATTTTATTGGCATATTTAAGATTTATTGATTATTATTCTCCATCTGTACAGTGGAGTACAGTTGTTTACAGGAGCCATAAAACTGAGTAGTTCTATAAAGTTGTTTTCGTAATCGCTCAACAAACCAACTTTATAAATATACCGTAGTACTTGTATTGCTTCAAAATTTTTAAAGATGACCATAATATAAAATAAAATACACACAATAATTGAGATTATATGTTCTTCATTTTCACATTGCTATTTTAAATTGAGGTCCTGAGATGATACGTTGCTCGACCTAACGCTTCAGTTTGTATATAGAAAGCATCATTTCATTATAACAATAATCGTAAGTAGGTATGTAATAAAAGTATAGAAACAGAGAAATTATATTTTAATTGACAGACTTCATTCAAGTCTAGAAGATCTACAAAAAAAACATTTCGTCCATCATCGTCCTGAACTGAAAGTTTTGACAGATCATTATAGTTATTTCCAATGATAATACATGAGACAAACGTCAGGTTCGTGCAATTATGAATCCGATCTCACTTAATAACTCTAACCAGATCGAACCTTCTCATCGTTAACCTTAATCCATCGTGTAAACGTTCGATCGGCACCATCATCACGTATATAAAACATGTAGACGAATAATGTCAAAATCTCTAACCAAATATGTAGTTGTTGCATTTTGTGTATCTAAATGAACTGTGTGCGCTTACCGTGAGCAAAGTGAAAGCCTTGTCCAAGTGGTTTAGTGCAGATTCCTCTGCCGATCCAGATATGACGAGAACCGTCAAACCTTTGGCCATCGTTTCATGACTGGGAACAAAAAAACAAGATCAAAAGAAATTATTGTTATTATAATATAATAGTGTGATAAAAGCGAATTAATGGTGTGAATATAAATCTGCTCCACACGAGAAGTTATATTCAAGATTATTATCAAATTTTAATCTGGATGGTAATGAATTGCTTGCAATGTCATGCCGGCTGAATAAGGGGATAATTATAATATTGTGTATTATAATATACACGAATCTTGCTTGAAGAATAATCTTGGTGGTGTGGTATTTTGTGTGGCGAATATTGAAAATTTTATATAAGTAATTCAACTAATATAAGTAATTAGCATCAAATTGGAAGAGTTTGTTCACTTTCAAACGAAACGATACATTAAAATAAAATCACATTTGAGAATGTTTCACTATAGCAGAGCAATAGTCAGATGTTTCAGTTTATATATTTTAAATAATCATTATATTGCCCTATAATAAAAACAGTCTGGAACTCGATGCTCATTTTATATACCTGACTGTGATTGACAATGATTTTATTAGCAATTTTTGAAGTTATGAAAAAATGAAACGAATATAATTTATGCGTTGACTATAGATTACATTTTCGTCCACGATTCACGGTTCTGAAATGGAAAATGAATGGCATGTCACGTTAGAATGAATGTCTTTCGCATTTTGAACTGTTTAAAAATAATTTTAAAAAAAAATGACATGTATCGTTAGTATAAAATTGTTTGCATTTTGAACCGTTTCAAGATGAAGTAAATTGTGATATTTCTTGACAAGACACGATGTTCAGATGTTTTATATATAGTTGTTTGCAGCATACCTTGGTAGTGATGAATAGTACAGGATGGTCGAGGCAATTTGATGCGGGTCCAGCGATGCCCGTGAAACATTCAGGGTATCATACAAAACCAACGGTCGACCCTGTAGATCGTGGGTTCCTGGAACAAAAATAAAATTCCTCTCAAAATGTGAATATTTGAAGGGGATGTGTGAAAATTTCACAGAAAACTTCGTTGGAAATCTATGTATTCTGCCATCTGGGAATATTGTGTATATGGTAATACAAGAGAACAGGAACACATAAAGGAAGATGAAGATGTGATTGAGGCACAAGAATAACCAGTTTCTATCTTCATACATTTTTGTATCATTATAACCTGGAGTAGGTATGATAATTACTCATTTTTTTTTCTAAAATGCGTATATAATTAATTTGGTATAATTAGTATAATTTATATTTTGGTAATTATTGGTAATTTTTAGTATAATTTGGTGAATAATTTTGGTAAGGATTGGTTAAGCGGACCTTGACAGCATGCCATAATACATCATGACCCATAATTATATACGCAATAATTATGTAAACATTACAGATTGAAAAGACAAAATCAAATTATAAAACAAATTAAACTTCATCGAAATGAAAACACGCATAAATTAAAGACTTGACATTTTTGAAAGAAGTAATCAAATTTGAAACTATTACGTAGTCAACTAAATCCTAGGTATACAAATTATGTGAAATTATGCCTTATACGTATAATTTGAATTTCATCAAGTTCAAAATATATGTTGCAATTATTGCACATATCGGTCCTATAGTTTGAGAGCACAAAACATGAACTAATTATTCCAACTAATCACTCCAAAATTTACACTATAACATAAAAGCTGACCATTCTTAGCTCAGTTTCATTTTGTTCTTCATACAATATTTTTAGTAGGTCCACTGATGAAAAAAGTAAATATACTTTCGTTATTCATTTATACAAGAATAGTACATAAAACACAATAAAAAAAAATATTCATAAATATATAATCACATATCAATTTCCTATGCAAATTTGATAATAAAAATCTTACACATACAAACACTGTTCCATTTCTCATCAACATTTTCACGTATAATTTAACTTTTAAACTCTTCAGTCTAGTCTCTGTCTAGTCTCATCATGCACAAGAAAGCGTGAAACACGAAAATGAAAGGAGTACACAGCATCAACTAGTGGTCTTGTCACCAAGGCCCCCCAAACACATATTTGGACACCAAACAACAACGCATCTAATCCAAAATAATACAGTGTGACATTCACTCAGGCGTATACACAGTGTAAGATGGACAGACTCGATCATTATTTCGATACGTGCAAGAAAGCAGTTAATTGACGCCCATATTCCGCGTGAATCAGGTCGTTTGCACACGGCCGCGTGGTTCCTTAGCAACCGGCCAGAGATCACGCTGACATGAGATTTCGTGTGAATCCATGGCAACCGATTACGCGTCAATAGAAATCAGCCAATAGCTACACCATTCCAATTCTCACGACATTCGAAACATTATTTTAGTTGTACAGAAACTCTTTAGAAACAGTTCGCGAAAATCTCGAATGGATTATTATTTTGTTGACTGATTAACTGACCATCCGTATACTATTCAAAAGATATGTGAAATTGTAATACAAAGGTGATACAGATGTGTAATATTGAATATAATGATGATGATAAACAAATTGTTTTCTCAAAATAGTACGAAATGTTTTGATGTTATAGACGAGTATAGAGCAAAGCTGAATTGTCATTCAGGAGACCTGGATTCGATTCCCACCGCAGTCAACTACCCTGACTGGCGTGTTATCTAGTTTCACTCTTGTCATGCAAGTTATAACTTGAAGAGCATTTCCTATCAATGGAAGAGATCTTGATCTTCTCGTCGTGATCTTCCGGTAACGATAAAATAATGTCGATGGATTGGTTAATTTAATTCCGAAACCGAAATCAGATTGATACAAATTTGATATAGAATACTACAGATCTATTTTTATAATTGATTATAGCGTCATATCATGAGGAAGCCTGAACCAAATCATCGTTTCGTAACTTTTGACCGATTGAGCATACAAATATAGATCCAAGTCTTAGAGCGTTTTTTCTGTATTTTTTAAAATAATTTTGATAAAACTAAAATGATATCAAAAACTAAATAAAATAACACCACTCTAGGTTAATTGTAATTTGTACCACAAGTAATCGTATGTTACATTTTTTTCCAGGTCAATATGAATAATTAATTGCAATAAACTAAAAGCGTCAATTAAGTGACTATGAGTACTATACGTAATTTGTTCAACCTGTCTTGATTTCATCGCTTTACAGAGTGAAGACGTAAATCTTTTCTCGAGTAAACTCATATATGTCATAAATTTATGTCATACACTTCCCATGCCTCCTGTTTATAAAAATAGCTTTTCCACACAGAAAAAGTGAATCAAACAAAAAATCACTTCCGGTTTCAGTTAGTTCCTCTTATCTTCCAACTAGCTGAGACCTTATATTGTCTTCACATCATCACAATACGTGTCAGATAATTAGAAACTCTAGCATATGCGTGTGTGTGGTGGATGCCGTGTTGAAATCGAGTAGGAATGACCCATGTATACCTTTACACTAACAACTTGAAGGAGTTTGCAAGGTTACAGCAAAACAATTTAAACATTTTAACGTATACCTGTTTGTGATTTTTAATTGAATAAAAGCTTGAAATATATTGGGAGAATGAAATTATAGTAATTTTAAAATGGTTTGATAATATTAATTACGTTTTGTAATGTTTTCAATATACAAAAATAACCGTATAGTTGCATACCACGTGTGACTAACCTGTTTTGAAAAGTGTAGGAGATTGTTGATAGTGTTTGCATATTTGTGGCTAGTCTCACTCTATTCGAAGTAGACCAGACTTTGGTTAGTAACTACATAATAAATAATGTCTCCATTTAGAAAATATATGCAGTACCCATTAACTTTTGTGTAACACCCGTCTAAACGTAATATTTCAACCGGTAACCCTAATTAAAAAGTAAAATATAATATGACTTTAAAAGTTACAACTCCTTATAAAGTGTGAGGTTACCACACGAGAAAGTATTAATAATGTCATAAATAAATAGAATGAGGTGTGAACTTGAACGTACCAGGTAGATGAATGCCAGAGAGTAACCACTTATCTGGGAGCTCGGTGATGCACTTCGGAGGTACCAGTTCTTCTTTGGGCGGTGTCGTCGTCACAGCTGGAACAAATAAACGGAAGTGTTATATTGGGTATGCAAAGAAGAGTGTAGTTCTTATCAGAACTCTACAAACCATACAAGCGGTAGTCAGTCATTTTATTTGATTTACCGTAGTGGAAACCGTATCCTTGAAAATATATTGTCTCTTGAAATCATAGTTTTCCTGAATATATTAAAAAATATATTATTCTTCAATACTATAAATTCGTCAGTACAAGAAATACATCCTCATTCTCAAAGGACGTCAGACACCTGAAACTATATTTTAATGAATAATGACGATATTTATTTCCATAAATTTAGAGAAAACGTCTCAAATCGTCTCAATTTCAATGATGGTCTCAATTTCCGAAATTATTATTTATTTATTTGTCCTCCAGGACCAGGCTCTTTTTCTGAGTCGTGACGTAGACATTATTCGATTCTGTTTGTGTTTCTGTACAGAATCGGCAATGCTACGTCATTACTCATGGCACTGGAGGACAAAAAATTAATTATAATTTCAGAAATTGAGAAGAAGATTTATAGTTTTCTCTTAAATTAGGGAAACATATATCGTCATTCATTGAAATATAGTTTCAGGATTGTGATGTCCTTTAAAATGGAGGATGTCTTTCGTGTGGCATAACGAGTTTAGCATTGATTCATTCATATATTCAGGAAAACTATGATTTCACGAAACTATGGTATTTTTAGTACGGTTTCCAATACGGTAAATCGGATAAACTGTATGACATGTCTGACTACCGCTTGTACTAGTGAAATGTGAATATATTACGAAGATTATAAGTTTGGACGGCTCTAACGACTTATTATATACTAAATTTAGTATATAATTTAGGTATTATGTATTATGCTACTTTTTCGAGGACTTTGCTCTTCTCTTTGGAACAACTGCTACTCAAAGATGGACCATAATTCATATGCACACTTTTTACACTTCCTTTAGGGCCTACCTCAAATTCCCACATCATTCATACCCTAATTTGTTAACTCAGTAAATTGAGAAGATCAACAAATAAAAAGTTCTTTCAATAATAATAATAATATTCATAGTAATGAACAATTGGAAAATATACACGTCTATTTTCATTTTTTTCATTATTTTTTTATGAGGTCAAGAGTTTTTGAAAGGAGCTTCCAAAAATATTGGTAAATGTTCTGTTCCGTTTAATAAATGGAAGAGGGTTTATGCTCTAGACTATGTCTGATAGACGATATGTCTTCACTGAAGGTTTAATATCAAATTTGTTTCTTAAATTATATTTTATTCTATACATAAATACGTAAAATTATTAAAAATGTCGATCTGAAGATCTTATCATCTGATCCATACCGCGCGGTATTCACTATTTGACCAAATGTATCATGACTAATTAAGAGATAATTATTATATATTGAAAAAAGTAGTTGTATGAAAATCAATAAAAATAAACGTATTTCTATTGAAACCCCAAATAGCAAGATCTCATACCCTAGAAGGCTTAGAAACACACTAAACAAGACTCAACAAGTCTAGTCTTCCAACATTTTATACTGATCAAACCCATCAAAAAGTTCGTTAGTCAATCCAGCTGAAGTTTGTTCTAGTCTCTATTTACCGACTGAGTCAACTCTAAAACAAAAGAACAATCCCTATCCAGACGACCCACGTCCTTAATGAGTCACGTGATCAAAATGTTAAGGTAAATAAATTACAGATGGGGTTGAAAGGGATAAGGTTACTATACTCACTATTCACCAAATGATATCGACTGATGGTAAATCTAATTGTGGCGAAAGTTTTGACAGCTGGGGGGAAAACATGTGGAGATGTACAAAACTACTATAGTTTGATAGGTTGGGAGGGGGGGGGGGAGGGGGGGGGGGGGAGTGGGGGGGGAAAGGGTGAGAAAGGGAGAAAAACATCTGCACCCCGGGTGTAGAGGGTTCAGCCCTCCTTCGTTTCATAATGTGATCGCCAGATAGTTTATCAATTCAATCAATGACATTTACAAATTGTAATATTATGAGCGATAATATTAGCCTACTTTTTCAGTAAGTTGATTATGTTATACGTTGACAGGCTACTTTGTTGGTTTATCATTTACTTTTATTTGTGCTCTAGATGAAAAAACAACATATACTAGAAATATATATCTAGATATCTTATTACTAACAATCAATTTATTCTTCGTGATGGAATAGTTCTATAGGTAATTTGAGTGGATTCTATCCCAGAGGGGAAATACAATATTATATCAACACAATATGCAATGCTTTTTGTTCAGTTCGTTAGACGTGTGGTATGGTACTTTTATAAAGAAAAAAATTCACTGTGAATAAATATAATATAATACAGTGAGAAATGATCAAGAGGGAAAATTAAAATTATGTAGTTATTCGATGTAGATCGATCAGAAAGGGGTGGATTGGAAATAATGAAAAATGTTCAAAAATTACTATTTGAAAAAAAAACTCCATCATTGGTTGAAACATACAAATCAAGTACCATATTTATGAATTACTATTTTCGTCGCCAATGATCGTTCGATTTCACAAATTGAAAACGAAATTTTTAGAAATTGAAATAAACCATAACTATGACTTGAATATATTTTAGGTAGTAAGATGAGCCAGATTTGTGAGATTGATGGAATGGTATAGGTCTATATACACTCCTTGATTTCGAATCTATTCAACTTACTGCCTTCCTGATCTATTTGTTGACTATTTCAATCGTTTCATGATCCAATTGGTTTCACTTAAAAAATATATAATCATTTTCATCTTTAAAACTGCTCGTCCGATTCATGTACAACTTTGGAATAATGTGTATCATCTTGAATTTATCAAAACAAAACATTCTTTCAACATTTTCTCCTCTGGGTTATTCTTACGGGTTTTTTGAAAATTTCTAAATGGTTTGTCTCAAAAGTAGTGCAAGCGATTGCGCCTCAAAACAGATACAGTATCGAATCAGATGAAGATGCCAACTTTCAAACAAATTTGTGCTTCCATTTGACCTGTGCAGCGCAAACAAAATGACATTTTTTCAGTACTAAATCATAAGTCTTCGCTTCACTCATTCAAAGATGAGGAAGTACATATCTTCGATGTATCAACAACACAAAATAAGGAACGAATAAAAACAGTGTAGGCCTACTAACACGTATAATATATAAAATGTGTATATTAGGTATGTGAGGACCTACAACCGCAGGCACAGAGCCTTAAAAAATTACAAGTGACTCATTTGTACGTGCTAGTCCGTTGTTTCCCACTGCCAGATCTACGAGTGCAACGACTCACATCTTTTTATACAACAATATAATATTGATAATTAATAATTCGAATCAAATTAAAAAAATTAGCTTCATTTGTATGTTTAATAGGATGATTCAAATGAACGATAGCATTTATATTTTGTTGGAAATAATCAAGGTTTGAAAAAGATCGTCATTTTGACATAAATGCATATATAGAAACTATTATAATAATGATGAAGTATTATCATGATACTAATTAATTTCAATTATAATAATTACAGTAATAATTATAATCAAGTATAAAGTTGATATATGCTATGTTACTGCATACTTATACATACTTATACTTCATAATACTTTTAGCCCCACTATCAAAGGAGTTACACATATATGTGAGAAAGAATAATTTAATCATTTCATTCATTCATCATTCATTCTCTGAACCTTCATTCAAGGGACGGGGTTCGATTCTAGCTATGGTTCAATATCCGTACAGAGGTTTGTCGTGATTTCACAACCACTTGCTTCATATTTTCCAAAATACATAATAAAATAAGTAGACTATAATACTGTTTCATCTCATCTTCCCATACCCATTGACGCCAATGTATCTTAACTATTATCGGAGTGCGTCCTTAAACCCAATACCAATAAATGAATGAATGAATGAATACATAAATAGATGAATTCAAGAAATCAAAAAACTTGAAAAAATCTTCCACTTGCTCTATGAGTCTCTACTCTATGAAATCTTTTCAAATCTTCAGATCTTGGTAAAAATTAAATTAATTAATAAATCACTGAATAAATGTGTTATATCAATAGAGTAATTGAGAAAATGAATGCATAAATACAAAATGGATGAACTAGTTAATATTTAATACTCCAGCTATATGACTTATTTCAAGCATAATACGAGATAAACGCAAGAATGCCATTATCATATACCACTGATCTGCATGCTAACTTTTGAAGAGTAGCTCGATTATCTGTGATCTACATGTGACAATCCAGTCACATTATTTGGCTGTCGATCTAACGGCTACAGGTTGGCTCTCGTTATACAGAACATTCACGCATGCGCACACACACTCATACACACTCGTGCCAATTATTCGCAATCCATCATACACTATCGACGTCTGCAATTTCCACATTACCATTCCGAGGTATTTGATTGATGTACTGACTTATATGGGTATAAATAAATTGATGTTATAACGTCTAGCAACACGAGTATTGTCGAGCGGATAGAGCGATCTGCACGAGCGAACAGGCGAGTAACTCGGAGCAGAATACATGGCTTTGCATCGATTATTGGATAATTAAGATGGGATTAACTGTATTATATTTTATATGTAACCTGAATAAATGAGATACATTCACTCTATACTCTAGATATGTTACAATCAATTCATTCAAAAATATCGTTCTAGTTATTTATTCTTTCATAATATTTTTGTTATTTTTTCAAAACTCGATGTTTAATTTCATGCATTTTGTTAATAATGATGAAATGATGACAGTTTTATTCAATCCAACAGAAATAGCATCAAATAGAATATGAGACATAGTGGCTAATATATCTATAAAAACTTGAATTTTTGACAGGTATAGGCTATGTCTCCACTAGTCTCTATATAAAATTTAATAAACTCATAGAAACTTGAAGTATTCGTCAGTTATGTCTTCTTTAGATTAGCTTTTGATACAATCGTGTATGCATCATTTATATTTTATGATATGACTAAATTCGTACACTAAAATCCATACATTAATTCTATTACAGTTTTTCAATTACCGGTAACATATAATCAACATTATCAGTTTTCCATTCTCTCTCTCTCTCTCTCTCTCTGTGAATATATATATATATATATATATATATATATATATATATATATATATATATATATATATATATATATATGTCTTTATATACTTGAATAAAAGTGAATTGCGTATTTGTCAATAGGCTAGAGCATTTCGAAAAGAATAACTTTCTTCCAGTTTTTATATTATTTCGTTTAAAATAAATTGAACTTCTCAATCAATTTTCACTGCGGTCTAGTAATCAGTTTAAGATTTTACTTTTATAATATTTGTCCCGCTTATTTCATACACATTACAATGTGGAGTATGCACAATATTTTTATATGCATGTAAATATATTATACTACAAGATAAATACACTGTGAAAAAAAAATTAGATTCCAAGATGCATCCGTGCATGAACTTGAAAAGTGAACTTGTATGTTTTCTATTCTAACCATATCCAGACAAAACACGAACGAAAAAGCACCGTTCATTGGTTGAATGAAACTTCATCAATGGACGACAAATGATGTTTCATTGAATGGCTACAGCTGTTGTAATGATAGTCTTTTATTATATTATTACTATTATATCCCGTATATCTTTGCATGAAAGGTATATTATATTCATAAAGTCCGTCATGATAGAATCAAAGTCATTGTTGACCCATTGTTGGCCCGCTATTATCGGAGGATACAATTGAGATGATGGAGCTTTCATTGCTATTCATCTTCTTTTATCTAACGCTACTAATTTGCACGTTTATTTGCCGTTGACCAAATATCATTCGAAACTAAATCACGGAATAAAAATTAATCGCTTCATAACGTTTATATATGAAACCTGTTTTGTCTCTGCATGTCTTAAAAACTATACAAGAGAGTTATCAATATAAAATATATATTCGTTAATCTTTATGTAGGAGACGAATAATTGTGAATAGTAGGCCCATATAGAATATAGGCCTAAGAGCCGGTTGTACCAAGTGGTGATTGGTAAATTAAGCAAAAGTTAGCAAATTAACTTGTTATTACCCTTGGATACATATGTTATTTTTGTACTTCAAGTAATGATTAACCAATTCATATTTAATCATCAGTTGGTACAATCGGCTCTAATTTGATCAAATGAGAGTACTGAAATGGTTTGGAACTGGAATTTTTTCAATTTGATAAATTGAAAAAAAAATACGAAAGGAAAACGCTGTAAACGATTGGAACGATTGTAAATTGGAAAGCGAAAACATCATTAATCAACATTCATCATTTTCTAATACATAATTTATATGTATATATATATATATATATACCATGTTTACCTCGACTGACATTACATCAACAAAAATACACATACGTCATTTTTATCGGATGTTATAATTATATGTACAAGTCAAAGACGACTCTAAAAGTCATCTAAACGTTATCTTGAAATCAACCATCATTAATTACAACCCATTGATTATAATTACATCCAATAAGTAATCATAATAAACACGTTTAAACTGGCCACTTCCACTCCTATATAACTTTAACGTGCCGAATTTGGTTTCATTACCATCTCACCATAAAGACAAGTTCATTAACTGCTTTATAGGATGCGCTAGAGGCACATTTATATTTATATTAACAACTAATTAGGTGCACCTTCCTTCAAGCATTTCGTCACGGTCGAGTTCGAAAGGTCATAACACCTTCATGATGTTGATCACCCTTAAGAACAACGACGTGTTTTAAATATTATATAACTGTCGGGCAATTTCAGTGTAATGAAATATGTGTGCATATTATATATATATATATATATATATATATATATATATATATATATATATATATATATATATATATATATATATATATATATATATATATATATATATATATATATATGTAGTATGTAGTATGTTTATTAAAGACTGCCATTCACAAACAATGGCTGTCACAATTGAAGCAGAATAATTGAAAGAATGGTAATAAATCAAAAAATGTAACTAATTATAAAATAACAAACAAAAACTCAAAGCTATGAGGAAGTAAAATAATGCATTTGTTATGAACTATAAGAAGCCATCTAGAGGTGTAAATAGAAATATAATAAAAATATTATGTACAGAAAAGGGGAGGAGGGGGGGGGGGGGAATAGGTACGTATCTTTTCAAAATGACTACAACAATGGAATCTATCAATTTATTCAGCAAATTATTTAAAAAAAAAAGAAACCTATGTGACTGTAGGCCTGTCATAATAATTATGTTAATGAATTTTGAATAACTGTTTTGTTGTGAATATACTTAAAATAAAAGATCGTATCAAATCCCTATAGAAAATAGAATCCGTATCGGATTCGGATACCAAATAGATAATATAGGTGTATAGTTCGAAAGAGTATAGAAAATTAGTAGAAAAAAATTTAATGTCAGATTTTCATTGTATAGGATATTATTCACTCATTTCCCCCAAAAGTAACGAGACCGAAAAGTATCAAATATTAATCGCATTTATACTTTCATATTTATTGATACACTCGATTTTCAAAGATCATTTCTCATCTGAGTTTTCGAAGTTACGGAATTTGCTTTAATCGAACGAACGAACAAAATGAAATAATACAATATAAATATTAGAAACAATGAATGAATACAGAAACGTATAGATAAAATATAACAAAATATATTTACAATACTGTTATCAGAATGTATAGAACCCAACTAATTTGCATATAACAATAAATTAATTCCAACTCCTACCCTATTATAGGCGCATGAATATTCTAGCAATACGCTAATTACTAAAAGAAATATCCTCACAAAACCATAAATCACGAAATTAATTTCGATCCAAGCTCAAGATAGACTAGCTACTGTCTCTACCAAGCTGGCGATTACAACAATCCAGTCACGTAAACGTATTAATAGCAAGCTAGTCAAATAGATAAAAACATAATATCAGATTACAAAAAGTGAGAAATAATGTCTATGGCTGTCTATATCCGTTTCGACCTGATCTTGCATAAAACAAGAAACGGTGCATACAAGCGCAGCGGCCACCTGTGGTGTGTGGACTACTCCACATACCTTGCACAATCAGGCTTACCACGACTTACCCAGGCGGCGTATATATCTACTAGCTCACTCGTTTAAAGATATTATATTATTTATTTATTTATTTATATTGGGTTTAACGACGCACTCTACTGTGCGCACTACTATTAGCACCTCCTTTCTTTGATAAACAATTTCGAGGTAGAAGGGGAGCAGCACAAACAAAAAATTCAATGACATGAACTAACACAAATGATCGGCATAATCAAAAGTTTGAGAATAATGGAAGGAAGTAATGTTGGGCCTACTGACTTTTTTCTAAATACAACTGGAGGGAACGTATTGAAAGTGCATGCTATTATAGCACCGAACCGGGTCCGAAATTCCCCTTGTATGTTAGAGGTGGCATTTGTTCTTCACGAAATTTAACGATTTTGTAAGTTCAACAATGTCACCGGTAACGTAGCCACTCTTATCTACATCTAGTTCACAACGGAATCCGCCAAAATCGCGACATGCAAGTGGGCCTTAGGCTCTGATTTGTCCCCAAGAAATCACAAATGCCTGCAATGTTATTAGTATGGGAGTCGGTACACCTTCTCCACATTATGAAAGAGTCTGTTGGTATCACTACATCTCAGCTGAACTGACAGCACATTGTTGTAAAAACAATGGCATATTGTTGATAAACAACACACAAATGATTAAACTCCAGCGCCTTCTTGAATTGCATTGAAAGATGATAGGCGTATTTCCAACACAAACTAGTATTCACATGACAAATTCTATGCTTGTGGCAAAAGACTGAGTTTTTCACTATGCATTACCACTCATTATTTACACGCTGAAAGTAGGTTTTACGGTTTTAGACCTCGTATAGGCTATAGGATATTCGTTTTCCAAGAAAATGTGATGTTTGAATCAACACGAAACCCTAAAGGGTAAAATTGTAGGACATGTTTATTGCAGTCGTTAAGGATTGTCATTTTTATATGTGTAAACAACTAAATTAAAACAAAAAAGCCTCAAACGTTCAACATAAACTGACGCCGTTGGGGTTTGAGTATTACTCATGTTAGCAATGATCGTCCATATTATAATGCGAAGGGGAAATAGTTGCTAGTGCGCTGAATCGTCTTTCAAAAGAGATAGGGTTCGATTCCCGTCATGGTCGATCATCCTAACTGAGGTGTTCTATGGTTTTCCTCAGTCAGTCAAGTGAATACTGAGATGGTTCCTTAATATTTGGGTCACAACTGTATCATTTCCTTCGTTTCAACAGACTGAAGACTAGCCCCACACTAATATATTGTAGTTTATATATATATATATATATGAGCTACAAAAAATAAATTATTGTATCAATATTGTAATATTGTATCAAAAAAACAGATACAAAATACAAACGGGAGGGATAAGATCAATATTTAAGTACATCAAATGAACAGATCAGACAAAGTTTTTAAACGAAATAAGGTCATAACTTGAATCCACGAGAGATGAAGGTTGCGATCGACCGTCCCCCCATCCCACAACACTAGTGCATGGTTAATTCATGCCTTCATCTCTCGTGCATAAAATAATTATATGCCTACTTATGTCAATGTAAGATGACGGTTACAGATCGACCGTCTTCTCTATCTCACACCACTAACGTACGGGTGGTTCGCGCCTTCATCTCTCGTGAATACTAAATGGGCCTATTTGTATATACCCACGTCAGAAGAAGGTTACAATCGACCGTCTTTCCTACTCCACAACACTATCGCACGGTGGTTCTAGCCTTCATTTCAATGAACTCTACTATACTTGCGGCATTCGTGATGCATGTGAGTGATTGACATTGACGTCCAGCATCTTCTTATTGTAATAATCTCAAGCTAAAGGCATTGTGTGTAACTGAGAAGGCTTTTCATGCCAAATTTAATATGCTCCTTAACGCTAATCAGTACTTGTACTGACACTCAAAACTGAGAGCAGATTTTCAATCGATTTTCTTTTTGTTCTTTTAGAAAGTATGTGTTTTATATCTGTTATTTTAACAATGTGGTACGGATCCGTTTGAAATTAACAAAAAGAATGTCTGGAAAAACACGAGAAAATTCGGTTTCCGTTATAGACAGGGTGAAAATTAATTGAAATATAATATCGTAATATTGGAAAACAAATAATGTAAAAAAACTTTGTGACTCATACGCATTGCCTCAAGTATTATAGTGTGTTGGGAAAACAACCCGATGGTTAATTAATGCATGTGTTGATGTTAAATTGAAATGAAGGAGAAAATATTATGTTATCAATTTAAAAAAAGGAATATATTATAGTACAGCTCATCACGTATATGAAAAGTTTTATACAAAAATAGTATTATTACTTTTTATACATATATATATTTAAAACTTAATATTTAATAGAATAGAAGTGATAGGGCTAGTGGTGGGTGCTCGAGGCACGATTCATAATTTCTTCATACAATTTTGTAAAAAAATTAAACTCAACAACAAATTTATTTATAACGATGTAAAAAAGATGTAATTCTTCGTGAAAAAATGAAATAGAAAGCTGCTGCTCGGATGATTTAATCACACTTATTAACAAGAAAATATTACCATCCAGGTATAATACATGTTCAAAGACAAGTAGACATATGGCAAGCATAAATAAAATATTTCATAATTTAATTTCCACCTAACACAAAGCTTGGACTTTGACTGAGATCACCAAACTGATTTCTGTTTTCTATAGAAAAAACATGAATGAAAATCAAGAAAAACATCTAATACTATCACTACACTTGCGGTCACATAAAATGGTTTAATTAATCCCAAATTAACATCTCGATTCAAATAAAATCTACTCACATGTATAGCCCCTAATTTTTCATGGACTAAATGAATGAAGTGCGTAAGCACAATATCTACTATAGTTCTAGTGCGTATAACATCAGTCTATCTTTCCAGAGTGCATTTTAATGTGGCATGATCGGCCACTTTATATGACCGCAACCGTACATTAAAACGCAACACAAATGAATGAACCATCATAAAAACATTGCAAACGCGATCAAGATTACACCACGGAGACCTAACAGAGGTCATCTTCATGTAAAACCCCTCCCCTAGACGAACGCACAATGATAAAGCCCGTCGAAAGTGAGATTAATTGAAGAGTGGGCGGGGCTCTTCGATTTCGTATAATCTCTGGTAATATACTACCGAGAGCTATTGTTTCCTATAACTAACAGCCCCTTGCTTGCGTGTGAGCAACGTATCTCGTTCTCCTCAATCTATGAGTGTAGAAGTTGTAATGGACCACAATCACGAAGATGAGCTCTTAATATGATAGGAGATCGCTATAGTTAGTTGCGTTAGAGGTGTGCGTGCATGTTCACATGATATTGTAAGGAATTCGATATTTATTATTATTTTGTATTTGCATTGATTACATACATCAATATCTACATTATGGATAAAATGATATCTATGAATGATTACAAGTTAGTTGTGGATAGTTGGAAAAATGAATTAATCACCTTATAGGCTGTAAGGTCAATGAGACGGTGTAATTCAAATTGACTTAATTGAGTAATTCAATTCATATAAGAATTTAATCCAGGAGAGATTTTTATTTATATGCCTATTCTAGTATATCTGGTATTTTCTATATTCTCTATATTCTATATATTCTGTATTTTCTATATATTCTGGTATCCATGATGTAAAGTTGATACTAGTTGACACTGAATGAAGTTGATTATATATCGGGTGGATATTTTTTTTTAATATGTAATTATCTAGCCTGCCCACGCTTTAGAAGTCGTATTAT
Organism: Brachyptera putata; assembly: GCA_907164805.1. Taxonomy (NCBI): domain Eukaryota; kingdom Metazoa; phylum Arthropoda; class Insecta; order Plecoptera; family Taeniopterygidae; genus Brachyptera; species Brachyptera putata. The sequence continues at coordinate 5,273,483 of OU015471.1, read as the reverse complement.
CATCATATTTCACGAGTGAATATGATCGCATTTTAATTTTCATAATATTCAACAATTTTTTTCAATAACATCGAAATTTGATACAAATCATTGTACACCTATATTAAGGCTAAGATGAAAGTAGGATCGTTTGGACGGTGCACCACAGGGGCGATTTTTACACCCCTTTTTATTATTATTTCAAATCAAAAGCAATGAACTTTGCCACCAGGTCTACGCTGTACGTTGTACAATATACGAAATAATTATGTGAAACGGCCAAGCACACTTGCATTTCAAGACAAACATAAAGTTGGATTGGATAACAGAACGTCCCCCAATCACGCTATCCATCGAACTTGGCCCTACAACAATACACAGACACAATAAAGGGATCGAAATCAAATAATGTCGTAGAGAAAGTTATTTATAGTATACTTCTTACACTATATTTTATATACGATAGATACTTGCACACGGTTAACTGTCGTAGAAAAGAGATATTGACTATTAACCCATTCCCACGATGATGCGATGACCAACCATAAGCCGGAAGATTTAGATGTAGGTCGATTATACTCAACTATTTATTACTATTTCATTAAGATAAGAAAGATATTTGTTTGATGAGATTTTTATTTACGCACGAGTGTTTGTTGTCCAGATAGGTCGACCCACGCATGCGTAGGGCGTGTGCGTCAAGAATTACGCACATGATTTCATTTTCTAATTCTAGCGATTGGAAAAGAAAATTATGATCTTGTTGTTTAGAAAGGACCACATAAAATATATAAGATTAGGATATTATAAATTATTTAGTTTGAGAATAGGACAATAGCTTTCACGAACATATGGTTTGCTAATAAGTTATAAGAACATGGAGATATACAAACAGAAATATTAAATCCTGATCTAAATTTTGTAATAGTAATACATTCAACAAACGATTTCTTCATCCCTATATTCCCATATCATCTCATTCACACAAAATATCTTCTATTATAATTCATCCAGTGATGAGTGACACAAAGACATACAAGTCCAGACATCATCGGGCCGAAGAAAGAAAGAGAGAAAAAAACATGTAATCTTCTGACATTAGACTCTAATCGCCAGATTTTCACGGTCAAATCTTCCTAACAAACGAAACACGTTATATGAATACAAATGTGATGTATAATTCACCTGACAATTTACTCGAGTCCGATAATAGACTCGAAAATGAACGCCTAAATAACGATTAGGATTTAAAAACAATAACGGATATTATAAATAAGTGTGGGAAGAAGTTTTAAAACTTGAATAATTATATTCGTTAGAATTTTCTCGTTCAGATTCATTTTATAAACAATTCAGGCCTATACACCAAGGTTATTTAATGACAGGTTGAATAACCTTTAGATATATTATTCTTATTCATAATCAGTCACATGTAACGCACACTTAAAGTTTATAACGATAAAATATAATGGAATAAATGATTAGAATATTTTGAACGCTTTTCTATTTGAAAATATACCTAATCAGAAGTATAGAGTACCGGAGGAACTTATAATTGTTTTTATCCGATCTACAACATTCAATTCATTTCAAAGTGTATAACCATGGTTCTATAGGCCTATATTATATCTGAAGCAGATTGAATATTTTTAATGATTATAATTACTTTAATGAATAGATAAATTATATGTACACTTAGCACGATTATATATATATATATATATATATATATATATATATATATATATATATATATATATATATATATATATATATATATAACAAGATATGTACAAATGGGTTTTTATCAAGTTTGTGTTTACATGCTAAACGCTCAAGGCAATATTTGTAATGAATTAAAATTAATTAATTAACATACGTGATTGATGATAATATAGTGAAATTATTTGAAAGTAATACATACAATTGTAAGGGTTCAGACTGTATATAGACACTTATCTAAGTACCTCCTATTTGTATATAGGCCTATTATAAAATACATATTTATAGTTGTGTTATTTACGTCAAAAGTGACACTCGGTTAAATGAGAAAAATTATCTATGCACATCTTCCCCTTTAACTTCCGTTCTCGATCCCGATCCCGTATTTCATCGTTAATCGTCTTCCCTAATTCGGGAAGTTTAGTTCGGATTTTTCGTACTAAAGGAAATGCAGACTATTTTGTGCAGGAGTGATGTTGGTATTAATTGTATTCATCCTGAAGTAAATCATAATTATTTCCCTTACAATTGTGATTCATAACAAGGTTGTTGTTGAGGGTGTGCATGTATGGTACTTATACAAACAGAGAAATTCATCTTTACTTTGTTTTTCAGTGTGATTGCATAAAAAATATATTAACTCCAAGATAATTGATATTTGTATGACATTCTATTTTTGAATTTAATCGGTTTCAAGATAATACGTCAATAAATACCAATAATGTGATGAAATTTATTGACATCTCGTCTTAAAACTGAATGGATTCACAGACATATAACGTAATATAATTAGAGAACATGTAATTATCTCGGGTTTAATATACTTTTCATTCAATTACACTGGTTCGAGACTAAAATAGTAAAGATAAATGTCTCTATTTTTAGAATCACCTCGCATGCATCCCTTTTACTTTCGTGAATACAAATAAACAAACAAACATAAACGCACATTCATTCTCTACATCACGAACTATATAAATCGACAAATATCTAAACTATATAGTTTAATTAATCAAAAAATGATTGCATGTTGTCCGAACGTTTCGCATGGTGCACACATATGGAACCTGCGATGCAATCAGAAGTGTTGCCAACAGCTCGGGTCGGGAACGAGCCTGATAGGATTCGATCGTGAGGTGCTAGTTCAAACAATCCCGCAGAATATTTAATTATATATACTTGTGTATAAAACACGCGAACTAATCAGAGTTTTAACACTTCGATTAACAAGCTATGTCAATTGGAGTCGTGACTGCGATAGCGTGAAGTATATTAGCGTATAGAGAAATGTTTTTCAAACTATAATATAATGGGATTAAATGTATTCGGATTTTGAAACTATAGATTATTATTGTCGATAACTTAATTTAAAGGACATTGAAAACATGAAACTAGATTTTAACGGATAATGGCGATATTTATTTCTCCAATTTTGGAATAAACTAGAAATCAGCATATTTATTCGTCCTCTATGATTCGATCCTTTTTCTGAGCTGTGACGTAGACATTAGGCGATTCTGTTCAAGTTTCTATACAGAATCGGTAATGCCTACGTCATTACGATACAAAATAACATTCTCTTAAATGAGATTCTTGAAAATTCACCCCAAAAAATTAACTAAAATCCCGGAATAATTGTATTTATTGGATCTGAAATCTTTTCTTCTCATCTTTCTGATGAGCTTTCTTTCATAGTATTCATAGTCTTTGGAGGACAAATAATTATTTGTTCATTTTGAAATTGAGATGATGATTTCTAGTTTTCTCTGAAATTAGGAAAGTAAATATCCTGATTATTCGATAAAATTTAGTTTAAAAGGTTCCTTTAAGGGAATCCTCCAAAATGATTTGAGCCTTTGTTGCATAGAAGTAACTCACTTGTGACAGAGTGGTGAGGGTATATTGTTCTAAATATTTTCGTCTCTAACTTATATTTCAATTATACATTATAGTTCTAGTGAAAATCGCTTCTCAAAGATGTACCAATTATCTGAAGATCGATTAATTAAATATAATTATTTTTCATCAAAAAAATAATCATTTCCTCAGAAAATAAATCCGACAATGGCATATTCTCAAATTACCGGTAATTGATACATCAAAATCGACACACATAGCGTTTTTTAATAATCAAATTCGAATAATATAGTGTATGTTTAAAACTGATTTTATATCCGACACTTTTTTATCGTAATCATTTCAGACACACTACCTCAAAACTAGCATGTCAATTGGTCAGAGCAAACCGGAAATAGAATTTCCTGCACGCGATTTAATATAATTAAATTAATTTGAACCACTTACACGCACAAACACCATCCCATCTCGACACACATACACGACCTTTGTTAAAATCTCTTAATTTACTTTCATACAAATTACCATACAGATCCTCATACCAAATGAAAGACAGTATCCAATTTCAAATCTTACTATTTCATTCTTGCTGTCACATTTGAAGAAAAAATTCATTTAATATGTCACTAGAAAAGGCTTGAAACCCACTCCCGAGATGCGAAACACGTTTGTACCTATTATCATAGAGGTCACAAACTTAAAACTGTGCGGAATTATCTCTATATGTTTATGTGGCAGTAGTGAGATTTGGATGTGGCAGTAGTGAGATTTGAAGTAATCATTTTTGGCACACCTAAAACCACTAACTGGACATTGACGTAGAATATCCACTTGAACAAAAAACAATCCTACACGAGGAGATATAGAAGCTATGCAATCCCACTCTCGTCTGCATACCACCAGCCCACAAACCATAATGCATAATTACTTATGTGGATATTTCCATCCCGTTAACTCGAATTTTATTTGTATTGTTATGGTTAATGATTGTTTTATTACTCACGAACAATAATAAGTTTATCGTACACGAATGGGTTAATGCTATTTTGCAGTATAGTGAATGATTATTCAATAGGCCTTAAAGACAGAATATGCATGACGTGACGACGCATATACCACATACATAGATATAGGTTTTTACTTTCTTTAATATAATTTTTCGAAAAAAAAATACCGATACCTATGAGATGCAAATTCGGCTGTTCGATTTGCTGGCACATATTTTTGACAAATCCACTTCGGACAATATTTAATGGTACTGGAATGTAAGGGAGTATACATATCCGTGTGTCTAAAACATTTGCTGATTTATAGTTAGCTATTTTTATTTGTGTACCGTATATGACATATTTGTTTTTATTATAACCATAATTTGACGAGAAATATTATGCCATCACGCTAAAAAGGAAATCAGAAACAACTAAAAAAATGAAAAAGCGATATTGGAGAAGAGGTATCAAAGAGTACGAAAATAAGCCAAAGTGTTGATTGTATAGAGAATGAATGTAGCCTACTTTGTTTTAAATTCTACAATTTGAAGTTGTAGGATATTAAAAATTCAAATTCTGTTTTACTATTTTGCTTATTTCTTCTTTATGTTACATACTTTCCAAATTTTCCTTTTTCCAAGTTCATCTCAACGAAATACATATGCGAACATAAAACCTGGCACCTCCACCAATAAGTAATTTGATGTTACGTTCTTGTGTCAAATACGTCGACAACGTATTGAAATATATCATCACGTTGTAAATTAAGACTGATATTATTCGTCGAGTAGCTAGCACACTGAACCGTCATTCAGGAGTCCCGGGTTCGATTCCTGCCATGGGATTTTCATGGTTTCTCTCTGTCGAACACTTCGACACTGGAGTTCCATAAATTTTCACAACAGGCCACGTCTGACTTTTTCCCACTATCCAAAAACGCATAACAACTCACCCTCTCATCTCGTCATCTCATTCATCATTCAACGACGCCAAAGGATATAGATCACAAGTACAGTGCGTCTTTAAACCCGATGAAAACAATTATATTAAAATCAACCGCTAGATCTTACCTGATGTGTGTATTCCCGAATCTTGCGACAGCTTCCTATAACTATCCTGGTAGCCCTCTTCATCCTCTTCATCACTGTCTATATGCGGTATCGAACCGACAAACTCAAACAACGGATTCGTCTGAATCGACGTGTCTTTCTTCTCCACTATCGCCATCGCGCACTGACACTGACACCCGCACTTGCTCCCCTCAACGTCATCCTCCTCGGAGCAATCACTGGGCAGGAGGTAAGCATGGCACTGGGGACAAGGAAACGCGAGATCGTCTAACGTCACACGTTCGATGGCACGTTCAACGGACACCAGAAGACTCTGGAGTAATCCGGACAGATGGTTCGCGTCGCGGAGTTCTTGGCCGGCGTTGACGGCGGCAGCGGCGGCCATGCCGAGAGACAACGGCGTGGCGAACGATGCACCGTCGGCCAGAGGTAGGCTACTGAGCTTCGACTGGTAGCGCCAGACGAGGGCGATCTCGATGGTGGCGGAGGATGCGGAGCGACGTACGCAGATGTAGCAGTCGCGGTTTCGCAGCAGTGTCGCATCTAGTTCGCCGAGCTGGAGGGTGACTCCGCGTGTGCCAAGGCACAGTGGCCAGCCGCGTGGAGCTACTGCATCCCAGCTCTGTAACAAAAGGATGGATGATTTATTAGAATGCGCACGAGAATGTAAGAAAGAAAAAGCACGAGGGCGTAAGGAAGAAAGAACAAGAGGATGTAAGAAATGTGTCAAGATTGAGTGTTATACCATTCATTAAACGGTACATTCTTCGATACTGCAACAGCTATTAGTGAGCAATTTTTACTAGCAAGTATAGGCAACAAGTGCAGAAACAATCACTAAGGAATTCGATCACTGACATACTCATTCACTCATTGAACTCATATAATGCTAATAAACTAATGTATTCTCCGTAGATTATGTAATTTGTGATCGTTATTATAACCCTCTGGTTTTATAACCTGTCCACTGTATATTATACCAAGTTAATAAAATAACAACATAAAGCTACATAAAAACCTAATGCGTTTTAAATTAAGTAATCCAATACTAAATGACGAATCATTCCACCCCACTTTTGTCATTGTCTCTAATACGGTATTAATGACGTTATGACCGAGGCAAATTCAGTTGTAAATATCGTGTAACTATTTTACTTTTGTTGCAAGTTGATAAAAAAAAAGTAAACTATAAAAGACCGTATATACTTTTTACATGCTCAGTTTCATGTAACTGACAGTTTAGCACGGTTTAGAACTTTTATCTTTCAAATCACTATTAAAAAGAAACCAGTTGAAAAGAAATGCATCCTTCATGATATGCAATTTCGAATATTAAATTATGTGCCATAATAACCGAGTATGGTAAAATAAAAAATGCATGGAAGGATGTGTTTTCAACGATCGCCGGAGGTTGTCGAATTGTTATGCAAAATATCAGATGCAGAGCAATTCTCTTTTAAGTCAGTGTAGGCCTATATAGACTAACTTCCAACTTCTTCGGTCTCCAAAACCTCGTCAGTCAATTATTTAAAGGACATCATAACCCTAAAACTGCACTTGAACGAATATGACGGTATGTATTCCTCTAATTTGAGAGAAAACTAGATATCAACAACCTAATTTCAGAAATTAGAATCTATTAATTTGTCCTTTCTTTTTCTGAATTGTGACGTACAGATTCCGTTTATATTTCTATACAAAATCGGTAATGCCTTCGTCATGATTCATGATCTCTGGAGGACAAAATAATTCATAATAATTCCTGAAATTGAGGTGATGATTTCTAATTCTCTCTAAAATCAGGTGAATAAGTATCACCATAATTCATTGAAATACAGTTCCAAGGTTGTGATGGCCTTTAATGCTATATTTATACACATATATATATATATATATATATATATATATATATATATATATATATATATAATGCTGCCCAACGACCCCACCAACAGCTAGGTGATACGGGGGTACGAATGAGCGGGTGATAATGGAACGATGATAGGTGAACGGACGTTTACAAAAACCCATGCCTTATGCGGGACTCGAACCCACGCCCAACGGTGACTTCAGTTACTACCGCTAGCGATAATTGACTTGGCCACCGGGGCGGCGTATACATATATATACATATATAAAGAATTCGAAATATAATCATAAACGTCAGTCAGATATTTGAATTTAATTTTCGTATCAATTTAAAAAATAGTCGAGTATAAAGTGCAGTGCTGAGTCGTTTGCAATTGAATCGATCAGATAGAAGCCGAGTATAATCATGCAGTTAGCTCTAGTTCTACATCACGAGTTAGTTTATACCTCTGGGAGGAATTCAGATGAACAATTCTTATGTGTATGATAATGGGCGGGAACCGTTGTTCTGAACGGTCGGTGAAGAACCGTTCTTTCGATAATGTTACAAATTGCAAATATGGTAAATGAACCGAGGGTTGCACTTTATAGTAAAGTTTTATATTTATTTTATAACTAAAAGCTTTATATATTATAATAATTTGGTGATAACTAGAGAAATGTTCGATGGATTGTGTATACATTATAGGGGCATATCAGAATTTAAAGAAAAATTACTATTGTATACAGTAATACAGTAGATCGCTGCAGAATTTTACGAACCATAACCCTATACAATCTGACTAAATTGTCTAATTCCAAATACAATGTCAGGAGGCAATTTAAAAGTATATATAGTTTAAAGCTGTCCATATTATGTATTCTCAGAAAATTAATCCCATAAGTGAGTAATGAATTGTTTTGTGAAGTGCAGCTCCTGCTAAAAAAATTATAATATATCTCAATAAAGATATTGTTTTCATATTCTGTGAGTTGTGACATAAGAACGTGCATCTGTATAAGCTTGATGATTCACCAATAAAATAAGAGAAAGTAAAACAATATTCTCAATCATTATTTCTTTTTCTATAAAAACAAAAACAACAGTTACTCTTCTGACATGTAACTTTTTTTCTTCAATATCTATTAAATTCCGATTGCTTCGTTGTCAAATTGTGTGAGATCTTACTACAAACATTGTAACAATATATGTAATAACAGTGTTGGATCAGAAAACATCTCTCGATTCCACGCTCGGTTCAACCACAGAATCAGTGGACCATGTAACAACATTGAACCATGTTAAACAGCTTTCAATATTTTCAGATCCAGTTTAGTTGACTCAATCCAGACTCCGTTAGAGCATCTACGATTGGCTGGAGGCTATACAACCAAATTAGATTCGAACAACTGTATGGGTTAGCGACAGATACGCATGCAATCAATCGCTGTTTATGGTAACGACCGAAATCAATGTGAACATTATGTAAGGTGACATACTAAAATAAAAACAATGTTTTGAAGAATAAGAAGTTAGAACCACCCACGTTGTGAGGTTGAAAGTAAAACTGTTTGTTTATAACTTCGATATAGAATGGTTGTAATATGGGATAAATTGTAAAAATAAAAGAACTGGGACGCAAAAAATGAAATAATCCATTTGAAACACTTGACATCAAACAGAAGTGAAATTTCAATTTCAATTTCTCACTTATTCAACTATATTTCATATTTAAGAAATTGTATTTCATATTGATTATTATCCTGTAAACTTTTTGATAAGCCAGGGACCAATAAAGGTTTTTTTATATATTCCTAATTATTTAATTTAAATTTTTCTCTCTACATATACGCAACTATAGGGTCTACTCTGCCTCGTGAAATACCCACATGAAATTCTGCGTGAAATAATATTGAACTGGAAATAACCAATTTAAAAAAAAATGCCAAGTTGTGATGCCATTATGCACACTTGAAGACAGGAAGTCTGAACAGAGACCAAAAAGAGAAACAGTACCGTAATATCATTCCGGTGCGTTCCGGTACGAATTATTTCAAGGTTGAAAATATAATGCGAATGCATCCATATTATTTTTGAATAAAATTGAATGATTTGGCCATTTGGATCATTATTGCCATCATCACTTGGAGCAAAACTAAAAATTATTGCCATCATCACTTGGAGTGAAACTAAAAACTTTTCAAAGAAAAAAAGAAAATATGTCTCTCTGAACTATTTTGGAACTTTGATCATGATCTTATTAATCCTCTAATGGCTATTATATTCCAATGAAGCGCGGATTCCGTCTTGCTATTGGATAATAGCAATGGTTGGTTTCACCAAAGCGAGATTAATAGAAGAAGTGACTCGAGCCGTGAGCAAGTCGCAAATTACTTGACGTAAAACACCGTTTCAACCGTTTAACAATTCGATGCGGCAAATTAAAGTAGCTTGATCAACTGATACAGTTTCGATCCACATTGTAACGTGATCTTGCTATAAACGAGTGGACAAGTTCAAGAATTCGTAATGTACCAGTTAGATCAAATTTATTATCAAACTTACTGAAGGGTTCACCAAGAGATGTTTCTCGAAACGAATTCTGATAGTAATTTGGTATGATGATATTTCAATTTCAATTTATTTCAATTAAATTCAATTTCAATTTCAATTCCAACAATGTGTTAGAAGTGCAATGTACGAAAGTAGTAAATATTATGAGTTACACGTGCGCCTGATAATAATTAGTCTGATAAAATAGTTATTGATCAATAAATGATGAATGATGAATTGATATTAATGAATAATAAGTAATCAAAATACTGAAATAAATCAATAATAAATGATTAATAAATAATCAATAATAACTGAATATTTATTAACACAAATAAGAGACATTTCTCCAGACTGCGCCTTTGGTTTATATATAAAATATAAAATTGAAACAAATATATGAAAATGTACCAATTATTCAAAATAGCATCTATCCCATTCATATCAAATCCACGTATAGGCCTCTTTGTTTATGATGTGAATTATATATTTGATTCCAGTTGGTGATGTTATCCATGACAATTCAATACGATTCGCTTTTAAAATGTATCATTTCATTACCGATGTGGTATGAATTAATCCTCTTAAATGGAGAAATAAAGAGATTAAACAAAATGAATGAACTACTATATACGAGTGATTGACAGTTGGCAAAGTAAAAGTCTATACATAAATAGAATTAACTGAAAAATAAAGATAGTTATTCAAAATGAAAATGTAATTTTACAGTTTTCTGTATAACTATAGTTTATCACTGCAGTATCCAATACCTGTCTTCATATTCTGCTCATTTTAATTGTTCTTAATATATCCAGAAGAGATACCACTGTATTATATCGATTGATACACATCAGAAATAAAATACTAAATATCTGTAGAGAAAAACTTCAGTCTATTTAAGCCTATATCAAACAATACGAAGACCATGCAGTGAAAATAATGAACATTTTAAGTGGACATAATAAACTTTGATACATACCAAACTATTCCAGGTTCATCACAGTTTCTATAAAGATCATCGTTTATGAGTTATCTTATCTCTTAGATAGAATACCGCCAAGATTAATGACCCAAATTAAAGCGTTTATTATTTCAAATTGGTATTATAAATTATAAATATTTGTTTTCTCTTGTTTGCCTTTACATTATGTCCACTTCATAAAACAAGGAGTGTTTAAAATGAAATCCTACGACGTCGAAACCTAATGCTCAGATTTCTTTAGAGCTCAACCATGCCTTGTTTGGGCAGGTAACTATGTAAGATGACATTATATTCCGTAGAAAAAAGTAAGATTGTAGATAGATACAATTACTATATGACATTCTGCTAATCTCAAAGTGCTAACATTTCAGCACGCTTTTCTGTTAGCAGCACTTAAAACAATTCAATTTAATGTGACAAGTAAAATGGCCATAACAAATAGCCTGTAACGTAGTCAATTTGGCGAAATGCTTGCTGCGAGTAAATTGCTGTGAACTGGAATTACTATGTGAAAATATATACAGTCAAGTTTTACGATTGTTGGCGGTGGAGGTAGTCAGTGAGGTGAATTATCGCATTTATGACCGCCCATACGATGCACTTTTCAGATGATACTTTGGTTATTCTATGGCTGTTTATAGTCATGATGAAATTACTTATATCACTTCCATTCCGAATAGATATACATTTGAATGATTTGCGGTGTTATTAAGTCTAGTTTGCATTGAAAAAGTATTGCAAAATTCGTTTTCAAGAGATAAACACAATATTTCATATTGAAAACTACAAAATTATTTACAAATTACATGAATAACATGGACACCGTAAATCATTCAGATATCTATTCAATCCTAAAAGAAATATATATATATATATATATATATATATATATATATATATATATATATATATATATATATATATATATATATATATATATATATATATATATATATATATATATATAAACTTGAGAAAGAATTGGCAGGCGTAAGATTTCGTAACGATTGAAAAACCGTCAAACCGGTACACAAAACTTGAACATATTAGAACTGTACCAATTTTGTAGTAAAGGTCACAATCTAACAATCTAACATTTGGTTATTTAATGAGGTAAGTTTAAATGGCTATCAATGTTTTAACTGAATATACCTGTTGATATATTTTCAACTTTCAACTGATATCTGATCTAGACAAAGGACATTTCTCATGTAGGTCCTACTAATTGATCTTCTCTCAAATAAACAATTCGAAAAGACAAATGCCAATTGAAGCCAAATTACTTCTTCAGTGAAATTCAAGCACAAACAAAGAAATAACTATGGTGCAATAAATAATTGAATTATAAAAGTTGATTCAATATTGTAATTGAGCTCGATGTAGATATTTCAATAGATTTTCAACCAGCACCATCTGTACTATTTGATATAGTTATATAATTACCTATATATTTTGATACGACAATCGCTATAAAAAAAACTGAATGTTTAGAATAGGGTTTATACCATTTCAATTTTCAATAAACATACAACTCAGACTATTGCTATGCCCTTACAGTTTGATAATATTGTATTGACTTTTCAAACCATAGAATTCAAGCCATTATAATTCAAGTGTTTCAAAATGTTTGCATACCACTTAAAACGTACGTTTCAGTCTAGATATAGCTTGCAAATTGTTTAATCGCGGCAGAACGGAGCAAATATCAAACATCATGTGAAAACGTTAAGTACCCTTATATAACAAGTAGCCATGTCTAATATTTCTCCTGGATAATATTCGTTCAGAGAACCAGTAATTTGTCAATTGACGAAACTCGAACAATCCCACAAGCTTGTTGTATAAGTACTTCGCATTTACCACGCCCTCAGATCAACACTATTGCCAACCCCGCGTGCAATAATGGCAAACCACTCTTTGGGGCGCACAACACCCACCCAATTTCACCGTAAAGGAATAACATCTGCCACAATAACAGAGGGTAAAGTTAGATGGTTTCATTTCGTACTATGTAATATTTATAACTACAATGATATGTGGTTTATGTATATTTTGTACAATACCATATCCCCCCCCTTTCCCCCTCCCATTATAATCCTAGCTTTGTGATCGACAAAAGGTTAGAGATCCAGCATGATTTACAACTACAAAGTCAATGCAGTCAGTGATTATTTTATTACAACTGCGAAATGTAAACGATGTTGTCATAACATTTGCATAAACAATTGCATCTAAGTGCACGTGCTGGCATCGAGATACTGGACTAGAATTTACTTGGCTAGGTAATAAAAAGAAGTTGTGTCAACATAAAGTGCGGCAAAAGATTTTCTATAGATGGAGATGAGTTGTGTGTGTCTATAACCCTATTGTGGTTGAATAGAACAGATATACATTCGAAATTTGAATACGTTTATAATGAATAATAATAATACCATATTGATATAGATAGGACAATGCGAGCTTTATAATAATTTGATCATAAAGTGGAAATGTGATATAAAGTAAAAGTGGAAAAAGCGCATTAGGATGTGACTGCATTATTATTTATGTAATTCTACGATTTATAAAGAATAATTTGGAGTGAATAGACTGTGATTTCCATAAAAAAACAGTTGAAATATTGTGATATATAACACCTCGGAAAAATTATAATGATTGACATGCTAAATAACTCTAATAAAAGATGTAAAAAGGAATAATCAGTGGAAAAAGAAAGAAAACTTTGTATTATGCATATATTCTGTGAAAATAGTAATAATTAATGGTACTATTCCGTATCAATTGTCGAGTCCTAATGTAATTACGAAATAATCATCATTAAAGAAACATTAATTTATAGACACAAACAAAAAAAAACATAGCGAGAAATCTCAATTCAAATCTTCATTAGTCATTGGCTAATAATTGTTAAGTGAGGAAGTAATATTTATATAACATTCAAAGATAGGAAGTGATACAAAAAAAAACTACGGACACTTATATCATATAGAAGACGGAAAGAATTTGTTCGGCTGGCCCGGAAATACAATTACTGTCATGATTGACGTGAAGATATTGAGTACCTCGGTTTGATTTGAGAAGGGCGCTGTTCTGGCCGGTATAACATACATGCGAGACCATCTATAAATAATCAGATACAAAGACAGAGAGTTAAGAGCTTTAGTATACCTATGGCTATAGGTAAGGCAATTGAACATTGATTACCGCTCCAGGAATTATGTTATAAACGAAGCAAGAAATAAACCATTAGTAGGTCCGAAAAAAAATAAAACGCCTTTTTATAACGGTTCTAAAATCTAATCTGAATGATGAGTATGAGCGAGGGTTTATGATGTGTCGTAGACGTACAAAGAGATTTACTGAAAACATTTTTAAAATACTCTTGATAGCATATAATTCAATCGTAAAGTTGAATAATTAATGTTTTGTCAATTTGACAATATATATATATATATAAAATAATTTATGTAATTATAACGAAAATATAACGTCGTGTTGTTAATTACGTTCAAGGAAATAAAAGGTAATGAAATTTATGAAAGTTGTTGATATAAAAAAAAAGAATAACATAATTTTCAAGTTTTTTCCCATCACACTAAAAGTAAAGAAAAGAATGACAAATTGTCAACAAAATAAATATTAATTTCATATAGGCCTAGTTCTTATCTCGTAATATTTGAGTAAAGTTAATACTATCTCTCCCTATATTGATACAACTGCTTTCTCCATGCATTATTTAGTGTTGCTGTCTAGATTCACTATTGTTTCGGAATGTTTCTGTATACATATGTAACTTGCTACGAGGTCAAAGTCAAAACTCAAGTAAACTCAACATTATTTTCTCTCCCACGCTTTATACCACCTTTTAAAACTCATTGGGTCAACCCCTTATACCTTTCAAGTCAGTAGGTAAGGAGTGAAAACGTCACAGGCAAATAGACACGAGTCTATAATTAATACACCCGAGAGTGAGAACGGCAAGGTAAAGCGTTTCGCCACCAAATCGTGACCCACGAGACTACCACGATAGCTAATTATACAAAATTACGAAAAATGATTATATAAATAAATAAATAATGTAGCTTCAACACTGAAAACAAACTCTTAGCAGAAAATGTTGAACGAGATTACAAATGGATTTTTTTTTTAATCAAAGGCAATCAATTCATTAATTATGGAATCTTGAAACTACAAATTTCCTTTCTTAAAAAATGACATCGAAACTTGATACCAAATCATTGGTCCCCAATTAAGGCTATGGATGAAAGATGAGATCTTTTGCACGGGGCACCACAAAGGCGATCTTTCCACCCCAAAATTTCCTAATTTCAATTTTCCTGCAGGGATACATTGCAGAATGATTATTTTCACTTACTTCTTGTTGAACTATATCTCCCGAAAGAATGAATATAATAAATATATTAAATCAATTCAATATAATGAACTGAGCAAACTCTACTCTATCTAGTTGGTCTATAATAATAAGTATAGAATTGCCTGAATGTTCTTTGCTTCCATTCCCATAGGCTTGTGCTCGTGAAAGGTGGGTGGCGAAAAGTACCAACTATAAGAACATGCAATATGCCAGTTTGCAATGACAGCCGTATTGCATATTTAAAAAAAAAATACATATTAATAATTATATATTTAAACGATCAACTCATGCTCGATCTTTATCTTGACTAGACATGAATGAATAGATACACACATATATACATAACATAAAAAAAAAACAATCAAAAGTAATTAATTTAGATGATATCATATCCGGGGAACGATCATCTCTCCCAAAAGTGAAACAGTACCGGATGTGTACCATAGCGCATCTTAGCGAGCAAGTAGGGAAGTTGCCGGTGTCTACTAAACTGGCGCTGACGTCGTCCCCTATGGTAGGATATCCGGTCAACTAGTCGCGTCTCCCTAAATGCAACACGTCGTTGACGGGGGCAAACGGAAAGGAGGAGGGGGGGGGGGGGAGGGAGAGAGTGTGGATCAAAAGATGGGGTCGGTATCTCACACACATTAAGATTCAAGCAGCTGAGTTTCCGGTGGCAAAAGCCATAACTAACTTTTCGGCGACGGAAATTCGCACAACGAGCACACTAAAAACATGTAAGGTATTTTTAATGTTGTAAAATAGAAATGTTTCATGTGTGGGCTTCATTGTCTACGTTTTCATGTACAATCTGTTGCTCGTAGACGGATACACTTAGCAATGTACATTGTATTTTTACTGCAAGTGTTTGCAGACTATGTCTGTGTACATTATTACTGACATATTTTAATTAGTTTTCAGCTTTTATTACTTTATGTTCACGTCAGGTCATGTTGTAAGATGAGTAGCAGACATGATATATGAGCTGACAAGTAGGACGAACATCACTACTGCTCCTGAATTGCATGCATCGTAAGTGAACATAAACAGTAGAGTTTATAAGAATGTTCATTTTTTTATAGAGAATATTCAACAGGTATTATCTAGATTTCAGCATTTTGACTGAACAAATCTCACTGTTTTATGTGATACAAATATCTTTCATAATACACATTTTCTCGAGCCCGATAAAAAACTGTAACAAAATCTATACTATTTGGACAGAAACTGATATATTTCATGATAAAAATCGAATGACGTGGAAAAGATGACCTTGTTATTTCGTTCTACCTAAAAATCTTCATAAATTCTATCAATTTTGAATAAATTAAATATAAAATGTGTTTTATTTATAACATAGCTTTAATGAAGTCATAAATTCAAGACATGAAGTTCACAGTACATCACATTTAAATTAATGTAATCTCAACCGGTAAACACATTAAATAAGAAATGAATGAATTAAAATAAAACGAGAACAATACCGCGTTTAATAGTAATCATCACTTGTGTGAAAGTATATCAAACATCAGCCCAGTTGCAGCGATATAGAGAGTATAGATTACACTTTATACACTATTTGATGTTTCAAAGTTACATCACAAGGGTGCATTGTCCTTATAATAGCTCTACATTGAGTATAATGTTATACGTTCGTCACTGTTCATTAACTACCTCGGCTCACCCGACCCCACCCCTTGAGGTGAGTCGTTTTCCGACTCTCGGTCGCCCTTGATCGCCTTGTCTCAACAGACGTACAACTCCACTGCCCCGATTAGAATAATTGATCGAAAATATTTCAACTGTCTTATATAGGTACAGGCGGGAACAAAAATTGTATGCCCTATATGAGACTGTTTGATAAAGGAACAGGGATTCTTCTATACCGTATGGATAATGTGTTATTACGATATTTATAAGAAAAAACTTCATTTGACGTAGTTTGACATACAAAAATGAAATCATTCCGTTTTAGACGTTGACATTGGATCCTCTGAAATAGGTGTAAGGCCTAGTACAGCATCAATCAAGCAATAATGGCGCAATTAATTAGTTACAATATCACAGATATAAATGTAATCTTTCAATGATGTGTATCAAGTTTTTTAATCAATAATGAATTATTTTGTTTGTAATCCTCGTAAATCGAGAACTTTCATTCTATTCGGTCACCAATAATCATATAACAATATTCATTCATCATTGAAACTTCAAATCCATGGTTCACTAATTCCCATCCTACGATTATTCAAAACAACAACGCTGCTGATAACAATTCTATTCAAATCTCTTCAGATTGCAAAATAGTAAATAATCCTAATTCTCAAAACACTTCAGTATATATTCTCCTTCAAGATTTGCAAAGATGTCCGCGTTTCAAAGGGTAGCGTAAGGGGGAGAAGAAGGGGAAAATTGAAGAGGGAGAAGTTATAAAAAAAAGGGAATAAAGAGCTCATTGGGTGCCCCACTAAGCCACTTAAATAACTTTTACTAATCGAAAATTATGCACGTGCTGTTCTACCGCGAGCATTAGTACTTGTTGATAATTGATATTTGTTCGTTTAAGATAAATGGTTTACAGTGGTTGAACTATCGAGACGGGTCACTTGGTTGATTTTTAATAGATGATTTCCAAACATGTTGTCAGATGTAGAATAATTGCTGCTCATTAAATTAAGAAGAATACAAACCTCAACCGAACGTATGAGAAAATGAAACTATGGGATCAGATGTTTGCGATTAGCTGTTGGCTGTATTGTAACTCATAGGACCTTGTAGTTGGTATACGGAAGAAATCTTAATGGGACTAGTTTTTTTTTCGTTCTTCTATATTATACTTGTGTATGATAGTCTTATAATAGGATAATTAATATATATAAAAAAATGTAAAAGCCACAGTGCAATTCAGGATGAATATTCGTCCTAAATTCTTGCGCTCACAAACATGGTTTATGAAAAACAGCTGATTTGATATGCGGTATCAAATCTACAAGTCTACATCAAGTCTACATTCGTGGACAGAACAATGAAAATGTTTTAGTTTCAATTATAGCGGAATGAATTTCAAACTTATTCAATTTCGACAAATTTCAAAAATCAGATGTTTTCAAAGAACTGGCAACCTTTGTTGATGACCGATTTTGAGTATGTGAATATTTTCCAAGAATGTTTTATATTATGTTCCGTTTTTCTCGACACAGACAAAGGTAACATATTAACTTCAAACATAACATACTCAAGAGAAACATAAAACCAACAATCAATTCAACCTCTATCCCCTAAACGTAAACGTTACATGTAAGCAGAGTAAACCTCTTCCATGGGGTTATAAGTGGTTCAACATCGCGGAGGGTCCGTTCCCTTACAGCTCACCCCAGTGCGTAACCCCAGTGGTAATCTAACCCACATGGGGTTGCGCCATGAGATATGCTGTGGTCTCATCTTACATCGAACTACACATTCATCTCAGTCGCTTTGAAGGCGTGTCATGGGAAGTTCGTCACAGGGAATAGACAAGAGGATGAAGAAAGAAGAAATGGATGGAGAAACGTTTGTCGGAATATTGTGAGTAGTGAGCGCGGTGTGTGGATGGATGTAAAGACAAAAATGTGGTCTACCTTCATATTGAATAATTGTGGAGCTTTAATAATATAAAAACAAAATTAATTGCACTTACGAAATTTATTTCCTGATATTTTGAGGATTTTGCTCTTTTGAAAGATGCAGTTGCATCCAGGAGAAATCTTATACATTTTGAAAATATTTCAACTATGGGTTCTGCATTCTGATTGCATTAGAAGATCGGCATGAACATAACTAATTCAATTGACGAAAAGCTATTAGATTTCGTATGAAATTGAATTTCGTCGTTCAGTTTTACATAATTACGAACAAACGTAGGACATGAAAACTATGTAAATTTCTATGAAATTCTATATACTATGAGGTAGTTCATAAAGCGTGCAACTCGGCGTGACCTTTGACCTAGCAGCTTCATCTGAAAAGATGACCCCCGCAGGTCAACTTAGTTACAAAGAAAACTTGTGTTTTTTATACAGAGAGCCCTAGACAGCGAGAGAGCGATCGAGAAAGAGAGAAAGAGAAAAAGAATCAAAGTTAATGAAGTCTTTTAGCCATTACAGTCAGGAAAAGTGAAGGAAAGGTTAAAAGTCAGTCGGGTTTAATAATTATAGTCTTACGGACTATACAGAGGTAAAGATATTTTGAACATGAGTTTTTCTGCAAACATTCAACACAAAAGATCAGATTATAAACATCCTGCCCGCAGGTATTAGAATATATTCTTCATTATCATGATTGTATTACTTATTTCAGGCCTTTCCATCGCAGGAAAGCGAAATAAAGATTCCTGTTGTGTTGTTAATTATTGCGATATCCGATGACAGATCTTGGGAAAAGTTTTCTTCTATTATTGGTAGTGCGGGAGGTAGAAGAATAAAAAAATTAAAATATGACCTAATCTGATAACTTCTAACTATCAGTGAATAATCGATGATTTTTGACCGTGCTACATTGCAGAGAGAGTGTTTGAATTTGAGCACTTTGGTGTACGGTTACCGACATTATCTACTTTTGAATACCCCTCAAGCTCACTCTCGCTCCCCATCTCCCACACATAGTAATTTAGTGCATATATGTAAAGTAGTAGTCAAGCCATTAACAGTGCAAGCTGGCCAATACACCCAAATAAGGTGAATGTTACCTAAATGGAGTACTAGAGAAATAAGTTGAAATATCCGTAGGCCTGTATTGATGTAGACGGACGTTGGCTATAGGTTAACTGAAGGAATCGATAGATACTTATCGAAATCGAAGAAGAGTAAAAGTAAACCAAGTAGCAAAGTGTACCAGAAAAGGGCATGTTTTTTTCTTCGTTAGTGTTTGAATTTAATGTCCATGGAAGACGATTTAGAGGAATATAAGTTCTTCGGTAATAACTTTTGAACGGTATGAGATGTCGACATTCTGATAGAAAGGAAACACAGATATTTTCAATACCTTCAAAATGGTGTAAGTAATAGCTATTTATCTGATATCGCCTGATTGTCAAGCATATACCGCTAAAATGAACCGTATACGCGTGACGTTTTCTCTCGACTCCCATGGACTCTTTAAGAAAAGTGGTTGCTATGGAATTTTATGGATAACTTCAGTTGGAAGAGAGCGATGAGCAGTAGTTTTTTATATATCTGAAAATGATGAGGAATTTCTGAGCAATGTTTTCACCTAAAAAAAAACAGCTAAGCCAATTCATTTGAAGTTTCGTTGAAAGATGGTTACAACTGTTAAAGGCATGCTACATTCCGTGAGGATTACAAATTAAGTGTTCTTTGAATACACACTAATCTGTTTTGCTGAGCCGGATCAGTTTTATAGCGAATTTCTAAAATGTCAACTCGATTCAACGTTTATCAAACTACACAGTTATAATACTGACAAAAAAAATAGTCAAAACGCGAAAAATCAACAAAAATATATAGTTAATATAAAAATAAAGACGTAATAGCGATTCAAAATAAGTTACAATTACCATTACACCGAAGTAGAGACTTCATTACACTGAAGTATAGAGATGAAATAGATTCGAATATTAAACTATAGCTTCTATCAAGTAAGTGAAGTAACACATAAATGACAAATAATCGTTACCATAGCAACAAAGTGAACTGGTGAACTACCAAACATTCTGATTGGTCACATCCAACTGGTGGACATTGTTGTCTGTCTCTCTCAACAATGGTTGACGTCACTTGACCGAAGTCTTATCAAATACACCTGAACCTACGCTTTCCATTTACATCCACAGCTTCAAAAAACTGAAAGTCTATTTTGATCTGACTCAGAAAGTATTTTTTATAGAAATACCAAAATAAAGACAACATGATTGTAATTTCTATATTTTTACCATTTTTTTTTCTATATATGTGTATATATGCAATTATGAATGGTGTTATCGGTCTGCTTTCTCTTGAACGATAGGTCCCACCATAAATCAAACCGACTGACCACTTTTTGGCAATCTTGTTAACTAACGATCGAGTACGTACGTGACGATACGCTGGCAGCTTGTTTTTGTCGACGAAGACTTCGGAAACGGAAAGAATGAACGGTCAGTCCTCGATCTGATGGACGAGTTCGGATAGAAGACTGCCATCATGTTATTGGATGAGCGGTAGTGAACACTTCCATCCTATTTTATGTTTATTGGGGGGCGCTGAAGTGGGTATACTGGAATAAAGCTAGTTGGCTGTGTGACATGGGCTGAGGGGTACTTTTTAATGGAATGTGGTTAGGGTTCAGGTTTGAGATTGGACACCAAACCCATGTTACACAACCGAGTCGACTTTATTCCGATATGCGCTCTTCAGGTGCCCCGTTTTTTTTTTTTAGATCAACAAGAAACTTTTTCCGGATACGCGTACTTATTCAAATTAGAAAACTGTATAGTTTTGGGGTAAAATTGGTTGGAATACTGTTGAGAAAAATAATCTCACATTTTCTAAAGACCACGTAAGATTAGGCCGGACGGAAAAAAAATGGAATCAAATTCTATCCAGAAACATTCAAATTTTTACCGAACATAAATACAAATATAATATACATTATTATAAATTTTTATTGGGATCGGATTGATCATTCTGAAAAATTATGATTCGATTGAATAATTTCCATAAAATAGCTAGAAATAGTGTGTATTCTTTATTCAGTATCTTGCGCACGGTGGTTAACTGCTTTGTAGACTTGACAGTTTTCACCAAGGTGTGTAGAGTTCTCGATCATATTTCATATTCATATTTATACAGTTTCCGAGTCAACTTCATAAAAATATCTCACTCATCTTAAATAGTACAACGCATATGCAGCGTTTGCCTATAGTTTTATTCAACTTTTAATTTTTACTCAACCATTCGATAGATCCTGTTAGGTTTCTTTCCTTTCACGATGCTAACATAACAATATAACAAACAATTTCGGCACGAATTGGAAGTTCATGGTCCACGAATTATTCTTGTTATGGCTCTATCGAAATGACAAATTTCTACGCAGCTCCATTAAAAGAAAGTGACCTGCAGATTCAACGGTAGACTCCAAGTACGTGATACAGACGGCTATTATGAACACAAAAAAACAAAAATATCAAATCTAATTAGAGACACAAAGAGATATAATAAGCGGTAGTCAATAAATAAAAATGAGTTCAAGGTAGATAATGAAAATTTGATATTGGAAAAAAATTCATACTCTCTTTTTTATTACGTCTGCTTGATTGTGTGTGTATGAGATCGTATTAGGACGAACATATATGAAAATATCTCAACTTACGACCTTAACAAAGTTGTTGATTTAAATATTTAATTGTGTACAAGATTTCTTGTTCAAATTACCCATAATTCAGCTGTCTTCATTTTTGTAGAGAACACAAACAATTACGAAATTAAAGTCAACATTAATTATTACTCCATTACTTTAATTTCTGCTCTTCCATTCAAGCAGTTCGGAAAAAAAAATAACATATAATTTTGTGAATGATCAATACTATATAATCAATGTGAGTGAAGTGATAATCATAATAATTTAAAAACATGATAATAAAATAATTGATTCGATAATATTTGTCAATTGTAAAAATCAATTGTGGTGGAAACATCAACTATCAATGACTGACGTTTGAACTCCAACATTATAACTGAACTAGCTTCCATGTTCATAATTAGCAAGTAATACATGCAAATGTAACTGTATACATAACTTATCACGAACCGGAAGCCAACTATACTTATACCAACATAACAAAACAAAAATCACAACAATCGGCATGACATTGTCTAATAATAAACAATGTAAACACAATTTGTATGCTCAAACCGTATGTCAACTTCAATGCTTATCAGGTTGGTAATGTCAAGATAGTGCATTATATATACCCTCGAGACATATAAATAATCGTGGGAATTGGCAACCCATAACCAAGGCTCGACAGTTTACTCTCCATTATGTAAAACGTGCAATGGACATTTCCTATTCCACCCATACATCTCGTATCTCTTTCGCAGCATCACGATATCGGTGCCTTTTTTAATCGCCAAGTTTGTCACTCATGCTGTTTATCCCACCTTACAGGTCTTGACCTTAGCTGGGGTGACCCTTGAGGAGGAGAATAATGATGCAGACATCGAAACAGGGAGTTGGCTGATAGCTGTATAGATGTTGATATTTAAATTGTAATGTCATACGGTTTCTACGAGATGCAGTTCGTTTCAGTAGAACGATGTTGTCCGTCTATGGGACTGTATTTTTGCTATCATAGCAGGATTTATCCGATGATACCCTCTTTTTACAGGTTTGACAATGAATCCTCATTTACTAAAAATGCAATTGTTTATCATTTTCTTAGGGGTAAATTCAACCTTTTTCTCTGAGAATTCAGTACTTTTTAAGGACTAGCGGGGATACCTCAAAGATACTGAGATTATCCTGATGCTTACACCACATGAAATGTCGCTTTTTCAATTGAATCTTTTTCAAATCACAAATTCAAGATCGGATTTTCGTCAAGTTACCATAAAGCAACTAAAAAGGTTGAGGAAAAAAAACTATAATGTATGAAGTTGTGATTGGAGAACACAATTTGGGGGACATTGTTGCCCACTTACTACAACAATGTGTGACATCACTTGAAAAATACGAACTCTGACGATCGGTTATTATCCAATCACCGATTAGGAGTGTCAAACCACCAATACTTCTTGAAGGTATGAGTAAAATTATCCGCTAAACAAAACTTGACCTTTATCACAGTGTTCCATTTTTATTATTATTTCTTTGATAACGGTTTTTTGTTAGCACATTGTGTTATGTTGATTGTTGGCAGAAATCGCCAACTTACACTCGTGGCTTGCAGTCAGCCACGTGCACTACTGAAGGCTGCGATATGGATATATTACATGTTGTATTGTTATAAGGCTTCGACACGTGATAAGTGAAAGAAGTTAAACTAGAAAACACGAGCAAATAATGTTATAAAACGCTTAGTAGATTAGCAAATTAACTGAGACAAAGAAAAATATATATGTTTTTCAATGACATCAAAAACTTGACACAAGGAATTGTTTCTCAATGAAGGAAAAGGATGAAAGTTCAGGATCGTTTAAACGGAGTACCACAAGGGCGATCTTACCATCCAAAGAAGTATAGTTAGTAATAGAAAATACACATGAAAAATGTAAAAATAAATATGAAAAATACGGCAATATATCTCAGTTATGACTACAGTACGTCGTAAAAACTATTTTAAAAATAAGAGTTTGGGAACGAGTGAGTAATTTTGAGAATGAATTTCATTTTCTCACTTTATTGTGAGTCTGTAAACGTCATCAACCAAACTTTGAATTATTCAGTATCATCCGGGTGGAGAGGTTTTCAACTAATATTTTGAGCCCACTCAAATCAGCACAAGCTGGTTCGGATGTCAAGCTCGATCCATCATCTCCTCCTACATCTTCCTGAAATTTTGATATTTAACAGTTTCCCTGATATATTATACACCCTCCACTGGCATTTGCTCAAGATTACATCCATCCATCCAATTCTGCTCCCCTTTCCTGAAAGTTGACATGTGTCAGTTTGTCATACGGAATCCCTTCTCTCTAAATACTGCTGTCCAGAAAAAAAGTTCAACAAAATTTCGGTTTTGCTTTACCGGTGAACGAGAGTTTTTTTGCAGGTCAGAGAAGCAAGCTAAAATCCTTCTACATAACCTAATAATAGTGAATATCGATAAAAAATGAGTTACATTTTCAAAACAGCACCAATTCCATCGAGTGTATTTTTCAAACAAGAAATGTTTGTCTAAAAGATGAAATCGAAAGCTTCCTCTCGCGCGCATCGCGTCTGAATTGTGCATGCAGTAAATAAAACTAGAAGACAATGCAATGCATCTTGCATGAAGACAGCAGTTAAAGAAGACACTGGGATGTCTTGGCACGTGAACGAAGAGTATCGGAATGCTGTGTTACTGTCACCAACAAAGACATTTCGAAATAAATAAACTATAAAGATTTGTTACCACAAAACGACCACCCAATGAGGTATTAATACTATGATTGACTAACAAGGATTTTTATTATTGTTTATATAATCAGTAATATTTTTATTGATCACCTCGATCTGTTCTTACAAGTTCATGCTGTTTTTGCATTGAAGATTGAGGGTGGATTTAACAATGATTTGTAAAAAAGTCTGTCGTTATATATATAAAAATCTTTATTCGATCTCTGCCCATGCACATTGGGTTGCCTTGTTAGACACAGAATAAAAATTAAATTTAAAATTAAAATTGATAAGAACATACAAAAAAAAAATTGAAGATGAAGCTGAATTGAGACTAAAATAATGAAGCTAATTTTGACTATATAAATGATTTCTGAGAATTATCATTGAATCGCGTAATACGCTTAATACTATATCCTTAATAATTTTAATATTTGGTGTAAAACATTGTTTTAACTTTTGAGACATAATATAACACAGTACAGTGATAATTATATGATTACACAAACCTAAAAAGGTTATTTGTGGAAAGGAAAAAGCATATAACCTACAATAGTTCAATAAACGACAAGATTCAAAGATGATATCATAAAGTGTAAGCTATACAAATAAATACAAGAATAAAAAATTAAAACGTATATAAAACTCTTTATATAGAGAAAAGGAATAAATAGCAAATGGAACAGAAATATATTTCAGGGTTTGGGATATATCAATTTAATTTCGCCACTTTCATGTTAGTTTACCACCATCACTCATGAATCGGTTCTATACCTGCGTTTGATTGATTACACAAAAACAAATTCGTAAAGATTCGTGACCCAGAAAAAAAAACAAGCCCTCAAAACATTCCACGCAAATCACACATTTAATTCATCACAACCATCAGTAAAATTGACCTGTTGCTGATTGTAAAATATTCTCGTCAAATGTATGTTCTCAAAAAGATATTCTGACATTTCCCATCGACTACACACACCTTGCTACACCGTGTTCCGTCGTGCCTTCTCTTGATTGAGTTTAGAGCTTAAGAGTCCATGGGAGTCGATTTAGCGGTATATCAGTTTTTTTTAGATAACTTTTGTGAAGTATGAGATATAGAAATTCTAATAAAGAGGAAACACATCTATTTTTAATACCGCACCTTCAAGATGGTATATAAGCAAAAACTATTATGGTTAAAATAATGGTTGAATATTTATTTAAATTTTGGTTAATAGGCCTACGGTTGAAAATGTTTTTTTTTTATCGGTATACGCGTGATGATTAGGCGATATGAGTTAAACAATTATTACTTACACCGTCTTGAAGGTATTGAAAATATTGAAAATATTGAAAAAAACTGAAAATATCTTTAATTCTGATATCTCATACTTCACAAAAGTTATCACCATACAACTGAAACTCTGCTAAATCGACTCCCATGTACTCTTAACCGAGAGCGTTCACACACGTCAAATACAATACACATAATCGTTCCGCAAGTTTATACAATCCAAATCACGATCAATCTTGGTACAAGACATAGACAATATATTATCTATAAACCGACTGTTCAAAAGTCTTTGTACATTGAAAGACACCGCCATTAACTATTGACATACTTTCCTAATTTCTGTGTTTATTTACCCTTATTGACGCCTAATTAGGAATAAAGAAACTAACTTCTTCATCAGGTCGCACGATAAAATTATTGAAGAAAGTTCGGATCACAGCTAGATAAAATCATTCCATTTGCTCAGTATGGACGGTGCCAGTTATCCAATTTACAACGAATAATTATATATACTGAACTAGCGTTTTATTGAATAATTCATATATCTACCTAAAGGCGTTTTCAATTAGTTTATTGAATAATCAATTGAACATATACAGATGAATGACAACTTAATTAAAGATTGCTTTGTAACTTAATTATTTTATTTTCAACAGGGCCTAAGGTTATAAACAATAGAAGTGGTATGAGTAAAAGTGCATTGTTTTACGAGCTGTCAGGTTAATTGCGTATTAATATCGTCTAGGTCGGTCGGCAAAGTAGAGAAGAAGAGTTATTGAAATTGGTACAGGATGAAGTGTTACTTTACAGCAGCTTCAACTGTTGTATTTTCTGACGCGCCAACAGTGCATTGATCCGTCATAACAACAGGACATCAAAATGTACAATATAGGCCTAAGTAGAAGTAGAAAATTTATCAAAATAAAATTACGAATTTCATTATTACCAATCACGCTTATCAAATGGAATGAACATCGTACACATCTAAATTATGATAAATCCGTAAATCTACTAACTCGACTTACAAATTGTTATTCGATTCATGAACCAAATGAAATTGGCATAGTATGTAAGCCTATACATACAAATAAAAATTATGTTAAAAACTGAGACAGTATTTACTAACTCTACTTACAAATTGCAATTCGATTCATGTCCTAATGAACATAGAACTAATATAAGATAGCAAAAACTGACCTTTATTACTGTTTCAAAAGTCTTGTTTTTCAGCGCTAATCTGACGTTGATTTATGTCATTAAAAAACTGTGCACAAAATAAATGAATACACGGCTGACAGAAGCACGGTTTTTACAGGTCTCGAACCCGAAGAATCTAAAGCAATTCGAAAACACTTGATGAATTGGGAACGAGTATCGTATAATATATTATATTGACCTATAGTAAAGGAGACAATTGCAACACTCTTGCTTCGCACGATTATTGTATTCATGCAGCTTCTAAAATACCTGTAGCTTTTATAGGAGTAGTTTGGGTGGATATACGTTGATCTTTGGTCAAAGGTCAAAACGTTATTACCTTGCCTCACATAACATGTTGTACATTTTTATAAATAAATGAAGTTTATAAAAATTATAATAAAATTATATTTATAAATTGAAAACATTCGCAAGTCATATAAAATCATACACTGAACAATAACGTTATATTTTATTTATTTTAATGCTGTTCAGCGATCCCACCAACAGCTAGGTTATACGGAGTACGAATGAGCGGCTGATAATGAACCGATGAAGTGATGAAAAGTCATGCCTCAGAGGGACTCGAACCCGCGCCCAACCTGACTTCAGTTGCTACCGCTAGCGATAGTTGACTGAGCCACGGGGGCGGCTAACGTTATAATTATGTAAGTGAACATTTTCCACAGATTTTCATATGTATTTGGATTGGTCTATAAAGATTGAGACTTTTCGCCTGAAGACTTATCAGAATCCACGGAGAATAAAAGATCCAATATTAAACCATCGACAAAGAAGTACTTCAAGCTGTAAAATAGTGTGATTTATATTAATAAATGTATACGTAATTAAGACTGTAGGAAGTATAGTGGGTAGATTTTTTCTCGAAATTCAAACTATCAAATTAAAAACACGTTCCAAAAGTCTCCGCATAAAAGCTATTGTTATAAATTATAAGGACCTCTATCAGCACTTTTATAGCTTTATACGATTGCAGGCTCGACGTTTTAATTCACACTATAATTCATTATTTTTTTCAGCTCAATTAACCTGTGACAGAAAATCTTCCGACAGAGAATATCGACAAGAAATCGAATTCTTCTCGAATTCACAAATTAACGCGAGCTAAATTTATAGTTGCAGGTCATCGAGGTTACACATTATTATTCTACATTATGTAACCTCCTTAGTAAGGCTTATTACCGAGCCTATTCCTTGCGATATTATATATACAGAGCCCCAGACGCGGTTGATGTAATATAATAATAGAGATTCAAGACCGCAAATCATGATTCTGATTAGGATCATTTGTATGATTTCCTGGATTTGAGATCAAAAAAAAAAAGAAATGGGATAAAAATTACTCGTTTATTTTCGTACCTGATTATCGAATGAGTTCATAACATGATATAGTTTACGTAAGTAGGTGGTCCGCTCTCCCCCCTCCCCCTCACACACTTCGATCCAAAAAATTGAGATAACAAAAAATCTGGATTCAACCTTACACACGGCGGCTGTTCAAAATTAGAACGTTATCGCGATGAAAATGTGTTTTCAGCTGTATACGTCTGACAATTATGCGATAATTATACTATCTTCAACCACCTTATAACTTCTATATAAAGATATACCGGTAATGAAGATATCTGTATTTCCCCGTACTGAAATGTCGATATCTCATACTATTCGAAAGTTATCGCCAAAAAAGTGACATTTCGTTAAATCGATCTCACCAACAGCTAGGTTATTTGGGGGTACGACAGAGCGGAATCAGCGAATGATGACACATTCTCCATATATATTCAAAATATGAATATATTTGAAATTATTTTTATTCTATATATACTTCAGACAAAAACCCATGCGGGATGTCTTATGCAGGACTCGAACCCTGCACTCCCAACGTAACTCCAATTTCCACGGCCATGTCTTGACTAACTGACCTACTGAACTAAAAATCTGAACTAAAGAATAGTTTGAATATTTCACAGAAAATTTGTACTGAAACTGAAAATGTAGGCCTATAAGATTCTAAATCGAATAATAAATTAAATATTGAGAATCCCTATAGCATAGGCCCTATCATTTCGTCTCCACCATTTTGTTTTGACTGATGGAACTCCCATATTTTAATGAGCATTTGGCTTTCAACTTATAATGTAAATTACTTTTAAGTCGTCAATGATTAATGAATAGTGTAATCAATATATTACTCATTATAGAAAGTTTCGGGGCACACCTGCAGTCTTGTTTGTTAGTATAATCTAATACCAGTAACGGCAGTTGACTGATTGATTTCAACATGCAAGACTATCGAAACCGACCGGCTAACAAGTAATTAACAGAAACTAATAAGTATAATTACGCGATGATATTTCTGTAGACTTAATTAAGATCAATGTGTCAACAAGACGGATCCAGGCAGTTTCATAACACTTTTAACACAGATAAAATAATAGAGGAGCAACATTTTATGATAATAATTTTATAGTGGTAAATTGGTTCATTTCAACATAGTTCCCCTTATATTCTAGTTTAGATAGATTATAAAAACATCAAATTTTCACTGTAAAAATAAATTTTGAACTATTATAAATAATTATTGAATTGATACATTTTAAAAATGGAATAATACACATCAGATGAGATGAATCAATTTATTCACAAATCACAAAGTAAAAATGTACAAATAGTAATTATACAAAATAGTGGTACGGTATACGAAACCCCGAATAAATTTTTCTTCACGTATTGATATATTGAAGAATAGAGTGAAGATATTATTTCTATAAATAATTATAAAATGCATGAAATATATAATAAAAAATTGTATAATAAATTATGAAATAAAATAATTTTATAATAGAGTATTATTTGAATCAGTGCCTGAATTACCAACGTGGAAGTAGCTCTAACTGACAGTTTAAAGTTGTTATCACCATGATTACCCATGCTATTTGTTTCCACTAACTCTCAGATAAAGGCTTATATTATTACTAGACTTGGTGATAGCGGGCCTAAGTCAAGTTTTCGCTTTCATTTATTTCTGTCGATAGATAATTCTAATTTTCAATAAGGATCAATCTCCCAGTTTGTACATCGAAAGAATTTCTTCATACAATTTAATTCATTCATTGTTGCACGATGTTATCAAAAAAGGTCTTGTAGATCACGAAATTATAATTTAAAGTCTACATCAAATATCTAAAGGAGCAAAAAGAAAAAAAAACATCAATTTTCAGCCAATAAAGATGCATGAATGATAGCTGAATGATAGCATATACTTTTTTTTCAGTTTGTGAGTATGCTTCGTTCATTCTTTGGTAAACAATGGCTTCGCAATCTGTAAAACGAAACTCGTCTTTTAGAGACTCACATTTAGCCGCAAGTCACAAATACGAAGAATCATTCTAATATTTTCAACCTGAAACATAATGACTTATAAATATCCACGAAAGAAGTCTTCGAATTATAACATAACAAACACAAATATCACTGTTATATTTGTATGACTGGTATTTCTAGGGTATTTCGATTTTCCTGGACTAGATTTACAACGAAAAAAACGTAATACATCTTTCAAAATCGTTAAAGGACATCACAACCCTGAGACTAGATTTTAATGAATGATCATATTTATTTGCCATAATATTAGACCAAACTAGAAATCATCATCTCAATTTCGAAAAACATGATACATTTTTCGGTTCTTCAGAGACCACGAGTCATGATGTGAGTCAATTTAGCGGAATATCAGTGTTGTTTGATCACTTTTGAATGGTTTGAGATATCGACATTCTATAAACGAGGAAACACAGATATTTTCAATATCTTCACGATGGTGTAATGTAATAACTATTTATCTCACATCGCCTAATTGTCAGGAGTAAACTCTTAAAAAATGTGTATTTTTAAGCGTGTACGTCTGACAATCAGGCGAATCGAGACAAATAATTATTACTTATACCATCTTGAAGCTATTAAAAATATCCATGTGCTCTTGTTTTTAGAATTTCGAGATCATACACCGTTCAAAAGTGATCAACAAAAAACTGATATTCCACTAACTCGACTCCTATGGACACTTAAACCACAAGATAGAAACCAATGATTAACAACCTGACTTGACCTAATAATTGATGCGCTTTTGAAACATTGCCGTTGCTCATTGACCACTGATCAACGCTGAATTGTCTCACAATTAACGAGATGAAAGTTTCTGTAATGTCGGCTGTACAGAAGGTCGACAATCGTGAGTAATTATAGCGTTTTTTTCGGCATTAATTTATTGATTCAGAGAAAGGAAGGTCAAGGACAAAACAGATCCATTTCGTAGATCTTCTACACTAGAGCTGTTTGAGATGGTAAAAAATATGACCTGATATTATAATTTAAATTAGGTGTTATAACTTCTCACTTTTGAATGATTGATTTTCGATGGAAGATATTTATTCTGAGTCCATGCATGAACATTTAAAAAATATTATTATAGACAAAAACTTGAAAAATTAATAGTGTTGAAATGTACACGCTCGTATTTGTTCATTGTTCTGGACTTTACACTAGACATTTTTTGACAGATCTGATAAGTAGGCGGGGAACTACAATAACAGAAAATATATATAATGATCTGATCTGATACATATACGAATGATCTAACTACCACTTTCAAACTCTTTTCAACTCAACTTTTACGTTAGTTATATAAATAAGACTTTATACGTTAGGGTACACACTGTTTCCGTATGGATTTGTAATTGAAAAAACTTCATTTATTTATTTTCACAAATAAATGAATTAAAATTTCCGATTATACGTGAAATTTGTACAGAAATTTGTAAAATCTATATGTAAAATTGTAATTCGAAATTACCAATTTCATCTCTTTCGAAAACTTGTATATAACATAATTATATTCCACATTTTGCATCTTTCATAAATGAAGACATCAATAACAGGTCAATAATAATATACAATAAACACTATAATATAGTTATGATGACAGAAAAAAAAAACTACAGAGAATCGATAGAAGAAAATTGCCTATTATTTATACTAATACATAGATAATTATGATTATGTAGGCTCATGATATATTGCTTCTGGTACAGACAACAGAGCCATCGAAGTCGATTACATTTCGTAAAAACTAAACAATGTGAATGTACTTAATAACAGGAGACTATATTATATATTGCAGAGGAAAATTACTGTAAGGTATAATTTAAATTTCTCTCCGATCACGACTAGAGTTATTCCTTCAAGATCAAATACGATTACTGATAAATCATAATCTATTCATGATAACTAATCGATTCAATCAAAACGTAAAGTACTGCTAAATAATTTCTATATATCTGTAATAACTTATTATCCGTATGGAACACGCAATAACGGTATCGATATTGTTATTTGTTATTTTGCAGTTATGAGTTAGTAACAGTTGTTATTCTGATATGGGACAAGTACACAACGATAGATACTTTCAGTATTATGATATGTCGTACACACACACACATATATATATATATATATATATATATATATATATATATAAATCTTCAGGGATCCGTGTTGGCTAGCAGGCTGCGTGAAAGATGACAAGTGATATCTTGTCGAAACGTCGGAACAACGGATCTTTTCAGATCCAACAATTGTATTCTAAAGAGCAAACGTGGTTGTCCCGAGAAAAGAGGTTGACATATACACACACACATATATATATATATATATATATATATATATATATATATATATATATATATATATATATATATATATATATATATATATATATATATATATATATATATATATATATATACATATACAAATAAATATGAGTTATATACATACAACTTCAATGTTTTGTTCGAGTAATTAAAAGGAAATATAAATGCATCAATAAAATGAACGTAGCCTACTGTACATAATTATTTAGAATGTCTTCAAAAGGAATGGAGGATGAAATATACATAAATCAAAATACATATTCAAAAGTAAATATGCATACATACATTTATAGAGCAACGGTACAACCTGATGATAACTACTATATACCTTTATTCCCCTTGAAATATTATAATCGCAATATAAATATTTCAAAATTTACTTTTTTTATATCAAAGTTTAATGTCACTGATGACAGTATAAAAATAAATTCCCACGACGTGAATACTACATAAAGCATACATAAAAATAATTCGATGCAGTAACTGTGGTACATTTTATGTTTTTATCTAGTATCAGATAGATACATGTAGCAGCACACATGCAACTGTTGTGCATTTCATGGCTTCCTTATGGTATAAAAACGTCAGTAATGACCTACCACACAACGACAGTCATACTTATATAACCTTTTATCTTCCCACGACAACTTGAGTTTAGAGGAACGTCATTTTTACTAATTATACATTTATATACTTGTGGTTAATTGTTAATAGTGGTTGTTAATAGTGTTAGTGATAGTGTAATAGTGGTTTGTTATTTGTTAATAGTTAATATTTGTTATATAGTGGTTAATTGGTGCCGGAACGCACCGGAACGGCATTTCGATTCGTTTTTTGAAACCGGTACGCACAGTTCTGTTTCAAAATTATGAAAATCGATGATGCGACGGATTTTTATTCGTTCACCAGAACTTTTAAGATGCAATAATGCACTTTTTAGATGAATATTTTCAAATTCTGAGATTTTTTATAATTTGTTATAAATAATTATCGTTCAATAAAAATGGAAATAATTTCATATACATTCTTTGAAACACATTATAAGGCCAAATTGATTGATTTTGGCATTTTTTTCGTGATTTTTATTACTGGTGGTGGGGAGGGGGGGAATATAGAAGGGATGGTTTACTTTGAGGTGCGTTCCTGTTCCTTTTCATTTACAAATTAAGCCCTACTTGTAGTAGTATCCACGGAAGAAGAATGTAATCTACCAACATAACAAACTTAAATGTCACCGATATAGGCCTATTTGTGTAGCCGAGACATTTTCAGGGCATCAGAATTTTCAGGACGATGTTTATACAATAAGAAATGCAACTGCAACTGTCAGAAGCAGTAAATCTCTGAAAGTTGACGCGCGAAATCACGAAATTATACAGAAGTTTTTTTACGATTATTTCCTCAGTAGACGACTGTTGTCTTTATGGATGCAAGTATAATAAAAGATTAGTTTATATAACTGTCAGACTGTCTGAGACATAATTATCCATCATGGTAGACAACCTGACCACCCGACATGCTACAATATAACAACATTATTTTTATTATTGTGATATGTTCAGGGTATTGTGATTTTCCAAAAATATGTGGACAGGGACAAATACAACTGCATCTTTCAAACGCGTTAAATATTCTGAAGTTGCAGCGATATTACGTAATTATACCAGTTTTGAAATTATTCACTTGGCTGACGACGGTGGATATATATGTGATATATAGGTGATATATATATATATATATATATATATATATATATATATAAGAACGATATATATATATATATATTTATGAAAAAAAAAAATATATATATATATATACATATATATTATGTGTGTGTGAGAGAGATATAGGGCTACTTCTCTATCATCGTCGACAACCACTGCCACACTGCATTATTATAAAAATGATGGTGTAGCTGGCCAGCTCGTTAAACCGTGCAATGGAACGGAAAATGGAAATAATTATACACGTCAGCATCTGGGAACAACTCGACTGGCTGGGGATAATAACGCCGACCACCCGACGACACCACCGAGCTTACAGCATCCTTACAGTGGCAAACCGAGAATATTTAAATCAAAGAACTCGAGATCGATGTTTCTTTCGAATTTGTAAATGAATTCACATATTTAAATATTCAATAGAAATAGGTACATACCCTCACACACACAAACACACAAATATAGATGCTATATATATATATATATATATATATATATATATATATATATATATATATATATATATATATATATATATATATATATATATATATATATATATATATATATATATATATATATATATATATATAAAGACACGTACGTAAGCGTTTAAGAACATCGTGTGCCGATAGTAAATGGGCCACGCTGTTATAAATACAGTACGTAATGCGTATACTTGTCTGGTATGACTATACATTCAAAAATACAGAAGAGGGAAATTGGCAAGCATCCCGTTTTCAAGCATTGGAGCAATGGAGGCGAATTACTCAGAAAGTATTTAATTGGGTTATGTGGATTAGCGTTAAGAGATCACTGTTGTGTCATGATTCTCAATATTTCAAATACCTTACATGAAGATAAAAATCAATATGATTGAAAATATAAAAAAAAAAAAAAATCGAATTTTTACCTTTCAAATCGTTATTAGGGTTTTATTTTCATGAGACATAAACTGCAATAATGTTCACATCGATCAGTAGAACTTATAATGACTAAACGATTGAAATTGAGAATCATTAATTGTTTTTGGTTACGTAATATCAATGTGACTTCGTACGCCTATACCACGTCTAAAACAAACCTCAGCTCTCCCTAGTTCCCAAGTTCCAGCTAGCCGAAGACAGTCTATTCATCACTTTCTTCTTTCGTATTTCATAGTGTCTCTCTTCCTTTTTCGAACACAAAATTAATCACTCAAACATAACTCAATTATAAAATTCCCCGACGATTCTACAAACAATCAATTTTAAATAATCAAAATAATTGACCACCGATTCGCTCCAACTTAATTCATAGCTAGTTAACCGTTATAATCCTTCACAGTTTACGATCATAACAGAGAGTTCAATTCACGACATGACACTGTAATATTATTATATTAAAAGAATGCATTTCAAAGTTTCTTTTATCTCAATAAATACCTCGATCATAGTTTGCGCGATGTCCTATCAAAACGTATAAGGTATGATTTCTGACCTTATTCATTAGCTCGCCAACAACAATGGCCCACCTAGTATGCGGACATGGAGTAAACTTCACGACGCCGGGCGCGATAAATTGAGCGACGACCTATTCGCCATCTTATTGGACCCGTTATTATTATATCGGTATCATGCGGCTTATAGATGTATTAGTTTGTTATTTTATTCACACATTACAGATTGTTCTTAAGGGGGTGCGTGTAAGGTGCTTAAACAAATCGAGAAATTTATCTTTATTATTTTTTTCCATTTTCAAAAACCAGTGTCATTGAATGAAAAGTTCACATCTCCAAGATAATTTCATGCTCTTTAATTAATATGACATTTGATTTTTGTGAATTCAATCAGTTTTGAGATAGTACGCGCGTCAATGAATTTCATCACATCCTTTTTATTCATTGACGTATTATCTTGAAACTGATTGAATTCGCTAAATAGAATGTCATACTATACTTAATGATCATAAAATTATCTTGAAGTTGTGAACTTTTCATTCAATTACACTGGTTTTCGAACATAGAAAAAAATAGAGAAGGGGAATTTCTTCATTTTTATAAGCACCGTGCATGCACCCTCTCAAAACAGGTTTACCCTCATGAAACTACAATCGAACATACTTAATACAAATTGTACATAGTTATTTTTTCTTAGCTTTCTTCTTAAATCACTGATCTTCGTTATATTCTTTATATCTTCTTCCAATTCATTCCATTCCCATGTCGTTCTTTGAATGAATCCATATTTACCTACTTCTCTATCCCTTTTTTCCACTTCCATTCTTACCCCTTTCATTGTACTTCTTTGTGATCCCTTTCCAATTCTATTGCTTAATTCATCCCATCCTGTATATTCATTCTTGACTCTTAACAAAATTGCACATTCTTTCTATTTGTTTTGTTTTCCAAATTTTCCCATCCCATTTCCTCGATCATTTTACTAGGTATTTCTATAACTTTTTCAACCACATCCTTATCGTTCTTGATAATCTTCCAGCGCTTCTCTCTCCCCAATACCCTTCTTGCAGCAACCCTTTGGACGTTCTCCACAGCCTTTATTAGTCCAACTTCATGCGGATCCCAGACTGAACTAGCATACTCAAGCATTGGCCGAATCAGACTCATATATGCCTTCTCTTCTATTTTCATCCCTGTCCCCTTCAACTGCCTCATAATAAAATTTAAGGATCGTGTTCCCTTTTTTGAGATATTTCTAACATGTTCCCCCACCCTAAATTTGTATTCATGTAAAGTCCAAGATATGTACACGCTTCTACTTCCTCAAGTGTAATTTCGATAAGATCGATTATATTCCGCGACAATTTCGTCTCGGAGAGATGGCAATGACTTTCTAAGCGCCGATGTTATCGGTGCCGATGTCGCGTAGACGCCTCTTGATCGTCGCAGTCACGGTCAAGCGATATGTGCAGAATAATTGATCAGAGTAATTGATTTTATTCACACACGCTGTACCGTTACTGCCAGATGGAAACGATAATTTAATCACATACTGTGAAAATGTGTATGAAAGGTGTCTTTTATTAATATATTATATTTGGTTTTAGCGACGCAATGTAGGTCTACTGATGATTAAAATCTATTGGCGTATAGGTGAATGATATATGAAATGATGGGATAATGAGATGAAGGGTAAATTTAATATGTATTTTTGGACAATGCATGGGAAGGAGCCAGTTGTGGCCTGTTGTTAAAAGGAATCATCCCAGCCGGGTATCGAACCCCGGTCTCCTGAATGATGGTTCCGTGTGTTAGCCACACGACCACTAGTCGCAGTGAAGTATATTTCAATAATGGTACTTGAATTTTTGTCATGGGTGGAACTATATTTATAAATGTACATCTATAGACAGCATCTTACGGTTTGGACTATTTCGTATATGACCTCTTTTCATCACAATCACAATAAAATCAGAGTATTATTAGGTGAGTTTTTTTTTAGATTCTAAAAAACAAAAACTCAAGTAAAATTGTATAATGACTAAGTAATAAGAAATACAAAAAATAATAAGTGAACATAAAAAAGAATAAACAAATTGAATACTGAATGATAAACAAATAACGAATTATTTTATTGCTATCATGATATGCGTATACGTGGTAGCAGTCAGCCGAGGCCTAGCATATCCTAATCCCACAAGAAATATATTTATATATTCATCATATATTTATATCGTAGAACACGGAAAAGATTTATGTGGATAAATTATCATTATTATCACTATAAAATTACATAAATTCAATTATAAATTATATGATCAAAAAAATGATCGTTATCACGTTTATTAACTTATTGTGCTCTTGATATAATCCTTATCTAATGGCTATACCTCTATTGAGATTGTGTCTTATATAAAGCTATAACGTAACGGATGTACTATGTAATGATCATACAATTTGTTAATACTCTAATATTGTATGTGCAATTCGAATATTGCTACTAATATTGAAACGAAAAAACGGGTAAACAATTACCAGCATCGAAGAAAGTAAGTGGTATATGATAGTTGGTACATATGAATCCAAGAATGAAGGAGCGAAACACCCGAACGCTGTGGTATGGGATAGTGGGGACGGTCGCTCGGAACCTTCTTCTTTCGTGGGTACATATGCATCATTGACGTAAATCGTAAAATTACAGCTATAATATCATTGATAATAATGTTCAATAACTGTTATACCAGATAAAGCATACGTTTCCTATCTAGGTTCAAAAGTTTTCGATTTGTTTTTCAATATTTTTGTAAATGTTTTTCTCTTTTGAGAATACTTTAACATGTCAGATTGGAATGTGTCTATAAATGACTATTTTCGGATATTGAGAAATCATTCACATTCACAAATGACGACTAAAGATAACACCTATCATAGTTTTACATTGTCTGTTCAAATTTTTCAAATAATATTATTATTAATGATATTCACTATATAGGTCTATGCATGTTATTTTATAACATCATTTCATATATTTTAGGATCCACGCATGAATTTTATGTATAGGTTATTATCCTGATGAATTTTCAAATTCATGGAGGTTTTACATAATCCATAATACTTATAGA
Organism: Brachyptera putata; assembly: GCA_907164805.1. NCBI lineage: Eukaryota > Metazoa > Arthropoda > Insecta > Plecoptera > Taeniopterygidae > Brachyptera > Brachyptera putata. The sequence continues at coordinate 5,233,550 of OU015471.1, read as the reverse complement.
AACTGCCCTACAAATAGTTGGCTCAAAAACACTCTCGAATGAGAATAGATGAAGGAACTAGACATTATATCAGTACGTTATAAGCTACCTTGTTTTTAGTGATTTTCTATCAGGATCTAATTTTTTAAATAATTTTGTTCATGAATTTCGGCCTAAAATATTTTATACATCAAATCGAAAGGTCTCCATTAGATATAAAATGAAATTCTTAATTTTAAGATAGATGAGTTATCCGATATCCAATTTTCTGGATTTTCTAAATTTGAACAAGCTAGTTGCTATCGTATTCCAACAATCAGAAGACGCGAAAGTCCACAAAGAAGAGCTCCGTTTGATAAGCTACATTTTATAGAAAAAATTAGGGCCTATACTCACACTTTCTAATATACATGTGGGGGTAGAGAAGTATAACTATATAATACATATTTCAGAGAAAATAAAATTATGCAATTTTCACAGAGTTGTTTTTACAACATATTACATATTCGTACAAAAACCACCTCGTTACGGCCACCAATCCATTAGCAAAAAGTAATAAATTTTCTACAACTATTTATATTTCCTTTATTACAAATACGAATGATTGTCTGAATTATCTCGTACTCTTCTAATCTTTCTGTAAAGTACATCTCAGCGCGAGTATGTGCACACACACACACACACATGTGCACATAACACGTACAGGACATTTTACTCGAACTTATCTCTACAAAAGTAGAGTGCACAAACATAAGAAAAAACATTCGCAATAAGAAACGGTGATTTTATCGTAAGTTAAGCACTGCTTTCATATATAACTTATACTCGATGCTAGTAGAATACATATAACATACTTATTGATAATTAATTAATTCTTTAATTGATAGAAAAAAGTAGATCTACCCTGGATGGCAACGAGCACTCCTTTTCTACCGAAGCCCCGCAGTTAAATGCTCTACAAATGGCTATATAAAGGGATAATTCTCAATCATTAAGTGCATGCTTCTAATATTCTTTAAGCTGAGCCACTGACCTGTAATAATTATAACTATTAAGTTCGAATCACACACCGTACTGGAAACTAATTGATAAAAATAACACATGCTAAAGCTATAGGGCCTACGAATTCAAAATTATTACCAGTGAATTAGTTAAAACACACCCATGAGAATACGTGAAATATTGAGTCTAATAAATATTTCTAATAAATATTCCGAATGACTTCTGTTATGTATATATTATGTATATATTGTGGCCGGTTTATACACGGGCTAAATTTTCTTCAAATACGAAGAGCTCAATATTTAAAGTCAATTTATTTGGCTCGATAATTGAATGGTCGTATATATACACTGTCCAATATTGAGTTGAGTCAAATATTGAGAGACAATTAGCACGTTTAACTGGCCGTGATTGAAATAGTTGTCCGGCTGCATTTTTGACAGCACTCTTGATTAAACAGTTTGTTCATATTTGATGACAAAATAAAATAAAAAACTATCAAACTTTTGAAGTCGATTGTATCATTCAATGGTTGGTTTTGATAATACTCGTTTTTTATGGTGCTCAATCAACAGCTAGGTTTTAAAGGGACAACACATGAATAAGCGTGTAATAATGAAACTACGATGTGACGATAGCTATAAAATGACTTTTACAACAGTGCATCCATCGAGACTCGAACCTACCCCGTCTGGGCTCAGATTTCAAAGCAGTACCTCAATTATCTGAGACCAAACGAATTGCATGAGATAATCCTCTATTTATTCCTATATGCACTCCATGTTCTAACAAAAATAAAAGTGGGAATATAAACATTCAACTCGTTCTTGATTTCAAGTGTAATCAAAAAGCTACATCTTATAGTAATTGAGTGAAATTGCAAACATAGAGATGGATGAACCTTTAGTTGAACGCATAAAACTGGTCGAGCTTCCGCTACACGCTACGTCGACTGTCTTAAACTCTGTCTTATAATTAACCTTATCATATTTTTAATGAAGATAATATATCACAATGGAGTAATAATATAACTAAGTCTATAGTTCTTCTACTAGTTAATCTGTTTTGAAAACTGTGATGTTCCAGTATATGGCGTACAAGACAACCTACTCGTTAGGTCTGGAAATATACCTGGAAGTCTTGCCAGATATAGCCAAGCTATAACGAATTTTATTTTTAATTATCACCTTCGTTTCTCATTAAGTGAAGACAGATTCTATATAAATGGGATCTCATTCGAATTCAATGGAAGGAAGGTTTAATTACTCATATAATTATGTGAAGTCAATTAAGGTCTATAACTTTAGAAGATGCTTATAGTGTTTATACACGAAGAGATTACCAGTACATTTAGAAATAAAGTCAAGAGGGCATTCTGAAAATAAATACGAGTCAACAGAAAAAAAAGTTTTTTAACTACATATACCGTAATTATGTGCAAGGTAGGCCTACACAATAAGATCTAATGTCGACACATGACATATTGGGCCACAAATTGTTTTTCACATGTAATTTTGGAAGAAATTAAAGGCGAAAAATATTATGCAAAAATGCAGTATATAACTACGAACGTTGTGCAAACTATGAACGCTGTTCATAAATCTAGGTCTGTGATATTCAAATATGAGATAAGAAGTTGAAACTTGAAATAATAATGAAATAATATTCAATTATCAATACTGTCACTTGTATTGATGAGCCACACAAGACGCAATTCATTATAGGTCTATAAACTCATAAACTGATTCAATAAAGCTCGGAAAAAATACATCTAACAATAACAGATTCGTTCATTGTAACATATCTTAAAGAGTTATAAAACATCATTTCGGTCCAGAATAAGTAATAACAATTTTCATATTATATAATTATTCATCCGATGACCCCGGTACAACCTAACAAATATTTGTCATCACGTGCCAAATCATTACATAACATCCTTAATTCAATTTTAATCTCACTAAAAACGTACAATCACATGAGCAATTACCGCGGTACTTCATACAAACGAAGGTTAAAGGTTAGTAGTTATTTTTATCCATTGTCACTAGGTAAATAGTGCTTAACGTATTTACATCACAACGTCTTGTAATTCCGGGTTACACGTTACTGCATTGCCAATTGACATTAAATCAATGAACAATGAATCACGGTTTATTGATAACAATAATATCGATTTATAAACGAGTAAGTATAAAGAGTCGTGCAAATTTTGTCCTCAATCTCAAAAGCCTACAGTTCATTGTTATGTGCCTGTGTAGTAAATGTTTGAACCACTCCCTAGGCATATTTCTCACTCTGTGCCACTTTTAATGTCCTTCATGTTATATATTTTTTGTCTTATCATCTTCATCGTTTCTACACGCGAGACAAGACAATTTAATATTACTTATACGCCCATCCTTGATATTGTATTGCGTAAAATAGTTATATATTTATAATGATAATAATAATATTATAACAGTATCGGCTGTAATAACACATAATATACAAAGATACATATATAATATAATATTTTCGTTGGAAGCTGAATTTCTTGTCTTTTTAACACGATTTTTTTTTTTTTACTTTACCGAGTGATTATAGTACAATATCGTTTATTAGCCCCTAAAATCTCATTTTAGTGCTGTGATATCCTTTATTACAATTATTACAGATGAAAGTTAAAAGACAATCGTTCATTGTAAAAAACGATCGCATATCGTTTTATGTATGATTAATGACAATCATGTATTTAAGTGCGATACATTTCTGTCAAAACACATCTGAACAAAGATGATCACAAATCTAAAAAAAAAAAATCCAACCATTCCTCGAGCGTGCACACACACACACACGCACACACACACAAAGGTACGTGTCCTGACAACCAATCCTGTTTCTTCGTTTCTCTCTCCAAAGATATCAGACAACAAAACGAGAATGAAGATCACGAAAAAAAAATCGAGATATAGGGAGAAATAGAAATCACATTTTTACATCAAATAATGTTTTCATTGTTGCTGCGAGTTTGTTCTGATTTTGATGAGGCAGGTCACGTCCAAGGTCTGTCACTTGGCGATTCCCTTTGTCTTTCCAATAGTCGTCAGCGCGGACAATAAAAACGGACATGAGAATTGAAGAATGATCGAGAACATTCCGATTCTACTCTTAGCGAGATGGAATGTTATCGTGGATATTCATAGACACGTGTATCAAATATTGATAGTTAACAAGGGTGAGTGAGTTTTTACATAATTTAAATGAAGATTGTTATCTATATACATCTATATCCATAGTATCTACGGTATATGACTACAACTTCTGATCGAAAGTGAACGTTTTTTTTATCGACAGCTATAGGCCTAAGAAACAAAAGTTAAGGTATTCAATTTTTTTTTTTAGATCAGTTAGCGGACAGTGAGGAGTTCAGTATGATTGCTTTCGAAAATTTCAAATATCATCGAAGATATAATGTACAAATAATTCGATTCTATCACCAGTTGATTAGAAAATTGGGATATATCATAATGGTGGAAGGGCCAGGTTTTGGAGAATTCCTGTTTTTGACTCATATACTTGTCATATAGTTTATATATCAATAAATATATATTAATACGAACGTTTTTGTCAAATCATGTAAATATGTCCGCTCAGGGAGTCAGTACACCAAACCCCTGGTCAGTACACCAAACTATGTTCCAAAACTATGCTAAGTTTTCGATCTAAATAAAATAATTGAATGAATATGGTGTACGCCTATATTCAGAATCATTTTTTAAAATTTTATTTGTATTAATTATAATCGTACCATTAATACCATTCCTATTATATGTCCGATGTAATGATTAGAGCCGAAAGCCAACGCATATAACATAACACAGTAGGGCGTGGGCACGCTACTGAATTACTGCTATCCGCCTCAAACCGTAAAACCCACACAAAATGAATTAATAAAACACGTGCTGCGTGAATACGCGCAAGTCGCTAGATAATGAATAAGATGGTCTGTGATCAATTAGAAATTATCGAAACAGGTTTGCTAATACAGTAATTTATTCAAGGTATTAGTATATCTCTATGGTAGCTTATTGAATGCTCAATCGTCGTCCTTATGCAACAGTAATTATGCCTGCCAATATATGACGGGGTCAAGTTCAAGTAATGTGCAATATACCGGTGAGATATACCAACAGCCGGTATGCGGCTTTTACTTCTACGATCGTATAGGAAGGAGGCAATCTGGGACTCGTAATTTGTTTTTAAAACATTGACGACAATGGGTTTCGTAGCTTATTCTTGGATGTCAGCTTATATTATATAGGCCCTATAATATATATATATATATATATATATATATATATATATATATATATATATATATATATATATATATATATATATATAATGGTTTCACTTGGGCTTGAACGGCTCAAGTTATGCAAAATGATTGTATTTAGAGGTATTTTAGTCGTTTATTTTTATATATTATTCACTCATTCATTTATTCATAATGAATACATATTTCAAATAAACGACTAAAATACCTCTAAATGAAATCATTCCTCATATATATATATATATATATATATATATATATATATATATATATATATATATATATATATATATAATATATATACCTGTTCCAACCTACACCTCTAACGTAAGGTAAGGGCGTGGACTTCTTTTGCACGTTCCGTCTGTGGTGAATCATACGTATGGAGAAAACCATCAGAGTATAATAAGCAAGTTTTTATCTTGACTTGGTTCTTGGCCAGGAATCTTAGCTGTGTTGTAACAGCTTCAAAGTCCCATGGTGTATGATACAGCTGGCTACAGCCGAAGAGATTCAGATAGAATTCCCAACTAAGTTTGATAATTGGATGATATCAAATATCGATAAATATATTGAAGTAACTTTTTATTACTATTATAGGCCCAGTGTTCTCAACGACCCCACCAACAGATGTGTTATCTGGGGTAAGAATGAGTGAATTGTAGATATGAACGTTTGTAAACATCCTCGTCTTATGTGGGACTCGAACCCACTTTCCATGAACAATGCCTCGATATTTCAAGACATTTTGCGTCCCTTGGCCCGAAAATTAGAAGTCCTCTCCCTCCCCCCCCCCCCCCCCCCCCGTCTCCAGCAATTCACTTTTAAAGCAATTTACCATTGAATACATAGTTTTTAATAGATGTGTTTCGAGTGTTGTTTTTCATAATTATTCTCAATTGCTCTATTCATTAATTATATGACATCAGATAATACAAATCTATTTGAAAATATATTAAATATATTTCTCGTCAAATGAATACGTTATATAATAATGTCTTCTTCAATATTCAGGGCTAGTGATCGATGCTCGATAACTTGGCGCCCTGGGCCAATGCCAATGTCATGGCATTGGCTAAAGAGTATAACTCATAATTCTACGGAGTATTGTAAAATAGCGAATTGCTACATTTTTTATCTTCTTAGATGAAGGCAATTAAAAGATTGAATATGTAAAATTGATTTATCAATAAATATTGATCACTCTATTGGTTAAAATGTTCTTATTCAACCCCATTCCAAGAGCTTCACCCTACACTGAAGGCATCATATCTGCCGTCGATACTCAAAATCTTATTCATCTCACACAATATTTGTTAGACGAACTTTAGCGAGGATTCAATTTGACATACTGAAAAAAATTGGTGTTCGATTTTTTTTTTTTTTTTGTCGGTTCTCCACCGGTCAAACGGCTACAGCTATCAACTTCAAACTTTTTTTCAATATGGTTCCTCATCTAACTTAGATCTGTATAGTTTTGTGGCATTATCGAGGGGTAACTGTATGCCTACTACAATGAAGGAGAAACTTTATGCACTTCGCAACTACCAAGGACAACTATTTTTCGTGGGGGCGACAAGAAATACAGTTCGACCTACGACTTTTTTCGAATGAAATGCAAATTTCTTTTCACACCGTTAATGGGTGTCTTCAAGCTTACTCCTATAACGAATCGTCACGCAATTATAAACCTGCATTTCGTATTGAAAGGAAACTCACGACGTCTAACTGTCAGCATCAAGGTTCGAACCAAGGACCGTGGATACCTCCGGAACTTGATGAGTCACCGCTGCATGACCTTGTACAAAGAGTATTTCCCGTTTATTTGGTTAAATTATCGCGAAGGAACCAGTTCCAGTATTTAGACACGGAATCCAATCTACATGGCAATAGCAATAGCACGTGGGCAAAATGGCCACCGAAACCCGTGTATAACTAGTTTTTTATATATAATAGAAACAACTAATTGGACGATTAAACTGACGTACGTCCAATATATAGAGGAATGAATTATAATTTTTATATATAATCGATTCAATATATATATTTTTATTGAATTAAACTTATATTATTAAACTGGTGGATAGCATTATCTTCTTTTTATATAGATACTTTTCTGATTAGGATATTTTAACAATCACTAATTATCCGTTATGATACTGAACGATCTGAAGAAATATCAGTGATTTTGGTTATAAATATTGAACACCTGTAAAAAAAAAATCAATGGAAGAAAAGTAAAATGCCAAATGAAATGGGTTGATACTACATCCAGTAGGCCTAAACTATAAGGGCTATACATTTTCTACTATTTTCAACGGTTGTAACAGCTAAAAAGTGCTATATGTATTAAACTTGAGATTTAAAATGAGTTTTGAGTTCATAATATATCTAAATTCTCTAGTTCTCTTGTTAGAAATCAGAAGATATTTCCACAATATCGATAATTTCTCAATCAATCTTTCAAATATTAAATAAAATGAAGTCTACAATCCCAAGTATTATCTACGACTTACAGTACATGCTCGTACTATCTCTAGTACACCACATCGGTAGCAGGAGAGAAATAATGCACACGTTGTAAAGATAGGCATTCATGTACGTGTCTCGATCAGAAATAAAAGGCAGTTAAAGCAGCATCCGTAACAGGAGCTTTAGCAGACAGGTTTTACCTGTTGCAGATGATAAGTTTTCTCTGCGCTTGCTAACACACAGAGATCGAGTCGGTTTATCAGGAGATAAAATAAGATAAGGGATATGACAAAAGAGAGAAAATCAATGTATTGATTACTGTTATCTGTTGACTGTTATCTGCTAAATGTTTATCTAGAAGATAATTGATCATAAAGATCCAGTTAGTGAAATAAACTTTGAATGTGTAATATACTGAAAGTAGCAATGAATAATAAAATTATTAAAATTCAGAACTAGTTATGAATGTGATTCACACGAAAAAAAAATGTATAAACTTGACTTGATTTGAAAGTTATAGTTATTGAAGTGCACATGTTAATCTTTGAATTATATGCTGTGTTTTTTAAATTACGATTAACGATTACTTATATAGATGTAAATTTAATTCTTAGATGTGACGATCAAGTCTTGAAGATGTAGGCCTATAGACCAATCACTATAATTATTCGAAGCTCAATAATGAATAAGGTTTTAATATGTCAAAATTAACAATAAAATTTCAAAATGTATTGAATTACAAAATCGCGTTATAAAATTGCGTTTGTGTAAGGCCCCGATTACCAAATCCTCTCAACCTTAACCTGAGATTTGGTAAAAATAAATAGCTAGGGTAACCGTAGAGTTTACACCTTATATGACGTTCGCTAAACATAAAAATTTCTAGTTGCTATAAAATATTATTTAATTTTTTTCAATTGAACCACCATTATCAATAATTAATGCCGTACTAAATATGTTAAAATATTATTATATAAAATAACAAAATTCAATTTCACTACCAAACCTGTAATTGAACATCAAAAATAATTGAATCAAGTATATGTAAGTCTAACCAATAATGAATGGGCTTATCCTTCCGTATATTTCGTCCAGCCCGCAGTGTTGTCGTAAATCTCTTCCGACTACTTCAATAAGACGAAGGTGAGGGTGCAAGAATCTTTCGAACAGCGCGGTGGGCGGCAACTATTGATACTCTCACAAATAAACTCACAATAGATGTTACCAACAGAAAAAACATCTCCTTTTGGTTCTAATAAATTAAGTCTACAACATGGTTTGGGCATTCCGTCGAAAACATCAAACGCAATGCACTCTGCAGCAGCGTAGTCCAAAGAGGTCAGGTAAGGAAGATCTATAAATTACGAGAGTACACATGGGTGGGATTCAGTTTTTTGAAAATAGAATGTCTGGTAATATTATGTACTATGAAGCTTGTAATTCTGTTTTTAAAACAAACAACTTTCGACAGAAAGTTGAAGAATATGTTTGAGCTTTACGGCGTTGACAATAGCATAAGGCGGTACCTCACAGTCTGCTTGTGAAGAAATAGAAACAGTTTACTTGAAAACATCTGACATATATTTTGTAATTATTAATAATTACAAAACATACAAGAACTTAAACAAAGCATAGCGCAGACGCAGCATATTACATTGTATTTTTGAACGACTAACGCCTAAAAATAACTAATTAATAATTAGTTATTTTTAACGATCTCCCGTGTGAATACACGATCATAAAGATTGACGTGAAAAATTATTTAACTATAATATATAGGCTACATAGCATGATTATATATATACATTTATCATAAGCCTAGATAAGATATTACGTTAGGTATAAGTATATGATTTTGCAAACCATTTTCTATTTTATATGCAGGCCTATTAAATACAGAATTTAATAAATTTTAAAATAATGATCTTTCCTATGTTATTATTCACAGAAAAAACAATAACAAATCGACAAATTATTAACTACAAATTGAATTTACATATTGCTACCTGTGTATAAGTGACACCCGATATTGTGCGAGAAATCCTCTTCTATAGTCAGCGGCAAAAATTTGACTAAGATATGGGAGGATGGGTTGCCTTTTTGTACGGCCACCATTCAAACGTCTGTGACCGATCTCGAGCCGTATCTTCGCATACAGCATCATTAGCATACAATGGCTCTACTGACTTGATTTAACACAACGCGGTGAATAAAGCGTGACATGCAGTAAGTATACCCTTGAAATCGAAAGTCTGTTGAAATCTAAAAATACACAATATATATATATATATATATATATATTCCATTATTGTATCTATTAAACTATCTATTGATCATTATTCTAGCATTTATTATAATTATTGTCTGCCCCCGTGGCTCAGTCAACTATCGCACTACGTTAGGAGCTGAAGTCAAGTCGAGCGTGGGCACAGATAATTGGTGTAGGTTCGACCCCCGCATAAGGCATGAGTTATTTGTGAACGTCCTTTCACCTATCATCACTCCATCGTCCTACTCATTCGTACTCCCGTATAACCTACCTGTTGGTGGGGTCGTTAAACAGCATTAAAATGATAATCATTAGATTATTATAGCATTTTAAGAAGTATATAGGCCCTATGTGGTCAGGTGCGTCGTAACGCAATTGCACATCAAGATGGTAAAATCTAAATGGCCTATCTGAAGGCCTATATCTAAAGGGGCTTTCGCATATATAGGGTATGAAGCTCCTGCCAGCGGAGATGGTATAGGCATTTTTATTGTTAATTTGCCATCTTGGAAGAATATTTAACCCCAGTTACGAAAGTATAAGTTATTGCAAGGGTGTCAATGCAATGATCTTCACGAGCATTAGTGGGGAGGTCATTTTCTCCCCAATCCCTCCTTCTTATATACGCTCATGCATGTGTGCGGTCAATGGATTCTTAGCTATAAAACAACGCTTCAATCAAGATAGGAAAAAATAGTGTATATTTATATAATATATTTATACATATATATACAATATATTCAGAGCTACTACTTTTTCTGTATTCTATTAACTTCTCAATAAGAAGTGATATAAAATAGTTTATGTAGTTGACAGTAGTGGTTGATTGATTGCGATTTATCGGCGACAATTCACAGCGACGCCTAGACAACGTGTTTCACTTATGCAATATCGAATACACCGAACCGAGTAAAAAGTATTAATGTTATGGACATGTCAATATATAGAGCATTTAGGAAGACTGATACATGAGGCTGAGTCCATATAATGAATACTAGAACGCTTAGAACCAGATATTGAATCGGTGATTTTATTCGAAGTTTCTGATAAAAATCAGGATTTCTCGCGATGGTAATCTGTACTTGTAGTGTATATAATCAAATACACTCCATTATTATTTTTTTTGAAAGAATTTATACAGTTTTTTGTAATGTATACTTGACGATTGTAAAAGAAAATCATCGATAGTCGACTCACGTGCTTAAAACATGAGGCAAGTGTATAATGCATGAATGAATTCGATAGAACAAGTGAGAAAACTCGAGTTTGAATTTGATTTTAATGAGATATGTACCGGATAACGGTACACCTCATGAAGAAAGTCGAGTGTCTAATCATTGAACAATAAAAATGAAGTTCTTCCGAGAATTACTTGAATTTCAGTTGGAAGAAGATGGTTGTAACTGAATGTTACAATTGAGAATAAAAACAAAACGTTGTCCATAGAAAATAATAGCGTTTACACAAATATTGGATAGCGTTTTTTGTGATTTTAAGGTTGGTGCAGGACATTTTGGTGATTACCCGGGAATAAAATGATACCTAAATGTACGGTACGGTATATGTACACTTGAGGTCAAATAAAATTGTTCCGTCCGAAATTAAAATGTTGATTTAATTGAAAGCTACACTGTGCAAAACACAATCGCGTTCATTCAAAAAGTTCACTACCTATAAACTAACATGAATTTGAAAACAACCACCACTCAAATACTATGGGATGGACTATGTAATAGTGTCTGATAATAAAATCCGAATTAAAATATTTGCAAGTACTTTCCCTATTGCCTCAGCTTACCTAACTTGGGTAGCTTTATTCAGTTCACATATAGGAGTGCTACGGGTTCGAATCCCAATTCCCAGTAGTGTTATGGACGCGTCATTTAATGATATGCAACACACATTGTTTCATGAGTCATAACGTTGTTTCTGACACTTCAGTTCTACGTCATCAGTAGTAACCAAACAACGCCGGACCTGCCTGCATATCATATAGGTATTAGTTAATGAGATTGTCGAAATGATACTCATTACGACCCGATGTGATAACACGTGGTATTACCTACCCATTAATATCTCGTTATTTTAGCTTCAACCGCTGATACAACAGTCAAGTACACAAAATTAAATCTTGATAAAATAGAAAAATTGAATTAAAATAGAATAGGGTATGTGTCATTAGAATATAGCATGACCATATTTAATTTAATAAAGTGAAATTAAAATTGTGAAGTAATTCCTAATTTCATCATCTTACACAAATCCAGGGTTTGATTCGTAAAATAATTCACGAGCCCCCCTCCCATTCTCTTACCCAATCATATAAAAACAGATAAAATCGAATAGAAAATAAATTAATAAATTGATTTTATTTTTCCAATACCCTACCCAATGGGACATGATATTATCAGCAGATTCCAGGTAAAATAATATCGAACAGAAAAAATCATGATATATAAAATTAGTTACAAACGTTTTTCAAATGCTTAGCGTACCGTATACGTTCCACGAACAAACTGGCGTTCCGGTACAAAATAACCCCGGCACGTGCCAGTAACTAACTGTTAACTAGGGCTAACTTAGTAACTAACTCGCACTAACTTTACTCGTCGACAGCTGTATAATATCGGTACGAAATGGTCACTGATTTTAGAAAGCATCTGCTTAGACTTAGATGAAGATGTAGGGTTCATTTACCTCGATCTATCTTGGAGGTCGAATCGAAAACCTCAACGCAATACTACTAATAATATTAAATGCAATTCCTCTGCGCCATGGGTGGTATATATACAAATATAAATACTATTACCAACTACCAAACGATCTTTTTATCAAATCCATGATACATGCATTATACAAAATGCGTGCACTTCGATGTCTACAACACATTAACAAACATCAATCGGAGTAAATTACCAAAACATAACCGTTACAAAAATTTAAAATTAAATTTTTTTCTATTACCTCCGGCAACAGAACCAAAAAATAATACATGTTGGTTGGTATGGTCTATAATCATACATGGTCTCAAGACAGAACATTTCCGTTCAGTAATGGAGTTATAGATGTAGCCTTCAGTTCTTGTTTTTGTTTTTTTTAAATATGTAATCCAATGTAAATTTGTAATAAGAGAGAATACGTAATATACCACATTTATAGGCCCTATATACGCGTCTGTATTATTTTCAGATCCACACCCTGAATTCCCAATTTACATATACAACAAACTTTGTATACGTATTCATTTATACGAGACTATTGTTTTCATATTATCTTAAAATTCCGTATTTGAAACGATTTATATTGGCATCTACGAGTAGCTTTACAATCTCCTGTCATCGCTAGGAATCCAGTTAATTCCTTAACGTACAATGAATGGGCTTGTTAGAGAATTACTCGCATAAGGAATCGGTTAGTTTTCTTCTTGTATTTCTCATAGAAAAGCCATGTTTTCAGTTCACAAACCACCCTGCTTGGTGACGTTTATAAACTTGATATAAATAACTGAGACACCGAGACTGTGAGAGCCCTCATGATAAAAAAAAAGGAAGTGAACATCTTCTTGTGATTTTACATCCGCAGCATCCTGTATTTGCTCCTGTAGTAATAGAGATTCCTCAAATTACGTGAAGCATTTTTTTTTGTAATTATTTGAAGTATGAAGTACGGTATAGTTGTATACTTTTAAAAGGTCAATACCACCTGTGAGTACAATACCAAAATAATTATAATATATTATGTAACGTGCATGTATGCGTAGTCGATTATCGTCACGCCGCGGGCTTAAATATACTCGTAATGAATAAAATTAAAAATTAAAAATACATATAAATAATTCAATTGTTGAAATATTTAGATCTATTCTACGATTGGATAACCTATAGATACCCAAGCCTGGTCGCTCGATTTTTGAATGTACTTATTTTTCATTTTATAATAAGTAGGGCCTGTAACTTCGGTGGTTGAAATTTGTCATAAATTTCGCAGATATTATATAATCATCATTTCAACATTCTTGTGAAATAAGGTCAGCAGAAGACCAAGTATGAACTTATAAGAAGTATGTGAAATACATCTTTTGTATGCCCACTAAAGAATTTAAAATTCGAATACAATACTTTAATAATAACATACATGTGAGAAAAATAATCGTAAGAAAATTATTGTGGTTTCAATCGAAGAGTGTTCTAGGTTCAAGGCAGATCTGGTACAGCCGTATACCCGTACAAGGCTTCGATCGGCATCGGCACATAAAAGTGAACAACATCTATGATTAAACATAAGAAACAAGAATAGAATAGTTAATCCATCCTTAGTCTTATCATAATCAAATACCATCCCGGCTAACAAAGCTTTCATCCTTACAGACAATCCGAGATCCATTTACGATTACAGCATCGATCCTATTTAACAGATACTAACGAACACTTTAAGAGCTAATTAAGAATTGCAAATCATGAGGAGGGCTGCATCTTCCACATATTCCCAGACTATAAAAAGGTATACATAAGTGAACGAACTGATTTGTGAACATACCTACACGAGTGGGTGCGAGCGTCTATCAAGATACCGCAGGCGAAATCCACAAGGTCCTGAGCAACTTTTACCAAGGCCACACACTCCAAAAATTCAGCAAATTCACTCCACCTTTTTTTTTATTCTTTTTTCGACACACTATTGTTCTCTTACACCGGTATTGATTATTATTATTGCAAGCAAATAATCAAAGACAAAAACGTTGACACAACACAATTATATTTTTTATAATGCACACACATACACCCACACATCGAAAAACACGTATGTACAACTCGTATTAGTAATGTAATCGTATTGCGATCATCGCACTCGGCTACAGAATGTGTCTGTCGGCAGATTCACACTGGCGAATTGCCCAAAAAACTGGTAAAAGCTCACTACGCAAGCGCGGTATTTACAGTATCATTCAAAAAATAATTATTCCACAAAAACGTTAATGTTTTTAAAATGATAATAATATTGATTTAATTCCAAACGATTACTTCAATTATTTGAATAATTGTTTTTAATTTATTGAAGCACTGTCACGAGAAATTAATTTAAATACAATTAAAATACGAAATATTTGTTTTTGTTTCTAGTGAACACCGGCGATAATCGAGCAATGGGCGCGTGCTGTCAAGTGGCACCGGCGCGCTCTCGGTTGTGATCGCGTTGGAGTCCGAAGTGGTAATAAGTGCAAGGGAAGTGAACCCACATCTACCTCGCCTTCAGTTGGCTGCCGCCAGATACCGTGTTGCCGTTCCTGCACGACACAGCATCCAACACTGTACCAAGGTCCAGTCATCTCTTTCTCTTTGCTACCCTAGAGCCGCCCACCCTCTTCGTCCATCACTCGGGAAGAGGGTTCGGATAGGAAAATAGCTCAATTTACTGAAAGTTAATTTGGGGTTTGAAGAGAGATAATGGTATATTTGTTTTTCAGGTTTAGCTCCCTAAAACCACGGATATTTTATTTTGAAATATATCTCATTTGGTGGTAGAACGTGTTACTGCTATCGTGTTTACGTCGGAGTAAATCACTCAATTCCTCGTTCTCATGCACTTCCAATTTGACACGGGACACAATTAAACAAACAAAAAACAAAAAATTGTTACATCGTCATTATTAAAAACTTCAAAAACAAACGTAGAAATGAAAAATGTCAATACGAACAAATTAACTCATATAAAGCATTATAGCTACGAGAGAAAGGTAGTAAAATGTAAAAAAAAAAAATTGAAAAAGTAAAGAATAAATCTATAAATACAAAATGAATAAAAAGTGAACAAACTAAATAATATATGAAACATTTGATATAACTTCAATAAATCATACGAAACATTTTATATGACTACAATAAATCATACAAAACATTTCGATAAACTTCAAGTCAACTTCTCAGTTCTTATATTGCATAAATATTTCATAATCCAATTCATCAGCCAATCATTATATTTCATAGAAATGAAAAGCACAGATGCGATTCATCTTAAGACCATTCTGTTCTTTGCTCTTCAGTTTTCGTACGTATAATTATCCAGCGTTCTAGTACCAGTTTTATTCAAAACATACACGCGTGTCTTTCATACAAAAAGTGAAAAAAAAATGAAAAAAAAACGGAGACAACGCATATAATAAGTGCTCCACTAACCTCACATGCTTTTCAGACGCATATAGACCCTTCTTTCAACCTTTCATGCCTGGTTCATCATAAGTAGCATTAGAACCAAATCCTCTTATCCAAAGAAAACAGAGACTCGTGTTTTTTTATTTTCATTTCTCGTAGACTTAGACGAAAAGAAAACCAATTAATCATCATATGTCTCTCCCTAATTTCACACATCGCCTTTGTTGCCAGATACAACACGAAACAAATCTGCACGAACATCCTCCATCCCACTAAATCACGCCGATAATACCGAGTTCGGCAACATGGTAAGCGACGGATTCATCATGTTTGGAATGCACCTTGCGCCTTATTCGTCTCCATCCTCCCATTATAAAAACAACACGTGCTTCGACGCAACAAACAAGACCGTTAGGTGATGAGGATGACGACTGTTAGACTGAGGCGTGAGAGGATTGTCCTCGCAATTACCTCGCAGGGCATGGCATATCGCAGGTTGAATGAAACCGAGAATAGATCCGTAGGATTATCGAATCGCGCTAGATACAACTAAACCGAACAGTAGTTTGTGAATGAAAACTCAATGGACCGTTTACTTTTACCGAGGGAAAAAGATAGATAGACGATAAGTGTCGTTCACACAAAAGGGCGTGAACGAGAATATAGTTCAACGGTACGACAACACTTCCCACACTAGATGTATTATTATATCCAGGGTTCAAACAAAGAGGGAGGATTAGGGAACTCGTAGCCGATGTGGAGGAACTAATGGTTGACGACAGGAAGTGAACTATGGTTGGGAACTGTTGACCTCTTGGAATTAATTGGAATCAATCTGTCTGATACGGAGACGGGTGGACCTTTAGTGATTAGAACACTGAACTGTCATTCACAGGTGACCGGGGTTCGATTCCAACCGTGGTCGATCATCCTGACGTTTTTTGTGGGAGCACTCTCCGAAATATCTCATGAAATAACCTTTCATCGCATCTTTCCATCATCTCATTCGTCTTTCATCATCATTACAGTACGTCGTTAAACCCAAAATAAATAAATGAATGTGCCTGCCCTGACATCCATTAATGTAAAAGTGACTCAAAAAAGTCTGAAAGATATGGAAGTGTATATACTGGTATTCACTAAAGAAGAAGGTTGTCCATCAACTGAATAATTAAAACGCCGGTTCATATGAGCACTCAATTTAACTTCAATAACGATGATTTAACGCTTTTGAAAGATGTAGTGCCGTTTCTCTTCGTAAACCACTCTCCTGAAAAATCATTATGTACTCAAAATACCAATCTGCACAAATAAAATAGCTATATTCATATCTGTGACTATATGTATACGATCTTATTTCGCCAGGATACTAAAAGAATAATATTATAATATAATAGTAATAGTAAAATGTAAAGAAAGTGTATAGCGTTCGAACGAAAAGTCAACAGATAAGTTCTTTTTTTTATGTTGCTTAACGACCCCACCAACAGCTAGGTTAAACGGGGGTACGAATGACCGGATGATAATGGAACGATGAAGTGATGATAGGTGAAAGGACGTTTACAAAAACCCATGCCTTATGCGGGACTCGAACCCACGCCCAACGGTGACTTCAGATACTACCGCTAGCGATAATTGACTTGGCCAACGGGGCGGCGATAAGTTCCTATAACTCTTTAAAATATATTTCAATAATCAACTTCTAATTTAGTTTAACGTTTCCTGACAGCATATTTACGTACGATTACGTTCCATGCGTGAGCCATATTGTTGGCGGAACAATAACTTCCAAAATAGAATTCATTTGTCGTTGTCAATCGTTGACTTCCCTTCATTGCCGATCACATTCCAGTACCGCCGATTGGAAACAAAAATCTCAAACAAGAGATATTGTTTCTGACTCTGTTTAGCTTTCACTAAATGTTCTGTCAGATTGGGAGGTCTCTCTCGGGCATCTGTCGATTGGCGGACAGAGCGTCGTGACCAGTGCCCGACGTTAGTAATTAAGAGTCCATGGGAGTCGAACCAGCGAATATTAGCTGTTTGGTGATGGCTTTCGAAGGAATGATATCAAACACAGAGTCATTGAATACCCTGAAGATGGTATAAGTTATAACTATTTAACTCATTGTCAAGCGTATAAGGCTAAAAAATGTGTGTTTTTTAGTTAAATACACTTTACGATTTAGCGAAATATCAGTGTTTTGATGATAACTTTTGAAGGGAATGAGATATCAAAATTTTAATACCGAGGAAACATGTATTTAATACCTTCAATATGGTATAAGTTATAACCTGTGTTATAACTATTTACCTCATATCGCATAGAGGTCTAATTGTCAAGCGTTTAAGGCTAAAAAGTGTGTTTTTTTGTTGGATATACTTTACGATTTAGCGAAATATCAGTGTTTTGGAGATAACTTTCGAAGGGAATGTGATATCAAAATTCTAATACCGAGGAAAGATGTATCAATTACCTTCAAGATGGTATAAGTTATAACTATTTACCTCATATCGCATAATTGTCAAGCGTATAAGGCTAAAAAGTGTTTTTTTAGCCGGATACACTACGATTTAGCGAAATATCAATTGTTTTGTGATAGCTTTTGAACGGAATGAGATATCAAGATGCTAATATGAAGGAAACACATTGAAGGAAACACATATGTATTTAATACCATCAATATGGAGTAAAAAGTTATAACTATTCAACTCATGTCGCATAATTGTCCAGCGTACAGCTAAATAAAAATTTGCCTGGAACGCTTGACAATTATGCGACATTAGCTATAAAACAGATTTTATATCATCTTGTAGGTATGAAAAATATCTACGTTTATTCCGTTTTTTTTGATATCTCATTCCGCTCAAAAGTTCTCACCAAAACACTGATATTTCGCTAAATCGACTCCATGTACTCTTAACGCATACCGCCACACATAACTCTCGTACGGTATGGAACTGAATGGAGATAGAGAGTGAACTAAGAAATTGTGCCGATTTGGGGGGAAATCAATGACCACTTTGTTCAACGTAACTGTGTGTAAAACTATTTCCGGTAAACTATGGTAGCATACATCCTTATGGGAGTAGGAAGTGGGGGTGTCGTAGTTGTATAGTCGCAAGTTACCAATTACTAGAGAAACAGAATCGACCGATGCAACTTCTTGCTCATGCGTCGAGTCGGGCAATCGGGAAGTTAATATACTGCGCGATTGTACACGAATAACTTGTTATTACCCTTACTTATAAGTGAAATCACACTTACAAAACCTTTGCATTAAACGGGGGGACGGGACTCGAACCCACGTCCAACGGTGACTTTAGTTTCTGAGGCGGTGCCTTAGCTGACTGAGCTACAGAGGGCGGCCCCTCGAGTTCATGAGAGTCGATTTAGAGGCAGGAATATCAGTTTTTTGGGGATCACTTTTGAACGATATCGTATCAGGTATCGGAATTATGAAGAAGAAACACATATAAGTAATTTGCAATACGTTCAATATACTGGAAGTCTGTAGGCCCCCTAAGTAATAGGCTAACTATTTATCTCATAACGCCTAATTGTCTACAAAAAACACATTTTAATCGTATACGTGCCTGACAATTATGCGATATGAGATAAATGGTTATAACTCACACCATCTGGAAGGTATTGAATATATCTATGTTTCCTCTCTATTAGAATTTCGATGTCTCATACCATTCAAAAGGTATCACCAAAAATCTGATGGTCCGCTAAATTGACTCCGACGGACACGTAATATAGGCCTAATATGATTTTCTTCCACTGCCGCGTCGATATAGCCGAATGCATCAGCATGTAACACAGTCGCCTCAAGGTGTTTGTCTAGGTATACGGAAGAAAGTGGGTGGTTTCATGAAAAGGTGGTATGGAATTTATGATCTTTTATTTTAACCAATCTTTATCGGCACGATAATACCAATCAAATGATGAATCAAAATGTTAGTTTTGAAAGCGATAGTTTTGCTTGACCTATTTGCTCTCATCGATAAATCTTATCATTTACACATCATCTGACCGGCAAACAATGGTTAATAAATGTACCTTATTAAAGTACTTTGTATTATGAAATTGGTATAGATTTTCTTAAAGGACATCACAACCCTGAAATAAAATTTCGATTAATAATGACGATATTTATTTCTCAAATCTGAGAGAAAACTAGAAATAATCATGCCAATTTCAGATATTAAATTGTTTTTGTCACAGTCGTAGACATTGCCGATTCTGTATGGAAACATGAACGGAATCGAGTAATGACTACGTCACAACTCAGAAAGGGTCGAGTCCTGGAGAACAAATAAATATAGACTTATTCTAATTTTTGAAATTCAGAAGATGATTTCTATTTTTCTGTGAAATCAGGGAGATAAATATCTTCATTATTCTTTAAAATCCATTTTCAGGGTTGTGATATCCTTTAAGAGTTCTTTGTAATAAAAAAACGACTTGGTATTGAACGGAACACTGCAGGACCACTACTTTTTTTTGTAGGTAATAACAACTTATGAACAAATGAAGATACAAAATAAAAAATGATAACATATATGAGATGGACAGAGCCTTTCAATACATAAATCACTTTTATAGCTATGTATAAACTTATAGACATGTGAAAATTACAGCGCATATGAGTTTATTGGTTTTCATACCATTTTATAGGTATTTAAACGATATGTGCATGTGCAGGAATTTTGTTATATATATTTTTACTGAAGTTATTAGCAACAAAAAAATATTTTCAATCAACCTAATTCACACCTTTCATTATGAAACAAATCAAAATGCATATGATATTTTTAAGCCATGTTTTTTCTGTGTCATTCATGTACATATGTTTTTTATAAAGCAATTATAAATATATATTCAATTAACTCCCGGAAACCACGTTATCTAATATTATTCATTCATTCAATGTTCTTAGTTTATATAAAGATGTATGGTTAAAACATACAAGCACTTTGGTGGATAAAAAACCTCTGACCTGACTAAATGTAAGTTGAAATTACTTATAGTTTATCAAACACGTCAGTGCAGTGCTTTAACAATTCTCATTATTCACCCAATTGATTTTGCATGTTTGCAGTCAGTGGTTTGGCGTCCGAAAATGTTATGCAATTCGAAAGTATAAAATTTATGAGTTATCCGTGTGCAATAACTAAATAATCGCATTTCATGTCTTTACAATATCCTATAGCTGCAACGCAACTTTTCCTCGGTTCTCTGTCCACAGTAAATCTTTCGTTTTTTAGCTTGTGAAATTAGGTGGGATATTTAAAGGACATCACAACCCTAGAACTGGATTTTGATTATTAATTACTATATTTTTGTTCCAAATTTGAGAGAAAACTAGAAATCATCTTCTCAATTACAGAAATAAAAATACATTTTTTGTCCTCTAGAGACCTAGAGACGTGGACGTCACCGATTCTGTAGAGAAACATGAACAAAATCTGGTAATATCTACGTCACGACTCAGAAAAAAGGCCTGCGATCATCATTTCTGAAATGGAGATGACGATTTCCAGTTTTCTCCAAAAATAATGAAGTAAATTTCGTAATTATTCTTTAAAATCTAGTTTCAGGGTTGTGATGTCCTTCAACAATTTCAAATTCGTCTTGAAAATCCTGAAAATTTGAATTCATGGTCTGAAAGAGCATCTAGCCCATGTCTTTTTTGTATTCACATTCTCATTGTCCTAATCTGTATGTCTTGTCTTCTACGTGCACCATACACAACGACATAGCACATCAGCAACTCATAAAAAACCGTCCTTAAAGGCTAAGAGAAGATAAAGAACTTCTATTTTGATACCGAATCAAACTAAATATATTTTATATTAATAATAAATATAATATTATTTAAAAATATGTATGGTATGATTTTAATTTGTTTCTTTATATCATACTTAATTATTGTATCAATAATCTCCAAGATGAGATCTTAAAGTCATCAATCAAATGATTAACTCTCACGGTGTATCATTGTACACACGATATTAATACAAAGAGTGGACCACACACATTATTTACAAGCAAATCTCAATGTCTCGATTCAAAGATGAAAAGAAAACGCGGATTAGATCATGAATATTGATCAGACACACATGGCAACACAACATTGACAAACTTCTGACTGTGCGATCGGTGAACCGAACACGCGATAAACCTGTGTTCCTCAACGTCTTTGATAAGTCGGCCGAGCTGGACAGAAACAAGAGCATCCTAGATGGGAGTTGGTTTGATTGAATTACCCCCCCCTCCTTTTCCTACTAGCCACATGACCCCCCCTCCGTATACCACCAAACCTGATTCAATTATGTGTGTATCGCCCTATATAAACGCAGATTAGATCGGTTGATCTGGTCATAAATTTAATTTATAGGCATATCGAAGAAGAAGAATTAATTTCGTTTGGTATCGTTCAAAATATTGAATTGAAATTTTGAATGTATACCGGTATTAGGTATTATATAATATTTATTGATGAATATTTTGGGTTAACCGATGAGAATAAAAGATAGTAGTCCCCTATTTGATATTGTACGATTCATATAGCCTGTTTTACGAATTGATAGTTGGTGGATTAGGCAATAGTCAGCGAATTAACTTGTTATCACCCTTGATTATATGTTATTTTTTTACTTTTAACTAATAGTTAGCGGATTTCACGACTAAGATTCGTGAAACTGGGCCCAAGACAGAACGAATATTTTCATGAAACGCACCCCTTTAATTTTCCTTTGAATGGTTACTTTGTGTTAGTTCCACCATTTGCGATAATACCAGTAGGTCTTTGCCCTTTATGGAAGAATCATCCATGCTGATAATAAACAAAGTGTAAATTTATCTCATAATGATATTATACTAAAGTTACGCCATGATTCTGTAACTTATAATTAATTAACTTGAAAAGTTATTCATACGTTTCTAATGATAATTGTAACATCTATAGGGCTATACATTTAATATTATATATATATATATATATATATATATATATATATATATATATATATATATATATATATATATATATATATATACATATGGGCCTATATGGTAAAGAGGTAATAAAAACACCGTAGTTATTCCTAAATATAATTTAAACATAACAATGTATAGGCCTACTTTTTTAAATATAGCAGTTAACGATAGAAAGATAATTTCGAGTCGTAACTCTATTTTTAAACTTTTCACTTGACTGGTCGTGATCGTTCCGCATATATTAAACCAAAATTACCGAATGTTTACCGAATGTTTAATGTTAGTTATGGATTATTAATTATTACGATACAATTAATTTCGTCCAGGCGATACGCTACGTGGCGATCTGAACGAGTTCTATAGTTCCATGATATCGGCGATACCTTGAGGGGGGCACGAGCCCAGGACATACAAGTAAAACCAGAATCGAGATTTCACAGTCGGTTGAACAAATCGATGGACTTTGTTTAAAGGTGGTTCTATCCTTCTCTTACAATTACCTTCAAGCCTGATCATAACACTTTATCAACACTTGCAATCTTATATGATCAAAAATTTGCATATGGCTGCTTTAAATTACATGGACGATGTAGATAACCGTTTTTTTTTTATATATATAAAATCAGGTGTCAAAAACCTCATAACCTTAAAAAAGGTAATATTAAACTCTTTTTTTTTCGGAAACTGTAGAATTGGCTTTCTCTATTCGATATGTGACTATACCAATTCAGTTATCATCTCTTTCGAGTTTTTGATGCTCTGGATGGTTTGGATAAAGCTTTTTCTGAATGAGGATTTATTGAATCATTTATTTACTTTATTCATAAATTTATCACAAATACGTGCAGTACGACCGTCTGATTTACACAATCAAGAATAGTATCATTGGAAATGTAACTAATGACATTTTATGACGAAGTCTAATCATTATTTGCGAAAAATATTTGGAATAAAATTGTATTTTGACAGCATGATAGAGGAATCTTATATTAGTACAGTGTACCAATGAGATGAAGGATTACAATACAACAATAATCCACGTACTACGTTTTAGTGTGTATTTCTTTGTCCAACTATAGGAAAATTTGATGTAGCCTAATTGAATTAATTCGATTTGAGCACATATACAAGCACAATTGTATTATGGAAAGAAGGATTTGAAATTTACGTATAACCATTACTCGACAATGGTCAAATATCGTAAAATGTTTAAAAAAAATAGGTGTACATCTAAAAATAATTATATATTAAGGTAATGCTACCATCCACGCGAAATAATATGCATAAAAAACACAAAAACAATACACATTATGCGATCATATCTTTTTTCTCTTCTCGGCTATTGTATAGCACTCTAAATCGTATGACTTTTCTTTTCATCGCACATATTTACGACCTAAAGTACAATTAATAACGTCACTAGTACAAGAGAATTGTGCGGAAGACCTCTATTTATAAATACAATTGCCACTGATTCTCGTACAATAAATAATTTTATTGCACTTCGTTATCCACTGAGACAAAACATTACCCTCTGCACAATTGTTTGCATCAAGAAGCTTTTTACGCCTACTTATTAACTCGTGTTCCTGTCACTTTCAGGATCACCACACCGTTAGGTTATCTACAGGTGCATAAAGCGATATACAGAAGCCTGTAAATGCCTATTAATAATGTGTGTTATTAATCGAAGTTACACAAATTATAGTTGAAATTAACAAATGAAATTGATGCCTAGACATTTTCTAGGTCACCCACTGACTTCTTATACAGTGAAATGTGAATTGTGAAGTATATACACATACACATATACAGGTAACCGATTAATTCAAGTCGAAAGCTGTGGAAAAAAAAACTCGACTCGGAAAAGAAAAGCCGCACAAGTTGAATTAGGGTCTTTACAATTTGTCACATCCAGTTTGCGATTAGGAAGATGGATATTGAAAGTAATTCGTAAGCGGACAAAGAATGCTGATGAAAAGTATGAATAATTTATAACTTTCGTAAATTATTGGCGATAATAGAGTTTGATTTTTTTTCGTGTGGGTATAGAATTTACATTTGATCCAAGTTATTGCAATTTCGAGAAAATATTCTCGCTCTTTTGGAAGTCTCGAAGTTTAAGGAATTCATTCACTGATATACCCGTATTGCAGATGAAATATTTTGTAAAAACATCAGCCTTTGAAATAAGCAGAAAATGATATTGTGAATGTATACAATTTGATGTACAGTTTATTAACAAAAAATATGAAACGTGAAAATCGAAACAAAATAAACCCAAAAATATCTGTGTTATGATAATGAGAAATGTTTGATTTTCTGTGTTATTACTTACTTTTATAACCGAGTAGTAAAAGTTTTCATACATTGTATTTAATGGTATAATTCACGTAATTAGAACTAGAGATCACATTATTATATCACCACAATTTTTTTAAAACGTAATAATGACATAAAAAGCTCATGGTAGGGGCAATCTTTGATCACATAACTTCTTAGAAAATTCGAAACACTAGGCACACACGAGGGGTTAACAACTAACAAAATCAGGTGTGCATTTTGAGAAAAATCTTAAAAATCAGAGAAAAATCAAAGAAATTTAAAAAATCACGAGAAATAAAAAAAATCACAAAAATCACAAAAAAGTCGCGAAAAATCACAAAAATATCACGAAAGATCACGAAACAAAATCAGATGTACACTGAAATATCAAGTTGTCAACCCCTCGGGCACACAGTTGAAATACTTTTGAGAAATAAAAGTTTCATTATAGTTTCTGAAACTAAGAAGTTACAACCTTATGGAACAGATAAACGTTATGGAAGATATAAAAGTACAAGGATTATCGTGTGGAACGAGGGGTTGTATTAGAGGGTTTTGTGAATCGTTGGGGGAAATCAACCATAATTGGATGATTGCCATCAACGTTATAACCCTCTTACAAACCATCTTTACATAGTAAATATCCTCCTCAAAAATTATATAACCCCTCATATTTTTTGTTCTTTGTTTTTTCGAATCAATAAGACATATTCTCATCACAATTCACTCATCATTTCATCGTCTTTCACGATTACTTATTCCGGACGTCACACTAGATAATATCATGACGCATACGCATTTTAGTAAGAGCCGGTTTACCAACTGATGATTAGTGAATTAAGCAATAATTAGAGAATTAGCACCTTTGGTTAAGTGTGTTATTTTCGAACCCTAATCAATAATTAACTAATGCACGATTAATTATACCAGTTGTTATAACCGGCTCTTATAAGTTGATTATATTATTGTACATATATTTATGTCGACTTTATTCTGTGTCTCAAGGCACAATAATTCGTTGGGCAGTTAGAGATTCTTGTTTAATGAATAATGTATGTTTCTACTGACATCGATACCCAGAGCAGAGTACGAGATGTCGGAGACGTAAGGAGATAAAATAAGAGTGGGGAGACCCGGGGAGAGATGGAAGATGGGAGTAAGAAGAGCTATGGAAGAGAGAGCGGAGGCATGGATTGAAGTTGAGCGGTAAATGGTAGGACAGAGAGAAATGGAGGGAGTGGTGAGAAGAGTTGAGATGGAAGAGGAGGAGGAAGAGGAAGAGCAGGAGCAGTCCGAAGAAGAGTAGAAGAAAGAGGTCTGACAAACCCAAGTCGAAATGTTTAGTTTATTCACTTATACTCAACTTTGCTATAGAAAAAGTTTCAGGAAATGAAATAGAAAATCGACGCTTGACACAAAATCACTATGATAATAAAGGTAGGATCGTTCGATCGGGGCACCACAAGGTGCGATTTTACCAACCCCAAAAAACATAATTAATCATAATGCAGCTAATGAAAAAACTAATGAATGCAACATAATGAACAAAAAACACGTGCAAAAGTCTTCAAAATACAGTTAGTTTGAAAAACGGAGTGTATTTCACCACTGACGTGAAACAAACTTCGAAACTTTAACTTCCAAAATAAACAATAAATTTGCATGTTAAATTGCCGTGTGTGATAGAAATTAGTCGCGTGTATACGTAACGTACTCGGTATTTGGTAGGGTCGGGGGGAGTGTGGGGGGGGGGTATATACTTTGGTTCTAGACGTATCCTATAAAATGGTGGTACCAACTGGTACAATTGGCTCGCATGCCTCACAACAAGATACTATCTCATACAAAGTGTCTACTACACCGTATGCAATCGGCACGAGACGCCAACAGACTGCAATTCTCTGATGGATTTCGTGTCGACAAATTTGGAGGTGTATGAACGGATGTTTATGCTATAATTTAGCACTGACGGTCGATGGTGTCGATCCGCCAGCAACATAGTTTATATCGTTTATTGTTTCACTGTATAAATGTATACTTGTATCTCATTGCGCGACCCTCCTGCGTTTCAACCCTGTCCCAGGCACGGCGACCTCACGTTTCAAATGCATGATTGCAGGGGTAGTGACAACAAAATGAAAACGTCGTCGAGAATAACACTAATGCTCTTGACAAATTGTATTATTTCATGTTGAATACGCATATATATATGGGATATTTTAGCCATGTCGTAAAAGATACGTCTCGGTAGCTCAGTGGGAGAGCAGCGGACCGGCAATCTGAAGGTCCCGGGTTCATTTCCCGGTCGAGACGTATCTTTTACGACATGGCTAAAATATCCCACATACCTCAATATTGGATCGTATCCAAGAAGTTCAATTATCACATATATATATTTGTGTGTGTGTGTGCGTCGTAATGCGGAATTTTGTAATCCATTAGTTTCACTTCTTGTTGGTGGTTTTGCATTCAATTTTGTCGAGTAATAGATGCGGTAATCAAGATTATTGGTAGTTTGGTCTACTCAAGAGTAGAATTTATTCATGAATTTGCATATAATATGTAGGCCTACCGATATGAAATTGCTCACATACAAATATTTGTGAATTATTTTTGACGTATTAGTTTGGAAAAAGAATGAAATTCTCATAACTGTATATGATGATATAAAAAGCACGACATGGAGCACGACATGAAGCACGATATGGAATTTAATACATATCAGTATTTTAAAATTGATAATAGGATACATGCGAACCATTTACAGACAGCATTGATAAAACATCGAAAATTGGAAAATATTTGAAGAGAATGAATGTAAGATGAACTTTATAACATCGTAAGTGTTCTGAAATGTGTTTTTCAACCACATTTCGATAGGCATATCACTCAAGACGTTATAAAGTTTAATGATAAATGTTTTTCAGTTCACTAAATACCTCGTCAAAAAGATTCCACTTTCTGAATGATGAAGACTACTCTTTTGATCGTTAAAAATATGAATTCCAATTGCTCATCATTTTAAAACTGATTGAAAGTGCATTATTAAATGTGATCAACAAATTTTTCAAATGGATAATTTAAACCTCAAATAAGTTAAATTGATTTTTTAAATGTGTTTAGAGCTAGACAATTTCCCTGATATTTGTATGTAAGTTATGACACTTAGACCGCGTGCATGGTTCCGTACTTGGGAAAATTATTTATGTTTCCGTCTATGCCGACGACCACATAAAAGCAACCGTCTATAGGAATGTCTACGTTTTCATTTGAAAGGAAATATTAGTTACTTATAGGTAAAGTAATGTTACTTATACAGTACTATTACTTTCAATGAAGGATTGATGCGATGACTTGGACTTGGAATATAATAAATATAGTAATTTAATGACTCCTACCGTATTAGATTAACACCACATTGTGATTGATAAACGCTTCAATTTGATGATACATTAAATTGCTTTCAATAAAATTGTCTCTTTGTACGTCACAACAAATCAACCCAGTTAATGATATGAGAGTGTAGTTTTTGGAAAATAATCATACATTGGGAAATTTTTAGTTGTAGGCCTACCTATTTACAGTCTCATGAGATTATGATGGAGGGACTTTAAATGAAATTAAAAAAACCCACCCAATTGAACCAATAAGTTAATTGCAAATACAAATAGTGGAATCTACGAAAAGAAATGCCCTCTATATTACTTGCTCCAAAGATCTGCTGTATCCTCCTTATAAAAATATTTTTGTGAAATTCCAGTAAATAAAACCAAATAATATAGATTCACAGATTCAAATTTTTAAAGTCGACGTCAATCCTAAAAATTGAGTGATGGAGAAGTACTGTCTACGATAATGACATAATGTACTTGTAATCTCGACGTCTCCCTGATGAGAGCCTGTCACACCCTCACTCGAACCTCTCACATCGGTTATTCTTCATGGGAAATTACTTATCGAGGATAGTATTTATAACCATGAGTCAATAAAACAACAATAACAATAAGATTAGTACTCTAATCGTAATAAAACTCTTACTTCCAAACATCTGATACAAGCGGCATCAACATGTTAATAGTAACGGTAAAGTAATTTGAATAAAATTCCATTGAAAAAACTTATTACAATCGTATACCCCCCAAACAGTCAGCTGATGGTGGGGTCGTTTATGATCATCATAAATAGTTATATACAATCATAATAAGGTTTCTTTCTTTCTATAAACCATCACATATTCTCTTTTATTATATCACAAGAATGTTTTTATATAATAATTAGTAATCCTATTAATATACAGGTTGATTGGGCGTTTGCGTAGGTAGACATTGATTGCACCTGACTTGTTTATACTTTCCATTTATGTTAGCGTCAAAGATTAACTAAAACCTATTACGATTCGGCTTCTTCAGACAAATACTTTGTTGTGACCACGAGACGAGTTTCCGACTCAATCAATAAAGATAAAAAAAAAAAGAAATAATAATATACGTCATGTTCACCATTAGGAAATATTTAAGAGGATCTTCCTGTCAGATTGGAAAGATCAACCTACAAGAAACTAGAAGTTTTTTTGTTACCTATAGCAACCTCCATTCGGGTTCTCAAGCTCTGATAATAATAATGTGGAAATACACTCTCATCTACTTTATTTTATATATATTACTTTTCTTTTTTTTTACGCCTGATAACTAATTTCTTAAATGGGCTAGGGGTTGCTTATACAAACTTAGAGCAGCCGACTTCGGAATCGGAGCCTGCCAATTCTGAGTTACTTCGTCTCTTCACTTACTCTGTCATCCGAACCATGTCTACTCTCTTCTCTTCTTCCAACAAATACCTCCAGTTAGCTGTACCATTTCTCCAACTACCATCTACACAACTCCTCAACTCAATTCTAACAAATTTCATTTGCGCATCCACTCCTGTGTTTACAATTTCCTCACTCACCATGAGCCATCTTTGTCTTGTGCGACAAACTCAAACTCTCCTCTCGGATCTCAACCCAACTCAAACTCTTCTCTCTGATCTCAACCCAACTCAAACTCTCCTCTCGGATCTTAACCCAACTCAAACTCTTCTCTCTGATCTCAACCCAACTCAAACTCTTCTCTCGGATTTCAACCCAACTCAAACTCTCCTCTCTGATCTCAACCCAACTCAAACTCCTCTCGGAATTCTTTTTCGATCCATTCGTCTCATATGGCCGTGCCATCTTGAAATTTCTCCTCCCATCTTACACGACAACTCTTCAACTCAATTCTAACAAATTTCATTTCTACATCTTCAATTGCTTCAACACCTTTCCATCTTATCGACCACGCCACTGACCCATGTATTAAAATATGGGTGAAAAATAAATGTTGTGAAGCAATAACTCTACACTTCTTGGAAAGTTCTCGTTTCGAATAAGCTTCCTCACTTTTTTTAAAAGTAATTCATCCGCTTTACTCACTCTTCTTTTAACTTCAACATCAATTCTATCACGTGCTGTAAGAACACTCCCCAAATATGTAAATTCTTCCACTTCCTTCAAATCCAATATACTCTCAACTTCTTACTGCATGCTTAACGTTATTGTTTTGCTTCTCTCTCTCTCTCTCTCTCTCTCTCTCTCTCTCTCACACTCACTCTCTCTACTTCTTCAGTCTAGGATATATGTAAAGAATAGGCTTACACGATGTAGAAAACAATGATACAACATGGAATAATAGCTAAATATGCATCCAAAACGGATATTTTATCTATAAAATAATGTATATCATTTGAACCTAAAAGGATTGTGATTGCACACACGAATATAAGCCCATATCTAGTACAGAAAACGAGTTACAAAATGTGAATGTATACAAAGAACAAGCACTATTTTCATAGACACTTCGTAAAAACGTACATCTACTCGAAAGAAAATCTACAAACAAGAGTAATAAACTTACATGCAAATTATTCCTGATCTTACTTTCATTATTCCACAGAAATGTGGAATTACTCTCGTTTGTGATTTACGTATACATGTACAACTCTTACCGTGATAATAGTCACGTTAATTGAACTTCTCTAATGGGACAGCGCATGCGTATATATCATTACCATGTCGCGGGATGGAAGGAAAGCGAACATGACAGCGGTATACAGAACACTTCAATTTAAATTAATTAATCTCGGAACTTCTTCACTGGTAACATTTCACGATTGTTGGCGGTTGTCGAGACTACGGATATTGAATGTTTCGTTTATTAGACTAGGAAAACGCCATATATGCGTTGTAAGACGAGCGGATAGTAATAGTATGGGTAAAAATGGGTAAAAACTGCTTCGAGTGGTACCAATTTAGCACATTTTATGTTTTTTCTTTAAAATGGCTGACCCGATCAAGCTGAAAATTTTTAGAAATGTGTACCAAAATGTAATTCAACTTCACGCGGAATTTCATTTTTTTGGAAAATATTTTTTTTTTCCGCCATGTTATTCTAATGGGAATTTTTGAAATTTCTTAAATTCATCAAAATAAAAGTTACCCCCCGATAATGCCACAAAACTATACAGATCTAAGTTAGATGAGGAACCATATTGAAAAAAAAGTTTGAAGTTGATAGATGTAGCCGTTTGACCTGTGGAGAACCGACAAAAAAACATGAAAAAAAAAAAAACGAACACCAATTTTTTTCAGTATGTCAAATTGAATCCTCGCTAAAGCTCGTCTAATGAGCGATAGCGAAGACTTCCATACGACTCTTATGGAACTTTGTTTGTTTTTTTCTCTTTTTGGATGCACTGCATGACACTGATCGTCATGAAACCCTTTTTGCACACG
Source organism: Brachyptera putata (assembly GCA_907164805.1). Taxonomy (NCBI): domain Eukaryota; kingdom Metazoa; phylum Arthropoda; class Insecta; order Plecoptera; family Taeniopterygidae; genus Brachyptera; species Brachyptera putata. The sequence continues at coordinate 5,201,216 of OU015471.1, read as the reverse complement.
CAGACTCATCTAACTTGGAACTGTATAGTTTTTGGGTCTAATCGGTAGAACCGTTTTTGAGAAACACTATCTCGAAGTTTTAAAAACTCCATACGATTAGACTGGGTGGAAATATTTGAGAAATGAAATCTCTTCAAAATGATTCAAATTTTTACTGAATATAAACACATACATATTAGTACACATTTTCATATATCACATCTGTAGGCCTACTAAGGCTATCACCAAAAACTAATATTTCGCTAAATCGATCGACTTCCATGCACACTTAATATAATATGTAATCTGAACATCGATCACGGTCTCACGGATTCATTAAGGTAGGTTATCAAACCTTAGGTTTGAAGCCCTAGGTTATATAATAAGGTATTGGGTTTGTACTAACTACAAGCACTGAACATCAACATTTTAATAATAATGTTGGTTAGACTGGTTAGTGCTACACAGTGTGGTCAGTCCATGGAACCTTTACCGATAATCGAGTTAACATAAGCAACACCTATGACGATTTCCTCAAAACTCACCAATTAAACTGGTTCTAGCGAATAGCTTCTAAATATAAGGAACTTTCGAGAATTTTAAATTTCTCACAGCCTTGAAATTACACGAATAATTATTGCTAAAAAGATTCATGTTAGCATTTTTCGGTGTAACAGTTGGATTACTGTAAAATAAAGTCCGGTTTTCCTGGTTTTTGATAGTAGAAAATGTGTATAAGCCAACAACTATTCTACCTTGTTCATATATGAAAAAACAAACCATGTTCGTGGGAAAAATATAATTGTATTCCATTCTTTATAATTTTTAACAGGTAAAATCTAAGGAAAATAAAATAAGGTAATAGGATAGGCGCAAAATGACCCAGCTGTCGACGCTCCTCTAAGTCCCAAAATTCATCCAAGACTACCAATGTTTTCAGTGATAAAGATGATGAATGTATCATATTGTTCCATTATAATCTTAGAATCTAGATCGTATTTTTTTAATATTGCTGTTGTTTAAATCAGTGTACTGTATCTTCAACATACTCTAAAGAATTCAAAATAAATTTTCAAAATTCAAAGTTCACTTCAAAGTTCATATTTTGGAGGTTATGAAAGAATTTTTTCGAAAGTGATGAATTTGTGTTGAAGGCAAATCGAACGTTCATGAAGTTGGCCCTTCACATACAGAATGTGAAAATATTATTTTACCATTCGTACCCTTTAGTGAAAACACTGAAAATGCTCGTTAGTAAGAGTTTCTCCTTGATACGGATAATAACAATTACTAATACATTCTTTGTTATTTTAGTAAGTGCAGCTGAAGATGATGTTCGGTTTGACTAACTGATGGTTAGTGGGAAGCGATAGTTAGCAGATTAACTTGTTATCACCTCTGGTCACGCATGTTATTTTCGTAACAATTGACTATTATTTGAAGGATCAGCACACCACCAAGATCCTTCATATAGTTTCATTATGCACCTGGTGCTCATTCGTACCCCATATAACCTAGCTGTTAGTGGGGTCGTTAAACATCAATCCTAACCAAGATTCGTAAAACTGGCTCTTACTACAATAATGAAGAACTGTCTTAAAAAAATGATCTCAGTGAATGACTCAGGAATAATCAGTCAACTATTTCCTGTCACCTTTCCTCAGGCCTGAATTGTCAGCCTTCGTCTTGTGAACTTCTACCACACAATACGTTCAGCATCCAGCCAACGTACTTTGTAATCACCGACCACGTCGTTAAATTATTCATGTATAACTATATTAAAATGCAAGAGCATTACCTATACTACAAGAGCCAAAAAAAAAACACGAGATGAGAGAGCAAAGAGAGAAACCGAGAGTAGAAGAGAAATAAGTATGTATAAAAAAAACTACTTGGCTATTCCACTTTTGACTCTTTCACCCTATCTACGTTCTCAGCTCAGCTGTTTACGTACGCAGAGGCCAAGGATACTGATCCAACAAGATCTTCCTCACGCTTTTGCTTTGGAAAGATGGTGTTATCTTCACGCTTTGGCAAACACCTTACTTGCATAGAGTCATCGGAATCATCCGATCATGAATTTCTGTTATGCCCAAGGCAAGTCGAACCTTAATCCAAAAGGCAAAAGCCATCTTTGAGTTTCAGTCGTATAGCCTAGCTGTAAGCCGCGCCAAATCTCTAAGTGGCATAATCTTATATTCAAATCAAAGTAGTCAAACATTTAAACGTGAACCATGATATTGATGGTATAAGAAAGTAAAGTGCCTATAGCACTTTTCGAAACGAATAAATTATTCGTTAGTGTTGACTGATCTCTAAATTGCCATCGTAATATGAAGAATTATTATAATAATTTAATTTAAGATGTCTACTGAAAAAAAAATATATATGTCATCAACTTTGTGTATCTGAATATATTATTCATGGGGCATGCGAAATTCTATTCAGATTATTCCGTAGGAAAGGTTTTAATTTATAGGAAAAAATGATGGACCATTTTTAGACCTTCTTGGAATTATGCCCGTTAAATGCTAGGTAATTTGAATTCAAATATAAATTATCATTTCCAAAATGCATTACCTATATAACAATAAGTCATATTAATTTGAATTCCAATCTAATAATCAAAGAAGAGATCTTATTGTTACGAGGAATTGAAACTAGAGGTTGAATTTGCAAATATCTCCGTGAATACACACCTTGATTATAATGATAGATTTCAGTCATGGAATCTCCTATACTAAATAAGAACTTCGTAGAAATAGTTGAATAATGATAAAATAGGCAATGTGTTCTAGGTAATTAGTATGAATCTACATAAAACGAGCGATACTTGCAAGAGATTTAATAATACAGCAAACAAAATAGTAGTCTCAAAATAATGTTATCAAATTACCATTGAGCTTGAAATGGTATTGAAAATACATAAAACATTAGAAACGTATTGATTCGAAAGAGGCTCATAAGATAAAACAACGTAAAGTGCACCTGAATAATGACGTATTGTAACGTAATCTACAAAATCTGCAAAACTCTGCAATCTGCAAAATCAGCACAAATAAATGTTGAAAAAGAGTATTTCTTCACTAATTTATTTGAAACTTTTTTTTTTTTTAATAACTATATTATGTTTTAGATGACAGGTTCAAAGTTCGGCTGAGTCCGTTGATCTTTAATTGCTCGTGATCATATAAAATAATAAAAATACAGCTTGAATGCTGCATACAATCTTTAGATACACTATACACATAGATACTATTGATATAAAAGCCCATCCCTAACAGACATAGCTTCATTTGACAAGTATTTTTAAACCCCTCACGTTTTTCACTATATATATGCGACTCATAATAAAGCTTAGCACGTACTTTTTACGACTTGTGAATGGATCCCCTAAAAACGTATAACTTTCGTCTTTCATTGTTCTCAAGAAAATCTCCTACAGTCATCGTCTCGAGTGTTATATGAGTCTATACCTGCTTAAAAAATACACCTCTTCAAAAATACCTTTTTCTCTATATGCGTTCTTTAGTTTCGTATTGCCGTGCACTAACTGGTAAACACTTGACTGTATGACGCCCCTTGCGAGCGGTGCGATAGGCATCCCGGAGCGTCCTCTATTAATCCTTGATCTTCACTAGACGCGACACACCTAGTTCACAGATCCTCGAGAGAAGAGAGGAGTCTCGGTCAATCAAGGGAACTTGGATCAAGTCCAGGGACGTCTTTAGGGGGCTCAAGGTCCACCAATTGACATTTTCGCCCCACCAATAATGTATCCTTCTTTGAAAAAAATATATATGTTGGTCTACAAATAAGCATACAATGAAATATTTTGCTGGGAGAAATCGCGAAAATAACTTCGAAAATGTCCACACCGATTAGAATATTGAAAATAATTTCGGAATGTCCATAATGGTTCAATTACTAGACTCCAGATCTGATTGTAAATCGCAAATATCACTTAAAAAATGATTATATTTCAATTAGCGGTCTATACTTCAAGTATTTATATATAAGTTTGTATTGATACACTGCCACTTGGATACAGTATAACATGCAACATGATCAATAATAAGAAATTTAAACATCGTCATGATGATAATGATATTATCGGAAAGTAAGATTATCGATATTCGTAGGAATGATTACAAAATTAGTAATTACACATTCTAAATAATTTATACACCATGTGAAAATAATCTGAAACATCGCAATAGTAAAAAACACAAGTAACTCAAAAAAAGAAAAGATAAACTCTTGAATATAAATAGCACCTGTTTTTATAGAGATAATAGTAGAATCTTAGCGGTTGACCATTTGACTACTACTACTACTACTACAACTTCTACTAACTACTAAAAATACTGGAAAAATAAAAAGGAAATTATTTATGAAAAAAGACCTACAGACAAACCACATTAGTGGCTTAGTGGGTCTAGAAATAACTTCGTCATGTACATTAAATAAATAAAGAAACTTGTAAAAAAAAACTACTACTATACTTCTACTGAAACTACCTGCACCTGTTCACTACCCACTGTACTTCCGACTGTATGAAATCATAATAAATAAAAACGTCTGAAATTCAGGATCAACAGAACTGGTCCGCATACCTCATTATGCAAATATAATGGTCACGTGACTTATGAACGAACTGATAAGGAAAACTGTGCAAACATATTTCACGCAGTCTGGGAAAATATTGAACGTTAACTGTACTTTTCCATGTACATTTTAATCACTAGTATTTAAATAAAAGAACAGACGAGAAAGTCATCTCTGAAGTTATCTTTTAAACAAGTGCTTTTGCGAATATTGGTTACTCGGAATCGCATAAGATCGTCTACCAAATATATAATTGTACAACTTCAGTACCGGTAAATTAAAGGACATCACAACCCTGAAACTAGATTTTAATGAATAATTACGATATTTTATCTCCCAGATTTCAGAAAAAAATGCAGAAATCATCGAAATTTAAGAAATTATAATTGATTTATATGTCCTCCAGGTCGAGGCCTTTTTTTTTATTCGTGACGTAGACATTTCTCAATTCTGTTTATGTTTCTATACAGAATCGGCAATACCTACGTCATGACTCATGACAAAATTTTCTGGATTTGATATGTTGATTTCTAGTTTTCTCTAAAATTAGGGAAATGAATATCGTAATAATTCGATAAAATCTATAGTGTCATGGTCGTGATCATCTCTAGATAATATTGTAGCAACTTTGAGAACGTAACGCTTCTGAAAGATATTAGATGCATTTCTTGTCGTGAGAATTCATAATACCTCAAAAATACAATCATAACGACGATATTTGTTTTTGTTGAGTTGGTAGACGACCATCTTGAGTGGATACAGGTAGCATATGTGAATATGCACCGTATACCTATATTACAACTTTACAAGACACCCCATGATAGGAACCAGAAAGTAGATTCTTATACCATAATTCACATGTATTATTATAAAAATCATGAAATACGTTTTATCATGAAGCTATGAGATTTATTTTCAAAACACAACGAGGAGGTAAAACGTAAAAAGTAAAGAACTGAAATGATGTAATGTATTCGAACCCCATGATCTTGTCGTAGACCACCCTTCGAGGGGAATAAAAATAAAACCCAAAGAGACCGAATCGTTACTTCTTTTACAATCATCATAAAATAGTCACTCAGTCCCTAGCTGGCTGTTAACCGAGTATATAGTTACTGATATTGAGAATCAACGTGTTTTCTACATTAGTTTTATGCACTAAATATCAATGATTGTTTATATTATGATTTGATATTATATTATAGACGTCTGGTAGATTCTCTATTTTATTAAAGTAGATAAATTCACCTAATTTGAGTCACAGAGTATCATATTGAAGAAGAATGAAAAACTGACAAACTATACAAACAAGTAAACAAACTTGCAAAGCATACAAACTTGATTTTAAAAAAATCCATTATAATAATTAGAAATGCTAACAGTTTGTACAAGAACACATTATGGCAATTAAATATTGGTATGAAGAATAACTATACACTATTTTGACTTGGAAAGACTATAGGCCAACATTATAGCTATGTTTATATAGCATGTGTTGACATCCAAATGGCTGTTAGCTGAAAATAACTCATCAGGACACTTTCTATCGAATTATTTAAGAGTTATATCAAGTTATTCTAAAGCATACGGTAACAAGAATACAAGACGGGTAGATCGGTGGATGGTTATACTTGGTTACTAATTGGATGAGCGAAGCGAAGACTCATATATATAATATAATAGGTATATATATATATATAATGGGTAACCATTGGTATCCAATTGTAATTGCTTTCTTCCCCAATCCACTCTTTTCTCCACCCCTTTCTATGTCTACCATCACAAACAGTGAGAAGTGATATACTACTTCCAGCTCTCCCACATTCATAATCGAATTACGTATAGACAAGTTAAATCAAGGAAGAAGGAAACGTTCCAATTACAAGTTACTAATTAGGTTAAGACTTCAGACTAATTGTATAAAGGATCTGCAATTTTCTTTTCAAAAACAATTACTGTATTATAAATTAGGAGCATTGTTCGTTTACTGTGATTAACCATTAATTAATTTGATTTAGTTCGTATTGTACGAAATGGCAAACGCCGATTCTATAGGCATTCTATTGAACGATTTGATTCACGACCACTTTCATCCGCACAAGCTATAATGTATATACAATGATCACAGTATGTGATTTATTAATCGATCCCGCGGCTGTTTGCTCAAATTAGGCCAGTAAACAATGTCTGTCATTTTTTCTTCAAACTGTCTGTTAATATTGTAAAATACATTGCACTGAGCATGTATCTGAAATATCATGACATAGAAATCAGATAAAAGTTATTAAAAATAATTACGATCGATCTTGACTGGGTATTAAACTGACCACCGTCGGAGAAAGTCGCCATTATTATTGTGTGGGCGTGTGAATAAGAATCGAAAACTCACAAACAAAACGACCGGGGAAAGAAATGTATCATATGTTTTATATTAGTCTTGACATACCGGTGCAGATGGTTATAATTAATATTCTGTTTCCACGAATACTTAACTTTGTTGATTTTGATGTCGTTTAGGGGTATGAAAATGAAATGAAAGTTATAATGATACCGGTGCAATATAACCACGTCGTTGGTGCGCCGTTAAACCCCAATTTTCAGTCATTAGGTGAAAGGGCGTTTATAAAAAGGCCGTTTGGCGTCAGATTTAAAGGCAATGCCTGAGCCAAACGGACAGTAATTTCTTTGCATTTCCGTCAGTACTCATAATTGTATCTTTCAGAGATGGTAATTTTTGAGATTACGAACTTTAGTTTTCGAATGGCTTATACACAACAATACGTTGCATTTTTGCCAAACTGAATTTTGGTGAACCGAATATGCTTTTTCCAAAAGATTGATTTGTCGAATTTACCGAATTGTAAAGTGAATATTAGAACGTCTATTAGGCCTACAATTTCTAAATATTGAGAAAAAATATATCTTCATTTTGAAGATAGTAATGGTCAGTGAATATTATAAGTCAAATTGAAATTATTTGTCTTTTGTCTTCGTTCCTTCTTATTACTAAAATTTGTCAAATTTACCATCTGAAACTTCATATTCGATTCGATTCAGTTCACCCGATTAACTAAATTAATTAACGCCCAGTTAATGTACTATTGTTTTTTTAACGACCCCACCAACAGTGAGGTTATATGGGGGTTCGAATAAATAATTGATAATGAAACTATGAAGCGATGATAAGTGATAGGAATTTCACAATAACATATGCCTTTTGCGGGACGAGACTCGAACCCATGTCCAACGGTGACTTCAGGGTCTGATGCTGTGCCTTATAGCTGACTGAGCTACGGAGGGAGCCTCAAAAGAAACACATTCAATACGAGGCAACCTGTTCTCGATTATACTTCATATATATATATCTCGCTCATCTTACAAACGCATATTCTGCGTTTTCCTAGAATAATAAAAATATCTATCGTACAAGAAAAACACATTTTCCTAAACGAAGACTGCTTGTTACGTTGCCATGGTTTCATATAATGCCAAAATCAATGTCACGGTTTTCCCTTACAACAACGACAACGACAGCTAACTCAGAACTTGCAAATAATGTCTACAAAAGTGATTCTATTTTAAAAGATCACAAAACCATAACGTAGCGTTAGTGACGAGAAATGAATGAGAATGGAGTAAAAGTATTCACCAAAACACGTGTATTTCAACGAACCGTCAAAGTTTTAAAGAAAATAACGACGTTTTTTTGTCATGCCAGTGCGCCTCCGGTTGAAATGAACCGGAACCGTTCAAACACCGTGACAATTCTTTTAATTGCTTCCGAGGAGAAGTTTTGCATTTTGAAATGTTTTCTTTGTTTGAAATATATATTCCAATCGGGAGAATCTCTGTGATGTTTAAATATTTTAATGTTTCGTTGGAAAAACAGTGACTTATAAAGTGTTTTTTTCCTAGGAAATACTAAAATGCGTGCAACAAAATATGGAACCTACCTCAAATATATATATATTTTTTCAATAAAGTATCCTTTTCGAGAAGTGTATAACTTTAGTTATAAGAATAAGATGAAAATGACACTTATTATAAGGTTATACCTTTCTTAGAAGCAATGAACATCAAACAATTTTCAGATTTTTTACTTTTTAAATCTTGATAAGACGCTGACACAACCTTTCTATACCCAAGTTTCTCTTAATCGATGAATCTCAGAATATAGTTTCGAACAATCCCCACCACTCTTAAAACTAGAACCCCGTTCATTCTGCAAATGTTAGCAACTTGGAACGATTCCAAAGCTATCTGTACCTTCTATCTCAAAAGCAAGCTGTTTGAAATTTCCCATTTTCTCATAATTTAGTATCCTTGAACATTTGAATTACGTTGAGAGCCTATCATAAAACTTGACTAATTAATATCTGCAAGCATATCCGTGAAACAGTGATATGAAACAAAAGTAAATATGGATTTCTCTACTATTAAAGCATCGTGCATGCACCCCCTAAATGTCAGTGGGGAATATTCAACTTGATCCCTGGAATATTCCCTGGTCACGTGTCTGGATGCCTTTAGCTTCCCACTCACATGATACAAACTCTGAGTGGAAGTAAGTGACCGAGTTGCAGGGTGAGCGTGATAGCCAAGATTCTATCTATAAGGAGGTTTGTCGTCTATCGTTCAAGTAAATTTTTTCGAGTTTTTTGTTTGTTCGCAAATAATCCACAAGTCGCACGATTTGACTGATCAACAGGAAACTTCTCTGGACAAGCATACTTATCCAAGAACTGTAAAATTATGGGGCGAAATTCGTTAAACCATTTTTACTACGGTACCTACCCATAACTTCAATTCAATTTTAAAAAAATCTCTCTGTGAAAATTCAAATTTTCACCGAACGTAAACACATGGAAAAATGAAAATGCACATTAGTACCAGCCGTTCCAGCCGTTTTGAAGAAAATAATGTAAAGTGTTGTTCATCAAAAGACAGAAATAAAAGCAGAACAATGTTCCGAGTTTCACGGCTTTCTAGACTCTATACTAGCCAAGTCAAGTACATTTTATATACGAGTCAAGCTGATACACTCCATTCGCCCAGAACAATAAAAACAAATCAATCAAACTTACCGCCTTGCTCTCGCAGATCTGACGAAGAAGAGTTGCAGCAGGAATCAGGAATTCTTCCTCGAACACACCCAAGTTGCCGTGATACGTGCATACGAGCAGATCTCTCGCCTGGCGGACTAGGACTGGCCGTGACTTTTCAAAGTTCGAATACAGATGACCCAAGTGCTTGTCCACAAGACTGGCCACATCGCATTTGTTCTGTAGATAAGAGGGAATACAAACACAGATTAGAGACGTGGATCAATATTACACACATATCGTGATGGGAAGATCGAACTGGAAATATGAATGAACAGTTAGTTAAAGGACACCACAACCCTGGAATTAGATTTTGACTAATAATGATGATGTTTATTTCCAAAATTTTGGAGAAAACTAGAAATCATTATCTCAGTTTCGAAAATTATGATTTATGTATTTGTCGTCATGATTCCGGCCCACCGGCACATGCAGCGCAGTGGTTAACGCGCTCGCTTCATGTGATCTGGGAGGCGAGGGGAATTTCGAACCCAGTTCGATCCCCACCGCCGACCATCTTTACAGAGGTTTCTCATGCTTTCCCTCTGTAGTCTAGGCTAATGCTGGGATGGTTCCTACAATAAGTCGGCCATGACCGCTTCCTTCCCACTATCCTTCCCATTACCCAAGAACCTTCATCTCATCATCCCATCATCTCATAATCATCCATCTGACGCCATTAGATCTCAGTTTTCATAACAGTGCGTCGTTAAACCCAATATATATATAAAAAAAAAATCCGGCCCTCTTTCTCAGTCATGACGTAGACATAACTCGAATCTGTTCATGTTTCCATACAGAATCGGTAATGTCTACGTCATGTCTCAAGGTCTCTGGAGTACAAAATATTGATTAGAATTTTTCTGAAATTGAGATGATGATTTCTGGTTTTCTCTCAAATTATGGAACTATATCTCTATTGTTCATCAAAATTTCACAAGTCATTTTCACAATTACTTCTGCGTTTTGATTCATGATACCAACTTGAGTCGATGTGTCCCTATACGCGGCTATTATGATAATTCATCATGTCCTATATAGGCCTATGTGTGATGGTAGACGATCAATCTCCAAGTCAAGGAAGAGTCCAGCTCTTTGGTCCATCAAATATTCATGCACTTCGAGTGAGCTCCGGTGAGTATTCCAAGCGAAGAGGACTATTTTAATGTAATGCACCCTCGCTTCCTCCCTTCTTGATCCTTTTTTGCTCCTTATACTACTTGCTCATCTGCCCGAAGACTTTTACGTAAACCATGAGCGTATTTATATATAAGAACATTTGAGTAGAAAGGTAAGTATAATATATAGTTCAAAATCGAGTAAACAAATCAAGCAAAATCAAGTTTAATGGAAGAGAATTTACTGACATTAGGTCTATACGCACTAGAACTGTCAGAGAGAGAGTACACAGGCGGCCACATAAAATTGTTCAAGCCGAAATTTACATTCAAATTTAAATAAATTCTACGCATCATTTTAATGTAGCGGTCACTTTATGTGACAGCAAAGGTACATAATTATACCCCCCAGACTCTATACGTACGGTCCATAAAAGCAAACATTTTCCAAATCAGTGCCTTAATTATCTGCCTGAGACAAGAGGAGAGCTTATTGGCTTACAAGTCTGTAGAAAATCACATGTCAATGGTTTCAAAGATTGGTCCATATTTCAGCTTCATGTAGAAGCAATAAAAATGTATCTTTCTAATAAAATAGGTGTTATCTTTTGTGCGCTGCGTTCACGTCTCACGTAAGATATGCCCGCCCGCCAAGGGTGTGAATGCCACCCTGGTTTGGTGATTCTGTCATTCTTCAACGCCTATCTATTAAAAGATCGGACCCAGTCGGGACAGTATAAACCACACGAGACATCGCGTAGTAGGGGCGAGAAGTAAAACGAACCCTTGAAAAGCAATAGTTTAACAGTTTTGCAACAGCGCGAGAGATATTTTTTTTAACAATAGGAAAGCAATAAATAAATGAAATTCATGAATGAATTACTCGGTAAACTGGGAAAATCAAGAATAAATTATTCGGAAAACTAGGAAAAACACGAATAAATTATAGCCGCCGCAGTGTGGTACCTAATAAAGCTGGTCCAACCGAGGATTGTTGAAATGAGAGCTCAACTTTTACGCATTGCAAAAGCCTATACATGGTTATAAAAAAAAATATATATATTAGTAATTCAAATTTGAAAAAATCACTTTTTAATTTAAAAAAATGGAATATATAAATTTTACACCGCACTCACTCATCTATAGCAAAGAAAATAAATTAGATTTACCAAAACCCTTTTTTATCAACATCGATACTAAACAAAGCCATTGATCCCCAATCAAGGCTAAATATGAAGATGCACCACACAATTGGCGATCTTACACTACCCTAAAGCTTTCTAAACTCAAATGGTATGTTGCACTATACCTTGCACTTGCAATACATTTCTTGTACAGATATCAATCAATCTAATTGACCGAATGCAAATCACGATTAACCCAATCATCTTACACACCAGCGGAATGAATCGCTAATACAAAAGGACATTAATCATATGATTTTCTTTATCTATCACTCCAAGTGATCAGTTGATCTTTTGCTTCCAGCACCAACGCCGGTCTACTTCCTAAATCGTGTTCCGGTTCTCGTGTGTATAATATCAAGCTTTTAGCGAACAATATATGGCATTAAGTGTTCAATACTAGTTCCTCTTCAACCTTATTGTGGTGGTTTGTTCAACCGTAACAGCATACGTTACAGTATCTGTATTGAAAGTGAACTGATAATGGGATGCTTTGGAAGGAAGTCTAATTTTGTGATATATTTTGTGAATCTATACACATAACAAGCACGTGCCGTAGGGATTCAACAGAGTCTAATTGGTTGGATCTTTTTGGTAGAACTGAAATGTGTCTGTTCCACTTGATTGGCCTGTTGTTATAGATTTGAAAACGCTCGGATGAATCTTTATTGAAGTTCGCAACGTTTATGTGAATATTCTTAATAGCGTACTTTCAATTTTTAATATATTTATGGTCTATAATAATTATATATAATGGATATACTGCATACAGAGCAAAAAGCATTCGAATCAATGTTCATTTTATGGAAATGGAATCACCAAAATTAAATCATAATATGTATCGATTATAATGATACTTTTTAAAATATGTAAATGGTTACTTTTTTTGATAGAATTTTTCCAAAAATTTGTGTGTAGCCATAGAAGAGGTGAATAATATATAAATACAAACGTATACATTTTTTAAATATATATAGGCCTATATATAGACCCTATTATAATATTATATATAGGAGCATGCCCCTTTGATATTAAATATTATGTAGCCTGTAGGCATATCAGAAAATATTGTTTGGTTGAAGATTTTGTTTTTCAAACATTGTATTTGATGGCATTTTATCAATTTATTACAATGCATGAATACTGCCGCCTTACACACAATCAAAATGTAGAGAAATTAGAAAAATTGAAACCCTCCACAAATAATACAACACTCTAAAAAATTGCCACCGCCATAAAGTTGTGACCTATTGGTGCGCTTCCACCCCAGTTACATTATAACATATCACTTTAGTTCAACATGTACTCCATTTAGCAACGCCTAGTTTTCAATACTCCTATTCTAGTGAGTTCGAGGACGAGTCTTACCCCCCTTACCCTCCCGCTAGCCCATCAATACACTGAAAGAGGGCTACGAATTAATTGAAGGGCGTTTTTTATTGTCAGGATGCACTGTGTGCATACAGTTCGCTTTTTGTGTTGTATACTGAAGTGTAGTATAACTGTTCATATTTATATTTATTGTAGGCCTATGAGAGTACACTTATGGTAATTGAAATTGGTAACAATTCTAAAATGGAGTTCACAACCCTACCCACAGCTAGGTTATATGGGGGTATGAATGAGCGGGTGATAATGCAACCATGAACTATTAAAGGTGAGAGTACTTTAAAAAAAAATATGTATGATGCGGGATTCGAACCCATCACCCACTTCGCTTCATTATCTAAAGCGGTGCCTTGGCTGAATGAGCCACCAAGGCGATATTGTTTACTCTTTGCTAGTATCTGCACGAATGAGTGAACATTGAATTGAATCTGTTGAAAATTTTTAGAAGCAATTTAGATTTACAAATAATAAATCTTCTGACAGAGTTTCAATTTCTTTGGCAAGTAAGTTTTATGTATGAATTTTCATATTCACTATGACGGAAAATTGTTGTTTAGAAAATGTTGCAATCTATGAGATAAAAAAGTCTCACAATTTCTCAAGGAAAGAAACATTTACTGATTTTATATTCTACGAAACTGAAATAGAAATATCAGTAATTCCAAACCACAGCTCAAAATGAATCTATATAAGAGAATTCTTCCCCTTCAGAGTTGGTACTTTCCGATTTTCACCTTTTTAAATGCGTTTAATGAAACTGACATCAAATTTCCCGATTACCATCTCAAAACGTGGAGTTCTTCAATGTATCTCACGCGCCATTTAGTACAATTCAGTGTTTTTATTTCGGGAATTAAACACTATTGTAATAATGCGGTCAATTGATTCAGACACTGAATGAACAAACAATGAAGTGCTTACAGCTTCCTGGTTCCAAAACAGATCAGTGAATTATCACATTCTGGAAACTGATCCAAATATTCTAGACAGAAACCACGTGGTGTATTCAATGATAATTACTCTAATCTCCATGTGTGTGCATGTACAAGAGCAGGGTTCTCCAAACATTTTAGTCTAAGGGCCACACTGATTCCTCCACCAAGTCCCAGGACCCAGGGCCAACAGTATAGTACGTCATTTTCTTGTGGGGAGTTAAATGAATCTCATTGATCATAATTCTAATGTTTAATTTCATTATGTGAATTACCTATGTATATCACTGATTATTGTGAATTTTTAGGATACATCTCATATTATAATCAATTACAGGTTACAATGTTAAATTTCGTATGTGTATATATTTTTTTTTTTTTTTAATTGATCGAATTGAAATATATATATATATATATATATATATATATATATATATATATATATATATATATATCATGAATCTGATTATTATTTTGTATGATTTACTTATATTGTAAATTTTACAATGTAATCAAAATAAACTATGACGGGCCGGATTGGTGGTGCTCACGGGCCGTAGTTTGTAGACCCCTGATCTAGCTAGGGCCTACTAGTACATCTGGAGCTAATGCTTTGCATGTAGAGTAACTAAATATAGATGCTGGTATACGTACTCTGTTTTACACACAGAAATAAAATCTTCCATTTTTTAAGCATACAAGAAACTAAGATGTAGATTTTTTTGTTCTTGAACTTTATCGAGTAATATCATCGAAACACTAGAAGTCTCTCTACAGATTTGCAAATATGACTGAAATATTAATGAAGATAATGTATAATAATAAATATAGTTATAGGAAAATATAATAAACTAGTATTTGGGAATAGAAAATGATGAGATAATTGAGATGATAGAATGAATATTGTCCCTATTTATTCATGGTGTTGTTAAAGTTATGTCTAGAATGTGAGTAATATGTAATATTAATATTGCTTAGTAATATTGCTAAGGTATAATGGCTTACATCCACATTGGCACATCGGTGTGTACATAGTTTTGTACATACATCTTATCGATATATACATTTATGTAGGCCTACTAATGTTTGAAATGAGAATAATACCGCATCGTCTTTATGGTGTAAGTACACTGCAGTACACTCCTTTTTGATGCATAGATCTTACAGAGATTACAAATACTTTATTATTTTTATATACTCAGATTAATTTTTTATTTCATGTCTGGAATAAGTAAACATCTTGTACACTACGATTACTGCTTTTTTTCAAGTGAACCTAATTGTCTGTTCGGCTATAGACAGTTGAAGAACTGCTTTGAAATGTGTAGCCCGACGGGCGTGGATTCGAGTCCCGCTGTAGGCATTGTAAAACACCATTGTAAAAAGAGGCATTGTAAAAGCCCTTTCACTTTGCACCACTCTATATAGTTTCATTATCACCCACTTATTCGTACCCCCATATAACTTCGCTGTTGGTAGAGTAGTTGAGCAGAATTTGAAGAAAGCGAAACTTTTTGCTTCCAAGACAAGTTTTGAAGTCAAATCTATATAGTGAAGAATGTTAACTATATAAATGCTTTATTATATTGCTTTACATGCTTCATATAAATGATATTATCTATGGTTCGAAATGTTCAATTTATGTTCTATGGTACCACCACAAAAGTTATAAAATCAGTATATAATTTTTTTTGTTTTCAGTTGTGTCGAATCTTTTATAATTCAGGCATCACTAATAGTTATTATTTAACAATATGTTGTTTTATGGCAGTATTATTTCATCCACCTATATATAAAGCCTATATATTTCATCTCAAGTATTGTTTTTCTGTGTCTGATGGTAACCTTTCATTTGAAGGCAGAGACAATTATTTTCATCAATAAAGATATACAAAAGAATAATCAATGTTAATTATATTCGATTTACTCCTTCGCTGACCAAAGAACGATGTTTTATGGGCTTTCACCTTTCAAAGAGGCGAAAATTAACGGTCCGTTTTTCTCTGTTCTGAGACATATATTTTCCTATTTTTCCCCAGGGCCGAGTTTCTTATCATATCCATGTCGTTTACACGCTCTCAACTCACACGGCCATTCCACCAAACACAAGTACGTCACATTCACATCAAATACACTGGCAACAAAAACTAATTTTACAAGTTCATAATTTTGTTCTGTTTAAAGTGATTGGGACCACCGAATTGTCAAATTCTTATGAGTCTATATGAGATTTTGATTTAGAGTCTATATAGATATATTAGTGGAAGCTGAATGTCACTGTTTTTTGGTTATTTCTTGAAATATATAAGATATCACAATTTTAATATATTGCACAAACGTAGATCTTTTTAATACCTTCAAAATGTGATGGATTAATAGATTGGTGGATTCTATTGTTGTAAACATTTTGAAAAAAGATTTACAGTAGGCCCTACACATTTCCCTCCAAATCCCCCCCCCTCCCTTCTTTCCTTTTTGTATGTATCATGTTGATTTATAATATTTTTATTCACACTTTTACATAGCTTATTATAGCTCATTACAAATTTATCATTTTACTTCCTTATAACTTAAGATTTTTTTTGGTTATTTAATAATCAGTTATATTTTCTTGATCTATTACCATTCAATCAATTATTCTATGTCAATCATGGCAGACATTTGTATGAAAATGGCAGTCTTAAATGAAGATACATATAGGCCTATAACCTTTCATTCTCACATTTTCAAAAAAATACAGCTGCAGAAATATATTATGTTTTTCAGATTTCAACTTGTGAAAATTATAAGATATACGTTGAACAGTAATTTTAACTGTATTATTTTTATATTTGAATTTTATATCTCACCAAAATAAAAAATATAATTCTCCAAATCGACTTTCATTCGCATCTAAACTAAGTGTGACATATATAGGACAAATGCATCGATGTCATGTTATCATTTCTTCAGTAAGCCATACTTCACGTATTACTACAAGGCACAGTTAGAATTACATAAACTCCATTTGCAACCGTTGTTACACCATTACAAACAGTTATATGTCACCAAGGTGAAACGAAATGATCTCACTTTTTCTTAGCCTTGTTTTATTTTATCTATTTAACGTCGTACTCATAAACGTTAAAACGTATGCTTCACTTCTTGTTATGATCATCGTGTAATCACTGACAGTACAATAGTTGATGCAAATCCACCCACAGTCTTGATAATTAATAACCTCCTGAGTCCATATAGCATACCCTCCCATTTTATGCCCATGCAGCTACTGTTAGTTTGTAATATAATATTACATCATACACTTCATGATTTCATAATGGCTACGATGATAAAGTGATTATTATAGAGTATAAGATAGCGCGGTGTAATATTAGAATAATAATGCTGGTAGGTGTGTAAAACATCCTAGATATAGACACCTAGGCGTAGTCTCTTGGGAGTATTCTAAGGTTTTAACCCGCGCAGTGACCAATTTGTAAATGATAGAACGTTATATATGAACGAGAAATCGATGTACAGTTTAGGAATTATATGTAAGTTAGGATTCTCAATTTGATAGTGCTGAAGGATAGTTGCGATAAGGCCGGGTTCGATTCCGTCTTACTGGATAGTCATATGATGTTTCAACATAGGAAATTTATGATTTTTGAAGTTTCGAAAATATTTAAGTAAATCTTTGAAATTTATTGCTAATTGTTTTGTATTTGCCAGTTTTTAGTTATTTTCCCACAGATTTCTGTGTATAGTTCTACATAAGTTTATGTATAGGCATAGATTATTACAACTCAATGTGTACCCAAACTATAACAGTGACTGAAAAGTTTCGGATAGTTTCGGTATGAAAAGTTTCAGCGAGCATCACTATAGATAGCCATGAAGATTAGGAAAATTCGTGGTTTCCCTCAATTGAGAAAGTAAAGATGCTGAAGAACAGGCTATGACCACATTGTCCACGTCAGCCAAAATAGTTGAAATCTCGCTATAATCTTGTTGTTCTGATCGTAGGCCTACTTCATGGTATAGGCTGTGTTTCACTTGATAGAAAGACTTGAGTGAAAACAAAAATATAGATTTCATTACCTGAATGATTGAAAATAACATGTAATTTTCGGTAATTTGTATTTGTCGATAATTATTCAATTTCCCTGTAGGACCTTATCTATCACCACGATAAACTGCATATATATTTTTTTTCTATTACAATAACAAATCCAGAGACCATCACAGTTTCGAGCTGATCTTACCGGCACATCCTGTGCGGGGCTCACTTCCGGTACTCAGAACAAGTATCCATAATTACAACCAATATTCTCCCCCACCCTTCGGATGAGTATTATAACCCCTACATAACGACCAAAGTACTGTCTATTGTATTGTGTACTATTTCACCCTTTAGGCGCCTGCATATAATATAATATTATACGAAATATCCGTTCCAACAAAAGGCGGTGGACTTATATCCGACAAAGAATATGTGAACTAGAACCACCATAACTCACGTATTGCATTACACGATTTGCCTTGATGTGTCAGGGTGGATACAGTTAAAAGATAGACTGGCGCGGAGATAATTTTCTCTGTACTTTTATTACGGGTTGAACTACTGTCATAAATTTCATAGGATTATAGAGTACAAGCTCAGTATTACTTCATTTCAGGGGAGAATTTCTATTGGTTGTTGACCGTTTTTGCGGCTTCAATTCTCCATCAAAGAATATAAAGGAAATATAATGGTTTAATTGTTCTTTTTAAATTTTCATTATTGTTCGTAGTGGTACCAACTCCTTAAAAAGATCGTCCTTAGAACTTATTTACATGGGTACACTTGTAAACTTATATATACGAGAGAAGAATTAAGGTCATCTACCAATATAACAAACACAAATATCACTCTCAAACAATGCTTCCTTTTGAGTATTATAATTTTTAGATGAAGAGGATCGCTGTAGAGAACGCAACTGCATCTTTCAAAAGCTTCAAGTCCCTAACATTGCATTAAGGTCAATTATTTACCTCAATATTTACAACTATTGAATTGGTATAAGACCTTCTTCTTTAGGGTATACCACAAGTGTTTAGGCTACGTATACCTGTATCTGTATGATTTAAAATACCATCAAGCACAGTGACAAACAACAGGTGGCCTATTACGTAAAGGTTATAAACCGTGGGTATATGAATGATGCACTTGAAGTTGGAATTGAAGTGTCATCCTTCACAATACAAAACACTTTCTCTATTCGGCTCGTTAGAATTGAGTTGCATTCAAGTTTGAATTGACATGTCTTTTTTATTTTGTCTCAAGTATAATACGTAATTATTTGGCACAGTTTTGTTCAGATTGAAATGTAAATTCAATTCTTATCATTTAGAAATATTATTTGAAGGTAGGCATGCAGCATAACCTCGATGGCAATTGTGAGAAGTGTGAAAATGAGTATCTTTTAATAAATGCCCACACATGTTGATTATATGGTTACAGAAGCAAATGTGGAATTTGGAAAAGAATTTTGGTAGATGCGTTTATTTCAAGTTTTGTAATTTTCCTTCCGCGATAAAGGTAAATTGTAGATTGTCAATAATAAAAATGCTAAATACTTCAAGGTTCCAAAAAAGATTACGGTGATGGTCAATTTTTTTCATTTTCTCGCGAATAAGTATTATAAAATAAATACTTTGCATATTATATAGATTGATTGAAATCAATTTACAAATAAATATTTGCAAATAAATATCGTATCATTTTTTTCATTGAATTAGGCCTATTTGACTGACGGCGTTCCAAATTGCTGTACCCATTAAATTCTATTTGAGAGGAATTTGAGCAACACTAAAAATAGATACCGATCCTATAAAAGCAAAAGCAAAATCTGTCAAGAAGAAATAAATAGAGATATCCAACTTATATCTACTGATAATATGCTAAATATTACACAGAAAATTTTAAAAATTTAGATACGAACAAGACCCTAGTGTGAATGAGGGAGAGAAAGGGGTATTTAACCTATTCCCACAAACTCGTAGCAGGTCATTGACACTTCGGTTGTCCCATTTTGAACCATCACTAAATTAATTCATCAACTGTAATTTCTTGAATACGGTTACAAAACTCATGTTTTCTACCAAAATAAATCTTCCTGAGTAAATGTTACATAATTCTTGTCATTCCTTCAATACTAAATCTACGAAAACATAAATAAATACCGTAAGAATAATGTAGGTCTACTTCATGTTAACACATAGACGAGTCACTACCATGACTGACTTTGACCCGGGAAAAAAAAACGTTCATTGTCTCAAGAGATTGTACATTATTGCGAAAAGTGTGGTATCCTAGAGACCTAGACGATAGCGATCCAACAACTAGCTCTGTATCAGTGCGATGGAATGTAAGCCATGTGATAAATAGGGGCGTCGTTGCACATAATTGTCTTGTTCATAATAGTAACATATGGATGTTAATTTTGACCGTGTTGATCTCGTAATAGATTAATAACAAAAAATGTATGTACAGAATTTATATCCGTAGTTGGCTGAGTGTGAGAATTGTGTGGGGTATCAAAATACCAGTATTTCTAACTGATGGCTTAAAGGTCAGCAGAATCCTAAGACTAGATTTTAACGAACGATGTCGATTTATTTCAATTCCCTCATTTTAAAGAAAACTACGAACCGCCATCTCAATTTCCTAAGATTTCATTCATTCATTTGTCCTATAGGACTCAGCCCTTTTTTGAGACGTGACGTGAAGACCGAGGGGTTAACAACTCCTGAAATCAGGTGTACACTTGCCCTGAAATCCCATGAAATCCCATTGAAATCCCTGAAATCACCTGAAATCCCTGAAATCACCTGAAATCCCTGAAATCACCTGAAATCATCTGAAATCAACTGAGATCACTTGAAATCCCTGAAATCACCTGAAATCCCTGAAATCCCTGAAATCACCTGAAATCCCTGAAATCACCTGAAATCACCTGAAATCACCTGAAGTCACCTGAAATCACCTGAAATAACTTGAAATCCCTGAAATCACTTGAAATCCCTGGAATCACCTGAAATCACCTAAAATCCCTGAAATCACCTAAAATCCCTGAAATCACTTGAAATCCCTGAAATCACTTGAAATCCCTGAAATCCCTGAAATCACCTGAAATCACATGAAATCACATGAAATCCCTGAAATCACTGAAATCACCTGAAATCACCTGAAATCCCTGAAATCACCTGAAATCCCTGAAATCACTTGAAATCACCTGAAATCACCTGAAATCACCTGAAATCATAAAATCTGAAATCAGGTGTACACCAAATTTTCGAGTATTCACCAAATTTTAAACCCCTCGGTGAAGACTACTCGATACTCTTCATGTTTCTATGCAGAATTGGTGATGCCTACGTCATGACTCATGGTTTCGATGGTTGACAAAAAGTTGATTAAAATTTATAAAGTTGAGGTGATGATTTCCAATTTTCTCTAAAATTTGGCCAATAGGCCCTAAATATCGTCATTATTCGCTAAAATCTAGTTTCAGGGCTGATGTGCTTCAATATAAATTCGGAATACGAAAATTATAAATTTGACAACTTTTCAATTCATAACGCATATAAGTTACCTAACAAATGATATGCGTGAAAACTATTAACCACATTTCTAGCTTGAAATTTACGAATTAAGATTTCTCGTGATATTTCAACAAAAAAAAACATTTGAGTAATAATTTTTAGATGTAGTTTGTTCAACGAACACTTTTTCACATGTCCAATCTATTCCTTCATCTTATGATTTTTTGTAACACTTCAAAATACTAGATATATTAACATCATGTTATCACAGACATATGAAAATATAACGGAACAAAATAATACAAAACAATGTTAATATAATGACTTTATATGAGTCATACAAGTACATAGCTATATATGCAACTCAGCATGTGGGGAAATCACATGCAATCTCACACGAAAGTTACATTTGACAAGTTGCTGTATTATCTACACACAAATACAGACAGGCTGTCTATAATATCTTAATATACAAGATATATCTCTTCAGATATATCTTGAAACCTTCAACTTTATTCACCGATAAGCAAAGGTGTTTCAGACACCTAGGCCTATGCATCTAAATGATTGACACTTATCTCCCTGCCACTGCCCACCTATCAATTCTCACATATCGCTATATATTATTTCTCTGTCACTATATAAAGGAGTATTATAAATGGTTCCATAGTTCAAAGTGGTTAAGTAAAAGTGATATTCGTGAGCGAAGATATAATTTGACGCAAATACGTGAAAGTGATATAAATATTATAGTTACTTCGTCTAATTTCTTATAAATCTATTTTAATCCAACCTTATATGGACAGTAAAATTATGAATTCATCTTGATAATTGCTTAAACGGTGTATTAGCAATTAGCACCAATTAAAATCTATACAAATTGTATCTTTACAACAGCGCTATACACTATATACAGATTGTAAAGAATGAAAGCATGCATTATGTTACATAGAAACTGCAATTGCAAATGGTAACGCCCTCAACTAGGCATAATGCATGATAAAACTCCCGATAGAGACAAATCTTTTGTCTTCCTGAATAATTATAAATTCATGGTCCTATATTATTTTCGATCATCACGAATAAGAATAGGTAATCGGTTATGTGAAATGCAATTGAATGAATTGCTTACTTGTATTTGTCTATCTTATGTACAGGAAGTTCACCAAGCGATCATGTGAAACTTCGAAACTAATAAAATAGACACAATTCCACAAACTCGTGCTGTTATGGCTATTATATAGACACACGGACCATGTGTGTATATACACTACTGTGTTTGTTTCTACTGAATATTATCATATACTATACTTTCTCCTTTAATTATTAAATGATAAAGATCTACCACCTTAAATCACTCAAAAGTCGTCCCCCCACTTTGTCTATTTGAGAGTTTGTGACAAGTAATTGGTAATAGGTAATTAAAAAGACTCCCCCTCGTGAAACCATGGTAACATGATATACAACGAATCGTGTTGTGTTTGACCATTATATTATTATAGAACTTAAACGTGCATTGATTGTGTTGAAATGAAATCTCTGGCGCGCGGTATAATAAAATATATATTATTTATATTATACATTTTTTTTCAATTAGTTTTATTGTTTTTTTGTAATTGAATTGGTAATGCTCGTTTAGATCTGACGTAATGAACGTATAGATCACTGATATAAGTAGGTATAATCAAAGAAGAAATAGTTGGCTGGAAGGAGTAAAGTAAAGATAGTTGATCGAGGTGAAAAGTGGGGAGAAACAGAAGAAGGCAGTGGGAAGATGAAGAGCGATGGTGAGAAAGAGGTGAAGAGAAGTGGGAAGAGGATAGAAATGGTGAAAGAAAGTTGAGAAAATTACAAAATTTTGAGTCTGTAAAATTCTGCCCAGGAAGTTATGGAAAAAATTTCCAGCCTGGTTCCGTTAATCTGCATATATCTGAGTTATAGCTGCCTATATAAATAAAAATCACTACAGACATCTTGATAAATCTCCTGAATAGAGGAGCATTATCTACTAATTATTTGTCTTTTCACAGCATAGTCTGTGGGATATAAGTTAGACACTAGTCAATAAACCGAAATACTATTTCCAATTCGATGGCTAGTGAAAATACTAAACTTGATTACGAAAACGTTCAATTGCCTTTTCGTTTTCTCACAAATATATTTTCAATACATAAATCACTTGTTAATTAAATCTATGTTACGTAAAGAGTTGAAATTTCAATCATTCAATCCATCGTTAAAGCAAATGAAGACTACATAAAATATAGTTATACAAATACTTGAAGTAAAAGTGTACCATGTGGTTCTACATATTTGTATTACTCTCAATTTATTGATATAAAATTGTCGAGGAATGCTCATGTGAGGTAGGCTAATGTGTGAGCGACTTGAAAATA
This sequence comes from Brachyptera putata, assembly GCA_907164805.1. NCBI lineage: Eukaryota > Metazoa > Arthropoda > Insecta > Plecoptera > Taeniopterygidae > Brachyptera > Brachyptera putata. Next base: position 5,176,942 of record OU015471.1, on the reverse strand, counting down.
TGTTCGATAAATATCCTAATACAGGCATATGTATACATTATAATATTTTCTCGAGAGGTTAACAACTCCTACAATCAGGTGCATGTACATTTATAAAAAAAAAACGGAATACAAAAAAGTGAAAACTAAAAAAATTATAATAAATCACTCAAAATCACAAAATCACACGAAATTGAGAAAAATTATTCGTGATTTTGGAATCAAAATTCAGGTGGGTATAGATTTTTGATCAAGAATCAAGAATCAACTTGTCAACCCCTCGTATTTTCTATTGAAAACGTGATCAATCATGAATCCAGGTATGTGTTATTCAAAAAACAAAAAAATCAATAAAAATGTGAATAATATGATGAAATATGATGAAAAATTCGATAAAAATAGATGAATAAGAACGATAACTAAATCTTCACCTACAACTGAACGAAAATCACAAAATTATGAACTTGCGACCCGAAAGACGTTGCTATATACAATTACTCCATATACCACAGCTCGATTATCTGTGCATACCTGAACTAGAGATACTATCATAATAATATATCGTTAACCGATAATATTAACAAATATAGGCTTAATAGGTCTACAGTCCATTCACGATATTGTTCAATTTTAATAACACAAATGATAATTATGTATAAGCGGCCAAGTTCCCATGACACCACCCCTTCTACGTCGTGAAATGATAAAAGACCCCACCTTGCCGCAAAATATACGAATACCGGTCTACCGCCATCTTTGTTCGACATTTCAACTGATTTATAATATCAATGGTATAGATTATCACCCATGGAAAATACACCGTGACGAGTTAAAAACAAAAGATACGCTATTAAAAAAATAAAAATAAAGTCCCGGAAGAAATAATTTCGCTATAGTCGAGTCTATTGAGCAGCATGCTCTCTTTTATCGTATAGCCTTTTGAAAAACGTCTCGTTTTTAACCACTGATTTGCAATGTTTTTATTCACGATGGTCATGCATATGCACTTTCACCTCGATCAATATTTTTATAACCTGCATAATATGTATATGAGATACAGCGCTGGGGCACGACTCCAATGGAGATTCCCATGCGAAACAATAGGTAGGTAAATAACATAATCAACTATCAGCCATGTAATAGGCAGGCTATGAGTTCATTACTGAACAGTGGCGTATTGTAGATGGATTAATTAGACACTTATGGTATAGGGTTGGTTGGTAATTTGAAATTAGGTTTAAAAGATGTCGAGTAAAATTGTTGGAAAAAGTTGGAAGTATAATGAAGTAAAAAGTCGAAACGAGTGTGCCTCAAATATATAATATTTTTATGTTATAGGTACCGAGTTTTTAAGAATGTAAGGTGGCCTACAGTGAAAGGACGGCGAAAATACAAATGATAGCATTTTCAATATTTCTGAATGGTCTTGTTGATACTTTTGTTTAAACTTTGAATTCATGAGATTGTAGAAGTTTGATTTTGATTTTGATTTTGACCTACTACTGATTGGTTTCATTTTTTTTCTATATTTATTCGCAATTCCTAATATTTCTATGCCTACATTATTTCAATTGTAATAATTTTTTTTTTTAAATTGTATGCTTCATATTGTATTCTTTATAGGCCTGTAGTGTATGGAGGCTGGAGCAGTTTATACTGAATTGCACAAGAACATATAATATGTAATTTATAAAATTGTTATAAAATATATAAATTGTTCACCTTTGATGTAATCTGTTCTATAGACGTGAAGAATGAGCGAGCGACCACAACTCAGATATTTTCTATTTAAGAAAGTGGTATATTTTTATTCAAAAATATTGAATTTTAAATTAATTCATGGATATATACATATCCATCTGGTAAATCAAGTCACAAAACCGCAAATAGTTTTTTTGTAGGTACAGATGAAAGAAGAAAATGCGTTTCGAGAAAAATCAGAAATATCAAAATTTCTTATATATTTTCACAATTTATAATTTTAATATATTCCAATATACATATATATATATATATATATATATATATATATATATATATATATATATATATATATATATATATATATATATATATCACAATATAATTTGAATATTATTTGAGTGCATAACTGTATGCATAATTGATGTACGCAAACCATTCAATATTATCTCACCAATGTAAATAGAAAATTGAATTAATTTCCACATAATTTATCAAGCTTTATATATCAGTTTTATCAATTGAATACTTTCATATGATTCAAAGTTAAATTTTGAATAAATTATTCTGACGACTCGCAGGGTAGGCATACCTATAGGCCCATTAGAGTGCACGCTTTTGCACAGCTATACGCCGCTGGGCGCCAAGGAATTGAGTTCAGTGCAGAATTAATGACTGATTTTCAGTCGGTTTTAATTGGATAAAAATACACTCGTCTATCCAATAAGAGGAGTCACTAAATATCAGGATAAGAAAGATAAATGTACCTTATTTCTTGAACAAGTAGTTGTTTCATGTTATGTTTATGTGTTCACGTCTGAAATAATTCACTGATTTCTATTGGCACACCAGTGCGCAGCCGCCTCGCGCAGTTAGTAATTACGTCACGTAGAATATGGCGAGCTATTAGAGGCGTTAAGGCGCGATAGATGAATCAATAAAATACTTAATACACATTTTTTTTATTGGTAGCAAGTTTGTATGACCTGATAATACGAATACTATTACTTATGTATAGAAATGTATATATGTATATAAAATGTAGTTGTTTTAATAGAATGCATCTAGATTTCGGGTCAAGTACTTATTTTTATTATTAATCTGACCCTATATATTAAAGATAATTCATACTACAATATAATTGGAAACATATATTACTGTAAGGGGATTCGATCAAGGTATGCAGATTTTGTGATGAAAACCAAAATCAACTGGTTCAATATTTGTACAGAGTATGCCCAAGTGACAAGATCTAGAAAATACAAATTTATTGATCGTTAGATAAACAGATTGAAATTGATCAAAAACTTAATTAATTTGGTTCTCAAATCTAAAAAAAATCAATATACCGGAGAATTTTATTTCGACATTCTATCTGGGTTCATATAATATTATGTACGGTAATTTACAACCTATGCATGTATATATCATAACCCATGCATGTATAATTATACATATGACAACGGAAATTTGAATTGGAATGGCTGAGCGTTGAAGAATTGTTTCAAGCTACCAAGCTCCCCTGATTGGCCAGTCAGAGCTAACAAAAATTATAAGCGAATTCAAGAACAAAATATGAATTGAAATCATTGTTTCTCGGATCAGTATAACTTCAATAATTATACAGTAAATTTCCATTCTTCAAATAATTATCAGGCCCATCTTTTGAATGTAAATTGAGAGAATTTTCAATAGATAGGTGCCTACATGTCAATATGAACGCATATTGAACAGAAATCATTCCATTCAAGATTTAGAAACCAGAATTTTAGATTTCAGAATCTTTAGTTCTAGAATTCCAATTCAGAAACCATTATTTAGAACATTCCAATAGAGATTAATTCTAATTTTAATTATCTTGTGATATTATATCATTGAGATGTCGAATATTTTACAATGTAAAATCGAATAATTGATAATAATACACATTATCATTATTGTAAGTCGTAGAACAAAGTGATGCTATATGTAATGCAGTAATACACCCAATTGCAACAATTGCATTAAACGTTCCACAATCAATCGATTTAAGCGTGAGATTAATTTAAAAGAATCATTTACAACTGTAATTAAATCACCAGACATTGGTAATAGACCATGTTTCTTGCACATGTACATGCCGACTGACATTTATAACATAGTAATTATCAACATAACAAGAAATCAAATCAGGTTCAATAAAACGTTTGCACTCACCTCTTTGATTGGAATCGTGATGACATCTTTAGCCGCATTGTTGCCTGGCAACGCGGTATCATCAACACCAGGATGTGACCCCAAAACACCACTCATTGATTCGTTCGAGTTTCTTAATTCTTGAAAAGCATCCCTCGAAGTTGGACGTACACTTTTAGAAACATTCGGTCCTTTACGCATTTTACAAGTTTCGAAAGTTACTCGTGGCTGTTCTGAATCGACGTCATCAATTTGTTTTTCTACGGTTCTGTCATCCGACGAATTTATTTCTACGACTGGTACTTGATCGTTTAACGTCGAGGAAGTTTCAAAAGTTTCGGCAACATACCAACATGTATTCGGCAATACTTCTTTGTTGTGATTTTGTCGTTTGGTAGTCGTAGTTCGATTCTCGTCGACGGTGTTATTTATATCGTGTGAGGTTGATTTTTTTTCTGGAACAATTTCCGTTTGCGGTACTGGCTCTTCTGTTGGTGGATGATTGGTTCCAAGAGCCACATCCTTACATTTTTTCAAATATGTTTTAACTCTTTTCGCTTTACTGGACTTACGGACGGACTGGTTACAGGACATTTCTTGCGGCGCTTCGTCGACGTCAACAGGACGTCGTGTTCGACACGTCGCTTCCTCATCGATACTCGCTTGACCAACTGTTATCGAAGGCGTCTCTGAATTCTTCGGCTTACATTTATCATCGATTACGGTCACCGGCCGTTCAACAGGATTTATCTGAAACCAAACAGAAAAAAAAATCAATAATCAAAGTGTGTATAATTAATTTCAATTTCTAAATCAATAACTCATAAAAGCAAACATTATAACACAAGAATGAAGATATTGAATAGAGATAACTTTCAAAAATGAAAAAATACAATCCGAAAGTAAGAACGTGAAACTTGAAATTAAAAATCGAATCACTAGTTTTTTTTTCTCACACATCCTTACAGTGTTGAGTCGAGCGTTACGGGAATGTATTAGTAACAATCGACAGGTAACTGCATCTAAGGTGAAAACATTCATGACCTACACCATTGAATAATAAAACCTTGGTGAAATGTACTACGTACTGCTGTATTATTTATATCTTGTCCCGAAGGCAATGCCAATCTAGCTATCGAGAAGTGGTATATTGAAGTGCTATTGAAATACTATTTAAAGTGTAGAGGTCGTCGCGGGTCAGTTCGCTTCTATAGTCACTGAAAACGATTGATGTGCCGTTAAAAGAAAGGATACACAATTGTTTCGATAATTGATTAACGTGTAATGTATTCATAATTTTTCAATCATCTTGGGAAAATAGATGTTTTATTTTGTAATAAATTCCATTTAGAATCTATTACGTTAATTTTAAAATTATTGCTATTTACTAGATGTATAATATTGATGTAGAACCGTATCAGAATGCAAATAATAGAAAACATATTGAATAGATTGTACCAGAATGCAATAAACATATAACCACATATTTTTTAACTTCTTGTACCGGTATATCTACAAGTAAACCATATGATACTTGTGATATTTCATTATTATAATATATCATTTCAGTGTTCATTTAAATGATATAATCATTATTATAATTATATACTGAATCAATTGCATATATATGTATATATACAGTCACATGCAGCGCAGTGGTTAACGCACTCGCTTCATGTGATCCGGGACGCGAGGGGAATTACGAACCCAGTTCGATCTCCGCCGCCGACCATCTTTACAGGGATTTTTCACGGTTTCCCTCTGTAGTCGTGGCTAATGCTGGGATGGTTTCCACAATAAGTCGGTCATGACCGCTTCCTTCCCACAATCCTTCCCATTACTTAAGAACCTTCATCTCATCATCCCATCATCTCATTAATCATCCATCCGACGCCATTAGATCCACGCTATCATAACAGTGCGTCGTAAAAAAATATATATATATATATATATATATATATATATATATATATATATATATATATATATATATATATATAGAGAGAGAGAGAGAGATATTCCCTCCCGCCAAACCCCACCTCTTCAACCCCTGACTCTATGCATACAACCTGCTGATTGTCTGCACTTACGTACTCAATCTGTTAACGACAACTTTGACATCCAAACAATGCTGTTTAAATATTAGAATATATAAATATATATGCCAAGCACAGAATGTTTGCATAATTCATCTACCGGTCGGTATCACATGCAGCATCAACTGCACTGATTGTGATGGGACTGAAGAATCCCAGCAATGAGGAGAACAAGAGAGGTAAGAAGAATAACTTTACTATATTTATGGACTCTATGACTTTGAATTGTTTGTTTAAGGAGTGCGTGGGAGACAATTTAGCGGTATATCAGTTTTTTGTGGTAATTTTTGAACGGTATGAGATATCGAAATTCTAATAAAGAGGAAACTTGGACATTTTCAACATTTTTCATATAGAATCTAGATGGTGTAAGTTCATGTCGCATGATATGCGATTGACAATTAGGTGATATGAGATAAATAGTTATTACTTATTGAAACTTGAAGGTACTGAAGATATTTGTGTTTCCTTTCCGTCTAGAATGCCTGCCCGCTCTCAATACAAATATATCATACATAAACTGTATCGTTATAAAAATAGAAAAGGTGCAGAAATCTTAATATACCATTCTTTTACTAGAGAGTCGAAATATCTATAATTACAAGTAAAACTTTTTCTAGCCCCTAGTTATTTATTTTTTTCAGTATGATGGTTAGTAATTACTGTTTAACAGATAGGCAATACCAATAAAGGGGCGTTAGTGTTCTTGGAGGGGTGCGGTTTGAGTGCGGTTCATAATGAAACCGGTTCGGAACAGAAAATGGAAATACCACTCAGAAGACCGGCAATTATGATCTAGATATATTTATATATACAAATATGATATGACAAAATTAATGTATATGTATCGAGGGGTTTACAACTCGAAAATTTGGTGTATACCTGATTTCAGATTTCAAGATTTCAGGGATTTCAAGTGATTTCAGGTGATTTCAAGGGATTTCAGGTGATTTCAGGTGATTTCAGGGATTTCAGGTGATTTCAGGTGATTTCAGGGATTTCAGGTGATTTCAGGGATTTCAGATGATTTCAAGGATTTCAGGTGCTTTCAGGGATCTCAGATGATTTCAAGGATTTCAGGTGATTTCAGGGATTTCAGGTGATTTCAGGGATTTCAGGTGATTTCAGGGATTTCAGATTATTTCAAGGAATTCAAGTGATTTCAGGGATTTCAGGTGATATCAGATAATTACAGGGATTCCAGGTGATTTCAGGGATTTCAGGTGATTTCAGGGATTTCAGGTGATTTCAAGTGATTTCAGGTGATTTCAGGGATTTCAGGTGATTTCAGGAATTTCAGGTGATTTCAGGGATTTCAGGTGATATCAGATAATTTCAGGGATTTCAGGTGATTACAAGTGATTTCAGGGATTTCAAGTATTTCAGGTGATTTCAGGTGATTTCAGGTATTTCAGGTGATTTCAGAGATTCCAGGTGATGTCAGGTGATTTCAGGGATTTCAGTTGATTTCAGGGATTTCAAGTGATTTCTGGGGCAGTTGATTTTAGGGATTTCAGATGATTTCAGGGATTTCAGGGATTTCAGGTGATATCAGATAATTTCAGGAATTTAAGGTGATTTCAAGTGATTTCAGGGATTTCAAGTATTTCAGGTGATTTCAAGTGATTTCAGATGATTTCAGGGTTTTCAAGTGATTTCAGGTGATTTCAGGTATTTCAGGTGATTTTAGGGATTTCAGGGATTTCAATGAGATTTCATGGCAAGTGTACACCTGATTTCAGGAGTTGTCAACCCCTCGATATGTATATAATATATATATATATATATACATATATGTGTGTAAATATTTTTTCTTTCAACAGATTGATTCAGACATCGTTATGATGTTATTACTGAAATGAAAAAATCACCGGGCTCGTCCGGGATTTGAACCCGGGACCTCTCGCACCCTAAGCGAGAATCATACCCCTAGACCAACGAGCCAATGAGAAAGCTTTCAGTGCGATTCGGAACTTGATTAGTGTTCTAGATTCAATTATTGTTCGCTGGCTAGACGTCTGGCTATAGTCTGTAGTCGATCAATATTATATTTTTTTATATATATATATATATATATATATCAATATACATTCAACAAATGCATGTATCAGACTCCAAATTAATCTACTTATAGTTACTATATATATATATATATATATATATATATATATATATATATATATATATATATATATATATATATTTATATAGGTTGTATTCATGAGTTACGAGAAATTATTTCAAAATTTTATGATAAATCAGTTTAAAAATATTTCGTATGTAGGCCTATAGTAAACAACGAAAAATATCGGCTCAATTATATAATTTGAAGACGCAGATGTGCTTCATTCTAGACAAATCATCACAATTAAAACCCCAAAATACAGAAAAAAAATGGAACTGTAGCATTCTCTCAGCTATACTGAAATAAATACCAGAAAAAATATTAATTAACTGAATCATAAGTGCTTGTTAGCAAAGTATTGCTACCATATTATATTGCTCACTGTTTCCATAATAATTTTTAAATTCTCTGGGAAAATATTTTAAAGAACATTGTTCGGACAAGAATAAAACTTTGTTCAAGTTATTAATTACAAACATGAAGGAATAATATTTTTTAAATTATCAAAAACGGGTTATAGTAAATGATGAATATGAGAATATGAAGTGATGATTATATAGTGTGTTTATATATTATCTGCAATTTTTTCATTGTGAGAAGAAAGCTTGATGCTTTTTTAAAAATACAGAAGAGGAAAGTCGAATCGCATTGTTCAATATAATTATGATGATTCATTAATTGAATAACTGGTTCTCTGATTCGATGTGCGTTATTGTTCAATCAGTCCATCAATAATACGATAAATATCTATTATTTCATATTCTCACATTATTCGACAATAATAATAATAATTGCTTTATTTCCAATTTTTTTTTACAAAATCATTACCTTATTATAAAGGTGTTTGGAAACTAATAACTCCGACTAATACACAAATAGAAAAAAAAATAGTACATATACACAATTTACTCCAACAACAATACAAGAAACTAATATTAACATTAATAACACAATATATATATATATATATGAAAAAAAAAGATTAATTAAAATGAACCAAATACCTCACCCCACGAAACTAGTATCATATTGAATATTAGATAATTTCATACAATGACGATGGACAATAATACATTGAATGTTATTACTCTTTTTGTTGATAATTTAGATGATGAAATTCGATAATTCGATAATACTATTTCATAAGATTCATATATCAACTAACCATGGTCTAATCGTATTCTATAAATAGTACTGCTTTTTCATGTAAATTACTGCTTCTATACGCAGGTTTTCTTCTCACCCATACATTATACTCGTTTAAATTCCTTACACACACTCATTTTTTTTTTGATTTAATTATAACACCTTTTATGGCTAGTTAATAATCATCAAATTATTCTACTTCACGTTACTGTCAAATTTCATGGCCCATGTCTTCAACAAATGCATGTATTAGACTCTAAATTAATCTACTTTTAGTTACTATATTTCATGTTCGTTTTCAAAACTCGTGTAGCATGTATAATGGGTATTGTTGAATGCAAGCAAGGTACATATCGAGAAAGAAACATGTAAATTTGTTACATGTGCATTATTATGGTTGATATTGTATGAATATTTTAACATTCAAATCAACCTTTGCATAATAGTGGAGTAAGTGGAAGTATAATTAGAGGAAGAGAAAAACTCAATGTGTGGCCCGCAAATGTTTTAGAAGCAAAACCATCGTGACGATCTTTGTTCATGAGATTTTTTTTTGTAATTTGTTAATAAAATTCATTTTTCGATGCTGCTCATGAGGAAGCCACTCACATAATGTACCGGTATACAATTTTCTGTTATTTATTGATGTATTAATGTTGAAATAGTATATTAAAAATTTAAAATTGAGACTAAATTGCAAATTCTTGGAAAATTTCGGAGAAACTAGGATAACTTTTTTAATTCAGTTTGAAATACTGGGGCAATCAAAATTCACTGAAAAAAATTTCTGTTACAGTTTGTTTGAGGCTACTGCTCTTTTTGGCTCAGATTGACTGGATTATAACGCTATTTTGAGCTACATTCATCGATAAGACTTTTGAAATATGTTGAGCATGCGTCAACTAATCAAGGCACAGCCGTCTTCATTTTATAAGAAAATACTGTATTATCAAATAAAGAAGGCTGTGGAATAAGTCTTTAATTCCTATGAGTGCATGTGAGTCGTTTAGCGAAATATCAATTTTTGTGATAGCTTTCGTACTGAATGAGATATCAAAGTAAAAACCGGCACCTCCACCAGTACCGCGTAAAGTCCCAGTATTATCTTATATTGCAATGTTTTTTTTTATATCAATACAAAATGACGTATAAATTTGTGTTGTGACTTTTTATAATTAATTTTCTATGATTTCGGTGAGTCTCCCCAAAACCAATAATTTTAAAATGGATATAAAAATAAAAAAAAAAATTCCACAAAAATAGCATAGAAACCAATACTGGTAGCTGGTATTAAAAATAAACATCCCTTCATATTTGAAAGTTAAGATATAGAAAACATTGGAAGCTAAGAGATAGCTATAGTACCTTTTATCCTATACCCAGACATCCCCATTTATTTACTCAACTCTGAGTTCAAGCTCTTTCGTCCCTCTATTGGTATAACTTGCAGGGGAAATTACATGAATACAATTTGATGGTTCATTGTGTACACTAACTCCCCAAGTCCTATAAATCATAACAGGACCAACAGCATCCAGAGAAAGATCGTTCATCTCATGATCGTGCACGCTGCGTAGATTTAATGTTTATGCACTTCTCTCATTTCATTTGAAGAGACAATTTAGACCACCAACAGTGTAACCACTGACCAAAGGGGGTTGTCGAAACGTACGTCAAGGCGTGGAGAAGGGGGGGGGAGGGGGGGGGGGGAGGGGGGGGGGGTTGCGGCGTGCACATGCACATGCAACTCGGGTAAAAGAAAACCACATATTATAACATAATATAATAATGTATATTTCATTAAAAGAGTCGGTGTTCATTGTTAGACGTGTTACAGTGTTATTTATAGGCTCGTAAAAATGAAAATATTATTAGATTATTAGAATGACGGCCGTAAAATAGATTATTTCGACACGCATTGTGGTCAAAATGACGTTTAAGGAATAATTTATTCATGGGGGTAGATTTTAAATTAATATACACGTAATATATCTATTGTAGTGAGTTTCGGTGAATTGTTCTTTATTGAGTTTGAAGATTATTAGTGAGTTATTTATCGTTTCAATAATAAGATTAATAGTCAGTGCTAACGACAATAGATAATTTGAATTTAATTCACAATTTCCATTCGAACAATTCATTTTCTATTTATTTCTAATGAAGAGCATTTGAATAGTCACTTCTCCATGCAATCGTATTGAAAAATGTGCCGGGATGCTTGAAATACATTTCCCTATTTCCAAAGAAATAAAATATGAAATCTCCCTCAAATAGAAGATTCGTGTTTTTTTCTCATAGCGTCTGCATTTAAACGATCAGACACATACAGTAATAGTGAAGTATGAATGGAGATACTAAATTAGAAAAACAGATCATTATGCTCATATACTATTTGATATGATATAAAATGAAAAAGTCAGCTGTTTCAGAAATACTGAACATAGTTCACAAGTTCAATTTATTACTATACTAAAAATCTATAGAAATTTCGTAATAATTAAAAACTGTCCAAACCACCGAATGGAAGAGTGACAATATCTCTTATCTTCAAAAACCGATGACCAAACACAATTCTCCCCAAGACGGTTCTAAGATGTTGAAATTCCTCCCAGAAGACGGCATCGTGATGTCGTCTTATCGACCCATGCCTACAGTGGGACTCGAACCCGCATCCTTCAACCTCAACTATCCAAACCTACCGATTGGCAATATTTTTAATCTTCAAAAAGCGATGACCAAAAACATAATTCTCCCCTAGACAGTTCTAAGATGTTGAAATTCCTCCCAGAAGACGGCATCGTGAAATCGTCTTATCGACCCATGCCTACAGCGGGACTCGAAGCCGCGTCCTTCAACCTCAACTATCCAAACCTACCGATTGTCAATATTTTTAATCTTCAAAAAGCATTGACCAAAAACATAATTCTCCCCTAGACAGTTCTAAGATGTTGAAATTCCTCCCAGAAGACGGCATCGTGATGTCGTTTTATCGACCCATGCCTACAGCGGGGCTCGAACCCGCGTCCTTTAACCTCAACTATCCAAATCTACCGATTGGCAATATTTTTTATCTTCAAAAAGCGATGACCAAAAACATAATTCTCCCCTAGACAGTTCTAAGATGTTGAAATTCCTCCCAGAAGACGATATTGCGATGTCGTCGTATCGACGGAGACCTCGCCCCCGGCCACGTGGTGATATCGATTCCCGTGACGCATTCAACCCAACCACCCCGTGACGCTACCCCTGAGATACGCAACCCGGATCGCATACAACCACGTAAACATTGTTTTGGTTTTTAAGCCAATCGATAAAAGTATTAAGCCAATCAAGTACGTCTTAGCACGTGATATCGCAAATTTTTCAAGGCCAGAATAGGTTATTTTATTCTATTTTGATTGGGTTTAACCAACTAGTTGTTAGTGTTTTAAGTGATAGTTAGTGGATTAATTTGTGATCAACCCTGGTTACGCATGTTATTTTCGTACCTTTTTAACTAATAGTAAGAGGATTAAGAATTGGGCCAGGTATTACCAAGTCCAGTTAGCCTTCATCTGAGAGTTGGAGAGAACAAGTACCACAAGTACCACAAATAACCATGGAGCTAACAAATACAAACTGCCAGTTAGTGCTATTTTACGTTGATAATTCAGCAGTAAGATCCATAAAACCGACTATCAATTGCCCAATGTAGGCCTATAAGGATAATGTGATGAGTGAATGACTCTCTGTATATTTTGTTGGAATGATGAGAAGGAGATTGTCGTGGCCTACTATTAATGAACCATCCCAATATTCTGTTCAACGACTGAGGAAAACCATCAAAACCCTCAGTCAGTCAGAATAGTCGAACGCTGCGAGAATAGAACGTTTTTTCCTGAATGACAACCAAGCGAGCTATAGGGACTGATAAACCCTTCTCTGTGAAGGGCAAATATATGCAGATTATTATAATGTGTTTATTTAAACTATTTTGTTTGAGAAGCGTCAAGTTTCAGTTCAAGATCAGTGGGTAGCACGCTGAACCGTCATTAAGGAGACCAGGTCTCAATTCTCAACACGGTGTACCATTCTGCCAGAGGCGGGCGGATCAGTCGAGTCATGAGAGCGAGTTAGATAGCGCAATGAACCGTCATCCAGGAGACCGGGGTTCAATTCCCAATACGGTCGATCATCCTGACAGGGGTTTTCCGTGGATTTCCTGTCTTCAAACTTTAAAGTGAGCACTTGGATCGTTGCCTTGTCTCTGTCCAAAACACCTCCCATATCATCAAATCTCAAAATAACCTTCCATCTCATCATACCATCCTCTCATTGATTATTCACCGACGCCAATAGATCTTAGTTATCATTACAGTGCGTCCTTGAAACCAATATAAATAATCATAGCATCCGATCATATATTCTTATTAAATTATTTAATCGAAAAGCAAAATCGAAAAAGAAACCTACACTTTTTCAAATGACTGACCATATTTCTAACTATATCAACGGAGATTTGATAAGCTGCTATATAGGGTGAAAAACTTGATCTAATCTTGTTACCCTAAGATAAAGGGGGATTGATATTTCTGAAGGGTGCCGAACAGGTTGGAGAAAAGAGGCACATTGTCAGGGTAGAAATCATGACTTCACCAATCTGCCTGTATATCGTTTTTATTCGGTTAGGGTTTTCAATCGAAGGGTTGCTATACAATGCATAGCATTTGTAAAAAACCGTAATAAGCATCATGGAATGCTCCACGATTGAGCTCACTGATTGATGTTTTGCTTATGAAATAGTATTTAGATTTTTAATATACAGTTATCATCAAGCGTTTCAATCGGGATTCGAGCACTGAACAAATATATTACGATTCAAGTTAGGAATAAAATATTTCTTCGGCCATTTTAATATTTTGAAAGGGAGCACTATCACGTTTCCTTTTATTCAATTTTTACAGTATAAGCTCTGAAATAATATATATTTCTGTACGTGTGTAATAATAATAATGATAAGTTAAATGATTTTGAATTTAAATTTTATACTTGATGAAAAGTCTGTAGAACAAGCCGAACACAACAACAAATAAAATAATATAAGAAGATGTAATAATAAAACATCACTTCGTGAATAGTATAGGCTATTATGAAATGAATAAGAATGAAAACATAATTAGTTATAGAATTAACTTCTTACATCATTCCAGTACCAACTCTCGCATCTCCTAAATCCTAGAATAGACATCTAATAGATTGAAACATTCTCATCTCTAGTTCAACTGAAAGTAAGAATAATAAAAATATTGTATAGATCTCCTTGCATGACAGTTACCTTGTCATTCAGCAATAGAGCCTTGACATGACTACGCCCTTCGTGACCACGCTTCATAGTCAAATAGTCTACGTCTTGTGAGGTACACGATTAATACGCTTTTAAATTTTAAAACATATTATAGTAATATAAAAAATTGAAATGCGTTCTTCCTTTTCAACAGGAAGAAATATCTTGTTTTCATCAAACAAAAGCTGTATATTTATTTTTTAAATACGCCCACTAAATATAAATCTATCAAAAATGTGCATACCTTGTTACGTCTCAACATATTTTGATAATCCAGTTGTGCAGTAGTAAATAGTAAACACAGTCACACGATTTGTATAAAAAAATATCAATAATTATTAGAATAGGCTTAGTTTTAACCACTCACAATAATTGACATATCTGTTCCAGAGTCTAATGAATCTGTATCAACCACCACTGGAAAGACGGGCCTTGAACTATAAATAGAGGGGAGGTTAAACTAAAAACACAATCAAGGTGTTTTGTATTATGTACTTTTATATAAACATAACAGTTTTCCAAGCTTTGTATATAGTTATCTCACTTATTCAATAAGTCACGTGCACTTCATAGTGTTCCTTTTCAAGTCACTACAATTAAAACAGATTGAATAGCTTGAACTAAACGAACATGTACAGGTCTTTTACATTCGATTTTTTTTCAAATTTCGAATGTCGTTGCACACAATTTAGAACAATGAACTCGTTATATATACATGTGACAAAAACGTGTCGTATGTATATATATATATATATATCATTGAACTCATATACCCTTCACAAGATACGTTCAGTAAATATCGACTTCAATGCGTACACGCATGTAAACGACTGTTTTCGAATTCCCAGCCGGATTGTGACGATTACACCGAGAACGGAGGTGTTTCGGGGGCAAGCGCCGAGTGTGTGTGAATCCTGCGCGTGTGCAAGCGTCGTTTTTCCGCACAACGTCCAAGACTGGTGAACTTTCTCAATGACTTTCGACTAGAACAGTTTTATAACATCGTCCTCCTCGCGATCTATAACGTTGTTGCCATGAAAGACCCGCCAAATTTTATTGTTTTCGTTCCTAGTACGAGAAAGAAACATGTGGCTGATGGGCGATGAGGCGATGACTAATGTTTGAACTAAGGAAGTTACTTGTTTGTTTAATGAAGCGGCACTACATTTTATTAGGTTTATACGAACGTAGGCATATATACTCTCGTGTATAATCTAGATTTCGTGCGTGTAAGAGGTTATAGAGAGGTAGATGGGACTATAAAAGTTATGTGTTGAATGTTAGACGCAGAAAATGTATGTGGTTCTAGTTTAATTGTTAGGTTCAATTTGAGAGTTTAATCTTGAAATATAGCTCAAATGTTTCCAGGTTAACACAATTCAAAATTGAGATATAAGTGAAAATAGTCTTCAGCATGTATTGATTGAAAAATTATTGAAAATCGTGAATATTGGGCATAACTGAATTATTGTTTTGAATAAAATATTTACATTTTAAGTACTAAATATCTGAGTTCAGTGCAAAAAGACGGATTTTTTCATTTTAGCAATCTAAAACACATATTTAATCAATATGTTTTTTTTTATTTCTATAAAAAGATTCCAGGATACACCTCCATAGGTCCAATTCTTTACATCATGATGAATACATTTGAGCAATTACTAAATGTTAACATAATCTATACCGCGATATCCAGTGATTACTGTACAGAAATAAGTGTTTGATTCAAATACGATATACTTATTACAGAGACATCCTCAATGCGGGTGTAAGTTTAAGCTCATGCCGTTGGTAATTTAGTTCAGGATTAAATCCGATTCGGATGATATCAAAACCCTATTTCAAAATCTGTTGAAATCGCTGTCATAAGGGATGATCCACTTTTATGCAGGCAGCTCCAAAACTGTAATTATGACATACGGGCGTATCTAGATCCAACAATGTAAACTGGTCGGAAAAAGGGAAAGAAAACGACATGAATGAGAAGCAGAGAGCATTGAAAGACGTCTCGATTATATACAATTGTGTATTCACAAGAGATGAAGGCTCGAACCACAAGCGCGATAGTGGTGTGGAATAGGGGGGACGGTCGATCGGAACATTCATTTCTCGCGGACAAAGTTTAATCAAGACGCACCCTTACATTTCAAGTTTGTGTGACGAACACAACTCGAATTGAAACTGAAAACTTCATCTTCGTTTAAACCTAAAGAATACTAATAATATGAAATCGTTTAGAGTCGGTGTAATGGAATGAAAAGCGTATGGCAAGGGATTTGAGAAATGAGGAAGTCAGCTATTCAATTTTATAAGCATGCATTGCATATTAAAATATGTAAATCGAGATAAATTATATTGCCACTTTAATAATATGCCACTTTAAAGTGAGTGAAGTGCTCAGGAAAATAGATATCGGCTCTAGAAAAAAAATAGCCGTGGGAGTATTATAGAAAATAGTATATTTATCATTCACACTGCAGCTATCATCATTTGCATTGAGGCCTATCATTTTCGAAAAACTTTCCAATATCATATAGAGTAGGCCTATATAATATTCCCCTCTTTTTTTAATGGACCCCACTTCGGGCTAGATTATATGGTGGTCAGGAGATGCGAGTTAGTGGGTGATAATGAATGATGAAGTTGCATTCAAGAAAGGATGTAGGCCTAAACACATGTACGATTGTTCCTATCACTGATTTCTTACCATAACCTATACTTTATATATATATATATATATATATATATATATTATGTTATCTCGTAGACTTAAACGACTCATAATGTGATGAAAAATTATTATTTATGGATAATTCAAGACGTTTTTTAATATGAAACACCCAATACAATACAAAAGTTTTTTCATTGTTTGTATTCTTCACCTCGAGATGTTTTTTTAATAGCTTTGAGAAAGACTGGCATAGACCAGTTGAAATGTCAGCCTTCCAATATTTTATTCAAATATACATAAGTTAGTATTTAATTATATTGTGTTGGGTGTTTCACAATAAAAAGCGACTTTAATTATCCATAAATATTAAATTTTCATCATATATATATATGAAAAAAATTAAACGATCTTAATTTTACAATCTTTTTCAACTCAGTATTAAGTTTATCTACTTTTTTATCATAATATTGACTATTCATAAACTGAACATAAATTATAAAAAGTTGTTTGAATGAAAAAAAAATGAAAATGAATGAAAAAATATGCTGCATTTGCCTAGTTATCTATCACACTAATCCTCACACTAATAAGCGAGTTAAAAGTCTGTCAAGTGAACAGCGTACGACGACCTCCACCATGCTTGGTCTAACCAAAAGAGTGTCTTCCGATGCAGTCTTCTCTACTGCATGCTCGTGCATGCATGCCAAGAGCAAGTGAAAGGGAACGTGTTCTCGTAAAAGACGATTCGACTTCGACAATATTGTTCTGATGTTGACGCATTCCATTCTATCCTTCTATCCTTTCAATATAACCTGACGCTATACTAACACCTTTTAACTTTCTCATTTTTCATTCTCATTATATGTTTACCAAAAGAGGAGTTGGAACGGTTTATCAATGACATTTTGGGAGGAGGACGAAACTTGAACCTTAACGTTGGACAAAGTGAAGATTTAGATCTCACAGATTTTGTTTGTTGTATTTGTTTATTTTAACTAATGTGTGTTTTTTTAAGGACTCAACAGGTTATGGAAATTCGCTGGTCGAAATGAAACTGAAAGTGTGTTTCAACAATTGGATAGAATTGTAATTGATATGTAGATTTCTTGTAAATATAGTTTTTATTCAACATGGATTCTAGTATGAAATAATTACTGCACGAGGAATCAACGCGATAACATGCAGTTATGTGGTTTCACACATTATTGGAATAAGTGGACAACAATGCCCCTTCAACCCCCCCCCCCCTCCCTTTGTCGTTCAGGTTAATACTGGGATGGCTCCTTCACAACAGGCAATGACTGACTCCTTCCCACAGTCCAAAAACATCTTATAAAATAATCTTTCGTCTCATCTTATTAATCATTCACTGACGCCAATAGATCTTGGTCATCAGTACAGAGCGTCTTTAACCCAACATAAATAAATATATTTTAAGCATTTGATATTCATTCACAATCATGTGTAGGGCCTATATTCCAACACAAAAAACACATTTTCTAGATATAAACTATTATTATAAATCGAATTTTATGATCTCAGTGGTACATCGGTATACGTCACGCATCCGTAGTGAAAAAAAAATAACAGTGAATACCAAATAGGCAATAAAACCTATCTATAGTTATACCTCAATGACCTGGTAATGGGAGTTTTCTTTGAAAGTGCTAAGGGAAGGAGAGGAATATCGAACCAAGGGTGGTTGATGGTCCATTGTCTCCACTCCTAATCTTGCCTGTCTAAGACACTCTCCCTTCGAGACAACAATGACTGTGTGTATACCCTCCCGATCTATCTGGCTACACGTATTAATCATGGCAGGCTGAGAACCACAGCCATCTATATCTATAAGAGAGACAGGGAATTACGGTACGTAACAAAGGTAAGAAATTAACAAAAGAGGGACAAAATATCGTAAATGCTTTTGCCAGTTTGCCTGAAAATAGGAAACATGATAATAAATATCATAGTTGGACGATAAATTACTTCTGTAATGAAATGAAACCAACTGTTTGGCGTTCTGTTGAACAATAAATTTAACGCTCTATACCGTTTTATATGATATAATGAATACTTTTTGTCAACAATTGAATATAGATATAAACCCCCAAAAAATTGTGAATCAATTATTAGAAATCTCTATCAACACATCAATTTTTTTTGTTTCAAATTGAAAATTTGAAAATAATACCTGAATTTTAATTGATCACAAAGTGTTCATTCGTAAAACAAATAACCGTCTATATGCCTTCACAAAGCGTGAAATATAAGGAGTAACTGGACCGATGTTGTCTGTGGATCAGCTGATCTCAGCGCACAGCGAACCTAGGTTTCTCACAGTGACTCACGATTAGTCCCAACATCATCCCTCGCCCCAAGGGACCGACAACATCCCTCACAGCAGAAAAAAAAAGATTTACAGACCTGTCTTTAAACATGAATTAGACCCCAAGTCCTTTTCTGTGTTTAATGGATTGGTCGAGAAAGAAAAGAATTATGTACCTTGGTTCACTTTTTAAAATTAAGAAATATCTGTATTTAATCTGAGATGATAATTTTTATTATACAATATCTTACGCCAATAAAAACGAAATGAAGTGAAGTGGAAAGATGAATGTTTGGCATTATGGACCTGCCTAATGTGGTGTATTAATGAATAATTTTCTGCTTTCTGTCATTATATTTCTAATTTTGTAAATATTCGACAGATTATAATGCATGAGAGAAATGAAACTTGCATTTTTTTACTCAATATATTTGTCCGTACAAATAATAGTAGGTACCCATCACGAAAAATCCCAGGGTTACAATATAATTCAGGCAATTATTTGGATGCAATAGTTTAAGTTTGAGAAATGTATAGGGCCTACAAGCTTCCATCCAACACCTCCATAGTAAACTTCAAAATAAAATTACTCTCAATTATTCTGTAAACTAGTTCAGCTTTGAGGTGGTAGAATCGCCCTTGTTGTACCCCGTAATAACAGTCCCACTCCGTCACCCTTAGCATTGATTAAGGAATAATGACTACGTTAAGTTCTCGATTTTCGCGAGGGGTTAACAACTCCTGAAATCCGGTGTACACTTGCCATGAAATCCCCTTGAAATCACTTGAAATCACTTGAAATCCCCTCGAAATCACTTGAAATCCCCTTGAAAGTCGTATGAAATCTCTTGAAATCCCCTGAAATCTCTGAATACACCTGAAATCAGGTGTACACCAAATTTACGAGTTGTAAACCCCTCGGATTTTCGTTTAGAAAAAATCGTTCGCGGCACCCACTTGTGCAGATTGACACCTTCTCTTTCAAACCCTCGCCATCAACATCCGATCAATAATCCCTATCCCAGAGAGGAGTGTCAGAAGGTCACGGAAATAAATTCTAATAATAATAAGATTTCCTTTCCGTATATTTATACATTCGAAGCCGACTTTCAAAGATTTAAGGGTGGAGCGCGTGATCGAAACGTCAAAAACGTGATATTTCCCATTAGTCTTCGAAGGCACAGCCTCCAAGTGGAGCTAATTGCTGTTACCCCCCTAGACATCTGAACCAGAGAATATTATTAAAGTTAAACACCGCTTGTCGAATGTTTAAAGACAGTAACATCGTATGTGAGCAGCTCAATGCACACGAAGCCCCCCGCGGTGCAAAGGCGTGTAGAGAAGGTATCCTCGTTGATAAGGTAATATATAATATAGGGAGATGAGCCGACATTATATACGTGATACAATTGTTTTACTCCCGTAATGTCGTCTCTATTACTTCCTGAATATTTTCTATGGATCAGCTTCTGAATCGTGGATGTGTGGTAGCGAGATGTGGCCACCATACAGTGGCCAGATGGAATAATACCCAAAGCCAAGATGAAGAAGATAAGAAGGGATGAAGAAGAAGGAAAAGAAGAAGAAGACTCAAGTCACCAACCAATTATGAACAACGAAAGCACTCCATTGGATGAAGTTTGGGCTTTTTAATATAAATGTTACTTTTTAGAAGGCTCTTCCTGGATGGAAAGTGGAGCAAAGTCGACGTAAGAATCGAAACTTGCAGGATCTGAGTTATAAGAAGGTCTATAAAGAAAAATGTGGAAAACATCCCGTTACCAATGAGGCCCTGGCGGTACTTTGGAGAGAGAGAGAGAGAGAGAGAGAGAGAGAGAGAGAGAGAGAGAGTGCAATAATTTAAGGGAGCCATTCGTAAAAAGTATAATATGTCATTACAAATTTAATTGTTATTTGAATGGATGCCTTTTCACCAACGCAGATCCACTTTGTAATAACCAGCGTCATACTATACAGTGACAAATAATTGGGAAACAATTCGATTTTGTATCAAGTATCCAAAAATTGCAATGAAATAATATTTAAGTTTCTATTACGATAAAATGGAATCCACGATATTGGGAAGTTCAAATACAAAAGATGGCTGTTGTCGTTCGTGTAAATCGGTGGTCAATGATCATCACACAACAACCAATACTCAACTTCCGATACCACCTAAGCCACGCTTTTTATTATGATTTTCATCATTTATTTTGGTATTTGAGCTTCCAACAGACGTACTATACTTTTCAGTACTGTTATTGAGATATTATTGAGAATATCCTTTTCAAAACATCATTCACTCTCTCGCTCTCCGTTTTCTCGCTTCTTCGTCAGTCAAGTCTGTTTTTTTACAAACTCTGTTTCAGTGTGAAACGAATTCACCTCAAAATGATAAACTAGATCATAAGTATAAATGCAGCTGCCGGTAGTCAATTCACGGCACGTACTGAGCTCGAATACTAGCTAAGCAATTGCATTATTTATCCAAGGTTCCGTTCATGGAGCGCCGTGAGTGGTAGGCAACCCAACTTCCCGCGCAGTATTGCAAGACAGACCACCACGCGGTAGTAAGGCGTAATAGGGATTAGTCAATGTAAGGAGGAAAGAAACTAGATTACCAAGACGGAAAGCTCACGCTTTATACACCGAAGCAGGTATTTCGGTATATGATGATATAGATTCAAATTCAGGGTTCTTCATTCATATCCAAGAAAGAAAAAAATCGTGAACTAACATAACACATAGGCCTACAAATATTACATTTTTCATTGAATTTTCAATGTATTTACTATAAGAATGTGGAAAAAAACGATAAACGCAATTCATTTGCACTACAGTTTTTACCACTCCAATATGATGTGAAATAAAATTGTAAACTTTTTTTAAAACATTTTCACACAGCTAAAAAATGTGTTTTTCAGCTCTTACCTGGGAAAATTATGCGATATAATTTCAACATTTTTACTTATACCATAGACCAAATAATGGTATTCTGTGATATTCTTTGGTCTATGCTAATACCACCTGGAAGGAATTGATAATATCTGTTTACTTCGTATTAGAATATTCATATTTAATACTATTAAAAATATATTATCAAAACTCGATACTGTGATCGATCCCCCTTCATTTCTTAACAACCCACCAAAAACTCCCACGAACTTAATTTTCCATCTACGTCTATAATCAGAAATATTGAATTAGTAATTACATTACCACACAAATGATCACACAATTTCTTTGAATATACTAAAAACAATTAACAATTCTTAACTCTTATGTGTCATAATCTCACATTTGTGCCACACAAAAGCAAATTAGCTTTGAAGTCAGAATAACTAATTAATCAATTATATACATCCCTTTTATCATTGTCTTGAAACGAAAGACAATGCAAAGCGTGGATGCCATTAATTGTCTTGTCAATAACCTGTTGACAGTTGTTACACATCAAGGGTTGGGTTGCTGTCATTATACACCCATGCACCATTCACAGAGTTCACAGCGCAAGCGTATTGCACAACAAAAAGAACTGAATGGACGTATTGCACTGGAGTTTTGTGACGTAATGAACATAGGGTTGTGTTCTGACAAACGATAGATTCAGGTCAAACTTATTAATATTAAGTTTAGTGATGTATAATAATAATCAGAGGATATCATGACCTTGACACTAGGTTACTCTTTCAAGAAATAACGATGGTATTTATCTACATATTTTTAGAGAATTAGAAATAATCATCTCAATTTCTCAAAATTAAAATTAATATATTTGTCCTCTAGGAGTCAGACAGGACTTGTTCATCCTTACCAAGGCACCTAAACCAAAACCTAAAACCTAACTGGCGGTTAGCGTCGCTGAGCACAACATTTCGAATCATGGGAATTAGATAATCATAACCAAAAAGAGATTACTGTTTATATAGTCATTTACGAAGATGTGTATCTTAGTATATATTTCTTCTACACTGTGTCTTAGGGGCCGCCCTCCGTAGCTCATTTACTTACCATCAATTCATATTTCATACCCCCATTCTCCCAAATAACCTATTGCTATTGGTGGGATCCTTAAAACAATAATCACCCATATAGTTTAGGGTTAGTTATGTCATTGATGTTATGGATGTAAGAGACGGATGAAGCATTTGTCAGTGTATTATTTTATATCATTTTAGTATAGAAGACACAACCAGATGTGAATTAATCGTGACAAGAGACTATGTTACAATATTGTCTGTTTGCTCTGTAAAACTGAACGCCCGTTTCTCCGAGGGAACAATGGAAAAGTTATCACAATATACTGGCAGAAGGCAATGGTGACACAAGAGACCGCTGGCGGTGTTTCGAATTTTGTGTACGACTAATATACCTGTTTACCATACAATCAACCATTCATTCATAGATACATCGAGGAAGTGGGTAAAAAAATAACAGTATTATCGTGGTAAAGTATTATATTTCCGTTTACAGAAGATTTGCATTGTATATTGGTCGTCGATTCTAATAATGTTCTGTTCCCTGTACTTATTTTTTTTTTTAAATAAAAACATATGTGGAGTTTTTCATTTTTTTATTACTAGGCGAACACGGTATATGCGTTGTATGATGGGTGAGATATTTGTATGAAATCAACTCGAAAACTCTACACACCTTCACCTATTTGAAATAAACTCGAGAGATCTACACACCTAAACTGTCAAGTCTACAAAGCCGTGAATCCTTGTGCGCAAGATAGCCTACTGATTATTGAATAACCACTGTTCCTAGCCATTTTGATGAAAATGTATTCATTGAATAATTATTGACTGTCTGATTCCAATGAGAATTCATAATAATGTGTATCATATTTTTATTTACGTTCAGTAAAAATTTGTTCATATTTGGTGAAATTTTTTCTCTAATTTTTCTTTCGGCTTGATCTAATGTTGTTTTTATTTCATGATAGTTTATAATTGGTCAAGGTGGATTTGTCCGAAATATAATTATAATTGGAATTGCATCTTCATTTTTGTAGACCTATTCGTTAGAAACTGTGAATCGAAATTTGATCACGACACCGTCAACGTAAAAACAAATCCTGACATTTTTCAGGCGCTAATAAAGTGTTATTGCAGTATTGTAGAGCAAAAATAAAAATATTCACAATTGGATCCCAGATCCATGAATTCCAGATTTCCAGGATCTATAGAGTTTTCAGTACTCTTATACGACCACTACTGCTACCTACTGCTAGAGAGCGGAAGCTTCGCGAGTGCGTTACCATTTTTACCAAGCGAGTCGTCGATGTCGGTGAAACAGTAACCACATGTACCTATTTGAGGCCTTCACATGAATTTGACGTTTCGACTTCAACCTGCGCTTAAGCGTTTAATTGAAATTACTTTCTTAAGGAATAAAACCATGTCATATTCTACGCAGTTTTCTACAACGCATGGTGACCAAAAACCTCAAGTTGTATTTGTATTAGGGGGTCCAGGTGCAGGAAAAGGAACTCAATGCAAAAATATAGTTGAAAAGTATGGTTATGTACACCTGTCAGCTGGCGATTTGCTTAGAAAGGAGAGGATCTGTCCCTCCTCCCAGTATGGACAATTGATAGAATCTTACATCACTGACGGTAAAATTGTTCCTTCTGAAATAACATGTAGTTTGATTGTAACCGCCATGACGCAGTCAATGAAGAAGAAGTTCTTAATCGATGGATTTCCGAGAAACCAAGATAATTTAGACGAATGGACTAAAACGATGGGTAATCGTGTAACTTTGTTGTTTGTGTTGTTCTTTGAGTGCCATCAATCATTCTGTGTGGATAGGTGTCTTAAAAGGGGTAAAGCAGGGAGTGGACGCACGGATGATAACCCTGATAGTCTTAAGAAACGATTTGATACATACATGAACGATACAATGCCAATTATCCGACACTACGAAGCACAGAATCTTGTGAAACGTGTTGATTCAAATCGTTGGCCAGAACCTGTGTTCAAAGATGTTGAAGACATTTTTGATTCATTGGCAAATGATTAATCTTAACTATACTACCATCACTAGTCGCAGGCTTATACTAGGTATATAGGCCAAAATCAATGTATAGGCCTACTGTTATTTTCATTCAAATGTCATGCCATGAAGATGGCCCTACAGATACTGATAATTTTAAAGATTTGTAAAGGTACACCCTACTTGGATTTAATGGATAAAAACATCAACTAACTATCCTAGTCACATAATACACGCATATGTAGGGTCACCTCATCTAGGGCCTAATTGTGTAATATGGGTATGAAAACTTATTATTACCGTATATAGTAGGGTGCCTATATCTCCGTAGTGGCGCAATATCGCACCACTAGCGCACAGGTGGTTCAAGCCTTCATCACTTGTGAATATACAAAATATACAAGAATACGTTTCAACAAATAGTGTATTCAATTATTAAAATCAAAGTTGAACAAAAATCTCCGCATATTTTACCGCTAATTTTTTCTTACTGGGAGTGCATACTTATTGACTTAGGCCATAATTTATAATGACAGTAGGCCTACATTTTCTTCAGGATGTATTTCAACGTGGCTTGATTGACCACTTATTGCCAAGACTAGCAACGGAAGCAAGTGTACATAATACCTACCGGTACGTCAAGTTCGTAAAACTATAAAGCATACTAAAGAAGAAAGCATGTAAAATTCATTTTACAGTAGAGTTAATTCAGGCCTATAGTAAAGCTACTGGAATGTACAATAGTTATTTCTGCTTTATTTACCTCACAATTATTCATAATCATTTGGAATTATTTTTCAATAATCAGTAGGATCTGACTTCCATAAAAACTATAAGGACAGAACCTTACAGCCTACTGTGGGCAGTATTCTTTATAATATAGGCCTAATAAAAGTTTATTGACTTCCTACTTACAATAAAACAAATTTCAAATGCATTGAATTGCAAATGCAGGTAACTTTTGATTTATGTACTACGCTTGATATGTAAGTCTAGCATTAGATAAACAGGGGTGTGTACCAATAGCTGCACCAATTATAATACTTATAAATATAATTTTCTTCCTATCCCTCCCATGTTAAAAATATGTACCAATTTAACATCCCAATTGTTAGAACAACCCATTATCCATAGTGAGTAACTAAAAGGAACTAACTTTGTTTACAAATACACACAAAATGACGTTTGCATTTGCTAAGTTGTCTGAAACAGTTTGTTATATGAAGTAAAACCATTACTCTATGGTAAACCCATAGTATAGAAAGACAAGCTATGCTGTATGTTAATATGTACTGTGGTAAAACTTGTACATGTTGCATTAAATTGTGCATTATTTAAATTGTGAAGTAATTCATAAAAACACAAGCTATATTGCAAGTAACTTACATGGACGATTTGTTGATGTAATCGAATTCGTGTGAGAAATCCACATGTCACAAACAAAATAAGTATCCACATTACCAGTTGATACACTTTTTCATAAACCTAGCGCAGTTGTTTCCTTCCACCGCATCTTGGATGGCAATTTGCACTGCATCTTAGATGCGAATATTTGAGGTATATAGAAGGCATGACATCAAGTTTCTACAAAAGGAACGCAAATGAAAATGGAACGCATTTCCGCCTGAACACGGCGAACCAACGCAACCCTCAATGCATCTTGGGTCTAGGTGATGATGAGTAACTTGACTGGACCAGAATTACAGATTATGATGAATATTTATATTTCCATGTTAAGGATAAACCTTGTGATGAATGTACTAGGCAGCATTAGAGTGAAAGATATGTGAAAGGTAAGCTTTATGATTTTATGGAATAATAAGTTCTAAAAAATATGTTTGTAAATTAATTTCGAAAAATCACGCACATGTACATAAAACTTTGTGTTACATTTTAATCATTCTTCAACTCCTACAATTAAATTGATATTCTGACAAATTTAATTAAAGTTTTTTGTATGCCCTTTTAAGAATTTAGATTATAATAATTTGATCAAAATTTGCCCATCCACAAGTTCGCTTAAACTCTAAAAAAAAAACGAGCCGAGTCGATAAAGTAGTTCTACAATCTGAAGCTGCAGACGGGGCACCAAGGGGTCAATCATACCACCCCAAAATTTCAAATTACTATAGTAAGTAATACCGAAAGCAATCCGAAAGCTTTTACTGTCTGCCCTGTCACTATGATTTGTGCACATGAATATAAATCAACAATCTAGATTATTACGAAGACCAGGTTTCAGCTTTGCAGTTCTCCATATGTGACCTAGTGTGTCTCAATTTTGTCGTTCAACGTTCTATAAATACATATATATATCCGCGATGGCATGAAATTGCACTTATTTTTACCACATGTCTCATGTAGATTCTGCACTGCCATGGTCTCGAGTTCCTACTCGCAAGTTTAAAATCGTCAGAGCCGGGATTCCGTACAATTCAACGGAACGGTGACATCCGCATGGCGCAGAAATAACTCTGAATATCGGAGTTTAACGGCGCGTCAACGACTGGTTATTTTGCACCGTGTTAATATTAGATTGAGTCAAGATTGGGGGAGAATAAATACTACTACAAATATGAGGACGACAAACAGGGGACATTTAGAAGAGAAGAAGACTGAAGAACAATTTGACACAAAGCAATTTCTTTCCTATAAGGGTAATGTCGCCCCCGTGGCTCAGTCAACTATCGCTAGCGGTAGTAACACTGAAGTCACCGTTGGGCGTGGATTCGAGTCCCGCATAAGGCATGGGTTTTTGTAAAGGTCCTTTCACATATATCATTACTTCATCGTTTCATTATTACCCACTCATTCGTACCCCCGTATAACCTAGCTGTTGATGGGTTCGTTAAACAACATTAATATAGAAAAAATATAAAGGCAGATGATAATTTTTTTTTAATCGTTTGAATGTTGAACGGGGCACCTCAAGGGCGATCTAACAACCCCAAAGAAATAGTTGGATATGATGCAGCTCATTCAACGCATTTTTAAATTTATAGTGATAGTTAGGAGATGGAGAAAAATTCGAAAGTCGTGTTGGGAAATAGTTTCCAAACTTTTCTCTGAATATATATTCTCTTTCTTCGATTTGTATATCTTCTCATTTTTTCCGAATCTTTCTTGCTTCTTCTTATAGAACATTACTTGTTCAGGAAAAAGAACTTCAGTATTTTCTCCGACGTTCAAGTTTATTTCTATTAATTCTCATTCATCTTACTTCAAAAATCTTCTGTTTTTCGTCCATTTCTCATTCATGTATGATATATATTCTCAATTTTATGTAATAAAAATGTTTGTTTTTATTTTTATATATGTATAAATGATCATTTTTTTTACTTGATTATTTGAAATATGTATTCAGTCATAGCCGAATAAATAAATATAGGCCCTAGTTTATATCCCAGTGAAGAGAGATGGCAAGAAAAAGAAAAGATGGTATAAAGTATAGGCGTGGAAAGACGTTAGAATATAATGTTCTGAGAGTTCCGCAAATCCCACCACAACCTTGTAGGTAAGGGGGAATAGCTCGGCACAATTATCTATTGAAGTAAAACATTTTCCCAAGGATATATGCCTACTAATTGTGTTAACGTTGAATAATGTTTGTATTGTCTTGTCATTCAGTTATCGACAGTGTAAAAAAAAACTTGCAAACAAACAAATATATATGATTAATAAACAAAAAAACAAATGAACAATAATCACGATTTAATTTTGAACAATGACAGCTAGTCCTCTGTCGCATAAACTTTTAAGTGGTTTTACTACAATATAAAGTTCACTATTAGAACAGATTATACGTCAAGTATATTTTTTTATCACTTTTGTTCATTATAAGTCAGCTACTTGAGAAAATTAATTCTGTATAGGTACAATATTGAAGACTTTATATGATTTATGAACGCAGAAATTAAACACTATTTTCTCATTGCGTTAGAGAATTTAACCAAACAATTTCAGAAGAGAAATCATTTTCAGTGTACCGTGTTGGTTCAACACGGTACACCATTTATTTCGTCTGATATTAATTACGTTTATGTATAATATTACTGTACTCAATATTCCTATGTATATATAATATTTACATATGTATATATTTGATGTTTCTGGGCCTACAGTCAGTGGTCGCATAGCTATGACCCCTTGCCCCCACATAATATGTTGAAATGAATACTGTTGAAAAAAGTACATTTTGTGACAAAAATATTTGAAAGAATGATTTTTGATCTCTAAGCTGTTGAGAGGCGCACACAAATCAAACAGCGAACCGAACCTATGCTTCGGACTGAAAGAATATTATATTTATATAATAATAATAATAATTATCTAACCCTGTTTCCAAATACAACATTGGGTCAGGGGGTGGGTGTTCCCACCAGCACTAGGGCCGCAGGATTCCCAGAAACCGGCTGGCCACGCCTGGCGTTTCATCCTCTTCTTCCTCCTCTTCTTCATCTACTTCCGGTTGCTCCAAAAATTCCTTCCACCTTGTTCTGTTCTCCCAATGTCCCTCCGTCTCTAACTCACTCCACCTTCCTCCCCTCTTCAGTACATCCTCTTTGATCAGTCCAATCCACCGCTCTCTCGGTCGCCCCACTCTCCGTGTTCCCACTGCAGCCGCCTCTATATATAAGCGCATTCTAATCGTGGACGAAAAATATACTGCCAAGACAGTTCACTTTTATGGGTATCGAGAATGAATCCCCGTGCACACCTCATTCCCCGCCTACACCTGCAATTCGTAAGTATGGGGACGTTGAAGAGGTAATACCGGAATAAAGTCGACGCTGTCGTGTGACATGGGCTTCGGGGTACTTTTCAATGGAAAGTACCGATAAGGTTGAACATCCAAAACCATGTCACACAATCGAGTACGTTTTTTTTTAATAACATCGAAACTTGATACAAAATCATTGTTCCCCAATCAAAGCTAAGGATGAAAGTAGTATCGTTTGGACGGGGCACCACAAGGGCGATCTTTCCACCCCATTTTATTTTCATTTTACATTTAATGCAATGAACTTTGACAGCAGCAAGTTTTATAAAAACAATAGTAGAAAAAACAACATTTTTGTAGATATTTTTGTTTCTGTGCTCAAATTTAAAAAAATGAAAATAAACTGTAACCCTGCGCTAGAGTCAACATATTGATAGTTATTTTGCTAAAAAAATAAGTAACCGCGTTCGATGTTAGCTATGCTAACAGTAGCGCCACACCGACATATCTAACGCTACTTTATCATGGTCGCTAGCAGAGTCATGACGTCACAAAGCCATTGGTCACTTTTAGTCGCGTTTATAAATCCACTAGCAGAAAAATTCTCATCTCCCGGCGACTCTTCGCAGATCACAGTGCACCACGACAAGGTGTCCGGATCCTTCGAGGGGGAGAAGACTGTATCTTTCGTCTATCATTCATTCTATCATTCTATGTGATAATAATTTCAAGCAATTTTCTTTCATCGACGTATACAATGGAAATGACCGATATGATGATGATAATTATTGTTTGCTTAACGACCCCACCAACAGCTAGGTTATACGGAGGTAAGAATGAGCAGATGATTATGAAATTATGAAGTGATGATGAGTGAAAGGACGTTTACAAGAACCCATGCCTTATGCGAGACTCGAACCCACCTTCAATGGTGACTGAAGCAGTGCCTCAGGTGACTGAGCTACCGAGGGCATCAAATTATCGATATATTTCATTCCTCTGGGAAATTCCCTTGTAGAATTAAAACGTGACCATTTCCGGCCCAGCAACTCCACTTGTTCGACAGACTTGATATCAGCAATGACCGCGGCCGGTGGGTGGTCATGAGAAAACGACCTCTCGAGCTGTAGACGACCAACACCTAGAGCTTATATCGTGAAGACGAATGCCAAAGTTCACCGTCACCTATAGCAACCTACACTTGAATAAAATACTGAACGGTTATTTTTATATAACCCATCGTGTTGTGTGTTTGCGAGTCGACATGCAAGAGCGTCTGTGCTGGTGATGAGGAAGACGGTCGATTGTGACCGCCAATACGATGTGTGAACTTAGAAGATCACCGTACGGATTAAAATATCGTCATTATTCAATATTGTTAAATACTTCGGAGTTCGAAAACTATGCATGTATGTTTTTATAGATCCTATATAAATAATTTATTCGTGCTCGACTAACTCAATCAGAAATTAAAAGTTCTTCTATAATCGTGATGTTTGTTGCTACACACTTATAATTCAATATATCTATGGTTCCAATTTTTTTTTAAATATACTCTGCAAGTACAACTTGTATTTTCATTAATTCTAATGTAATAGGCTTATTATTATGAACACTTTTATATATTTGTATAAAACACTCGATGCCTCTTGTCCTTCAAAAATTTATTTCTCAACGTTTTTCGCTTTCAAATTCTAGGTCAATAGAATTCCCACATAATTTCTTTCTGCATACAATGTGGCTATTCATTATTCACCATATCATTGACGATTAAAATCTCTGTAAATTTATGAATATAAAACATCCTCTAAAGGCCTATAAGAAAATAAAAAATATATATACATCCGTTATAAACAGCAACTATGATCTATGCCTTTGTTATTATACAACAAATGATATTTCAATTTGTCATAGAACAAAATGTTCGTGCGTCTATTGTTGTAACCCATGGATCTCCAAACCACAGCCCGCCAATCCTGTCCGCCATAATTTATATTGACTACAATGAAACCGGCCCGCCATGGTTCATTTTCATTATATATATATATATATATATGTATATATATATAGTTTGTAGACCCCTGTTGAAACCGATCAATGTGACTGTGGGTGATCGTAACGTGTCGGACGATGTCGATCGTTCCGCATGAAAGGATCGCGCTCTCCGATCGTAAACGAGTGTGACGTCAGATGGAGTCATCGGTGAGACTTTGACCTCTTCGTGGCTCGAGCTCTTTGGTGATCATGAGAACTGGGATGAGTGGTTTATTTATAGGTGTTTATTTCTAGATAGCTTATTAAAATTGAAAATATGCGAATAATACACGTTCATTCAATTTGCGGTATTAATTTAATTGTCTGTGCCATTTTTGGGAGGAGGGGAGGGAGGGGGGACCTTGAGTTTCACATTTTCATTTATTTCAGCCGTAGAAATATTTATTATTATTTATAGACATGCTAATTGCTAATGAAAAATAGTAATTTCAAAATTTAGACTGTGAAATGTGAACATAATGGCCAAGTTGTGTGATATTTGGATGAGCATTGTTAGGTTTGAGTGAACGATTTGTTTACGAATGGAAAATTGAATTTCTGGCAACCATGATAATCTTGATTCATATATAAAGTATTATAAGCTTAACAGCAATATATAAGCGATTGGGCGCGGTTTTTCAAACTGTCGATTAACTTTTCGGAGATTAAAGTTGTCAATCAGATTGGTTACCAATACTATAGTTAAGCTCACTGATCTTACGATTGGCCCTAATTGCCTGATATTTACTCAGTACAATCTAAACTCTAACCTGTCCATTACGAAATTATCTAGGCGCTCAGAAGAAATTATTGCGATTACAATATATTTTTAGAATGACCAGAGCGAATCCCTCTATCTCTAAAGCGATAACTTTCTTTGTTCCTTCTTGTTCTCTACAGGTCAAACAATGTCAAACCAGGTCAAGCAGAAGAATGAACTAATCGCACACACGAAACTTAGGTCTATGTGGGTTGGGAGATTAATAGAGGTTTGGTCGCTAATGCAACAAATGTGTTGCATACCGGGATTATAACCAATGAAATAAAGAGCACGAGATTTGAAACTCAAATAAATCAGATTTATATTCTCTTTTAAGGCGTCCTCAGTACCCATAGGCAAAAAGTTCGCACCAGGGAGATTTCATAGATATAAATGATACAACTTGAACCATGCATGATGTATTATTAACAAATACATCATCTTATGGAGACAATATTTGTCGAAAATCCTAATAAGTAAAATTTTATAATAACAAAAAGGTGGAAAAATCACGTGTGTGGTACAGCAATATTCGATATTTTTACCATCGACTTTTACCTCACAGCGCACTGTTACTTACAAATAACACGCAACATATTGTGAATGTTTATTGTGGATCGACAATATTCTAGAAAATACTTCTCTGCACGGTGTGAAGCAGTTCCACTACGATACTTTCATCAGGAAAGTCAATGCGATCGTGGATATGTCATGTTGACACTGGAAATGTTACGCTGTGGGTGGGTCCCCCTTAAGCCCTTTCAGGACTCTGCTCTTGCTTTCTAGCATGTTCTTTAATACATTGCGATTCATTCAATTGTCTTCGTTCGATGCGAAAGAACATATAGTGGGTCTTATTATTTACTAAAAACGGATGTACTATAGCCTATACAAATTCTTAAAATACGAAAAATCAATAGATGTACAATTTATCTATATCTCCACAAATCTACGCTAGGGGTTAACAACTCCTGAAATCCGGTGTACACTTGCCATGAAATCCCCTTGAAATCCCTGAAATCACTTGAAATCCTCTTGAAATCACTTGAAATCTCTTGAAAACTCTTGAAATCTCTGAAATCAGGTGTACACCAAATTTTTGAGTTGTAAACCCCTCGAAACCAAGGTATGTTGCTGCCTTGCTGGTAATCTTCTAAATTCTAATCAACCCTTAATGACAACGAAAACTTTCGTACACTTGAGCTCACATGAAATGGTTTGATCTAAAATTGAAATCAAAAATTAAATGAAATCCAACTGACATTTAATCGCTCATTTTCTCACAGACTATATTTACAAGGAGTGAACTCTAATTTCAGTGCGTATAATCATTGACCGAAGAATATCTCTTTGGTCCATTGTATGATATCAGTATATCTTTCTTCAAGGTACATTTTAATGTAGCTTAATCGATTACTTTATGTGACTGCAACGTACTTGAATTATTACACCCTCGAATATTCGATTCTTCAGAACTCACGCAATGTTGGATGAGCACCATTTTATTGTTCTCTCTCTCTCTCTCTCTCTCTCTCTCTCTCTCTCTCTCTCTCTCTCTCTCTCTCTTTCTTTCTCTCTAATTGACATGACTGATTTAAAATTTGAAAAATCACATAAATATCTCGACTATTGTATAAATATATTTTTTTCCCACTATTACCTGCATCCGATAGATTGTTTGCTGAATCAATTGTTTTCTGAAAGTAAACCGATATAAGTTACGTTCGTAATGGGAGTAAATTCTTGAACTTTCTTCGAAGAGAAATGGCTTAGACCATCTCTCATCTCCTTACATTGTCACACACGGCAGCCAATTCTGAATGTAACCAATTCATACTAAGTTAGTTACGCAGGATCATAACTCATTCAAACAAAAACCCAAGTTGTCATAGAGTGTGTGAATTTTAAGTTGCCAACTTTCTATCTATCTAATATATTCACATCTATTTAGTTTAAATTTATAGCTTATATTATCAATTATGTTAATGTATTTAGTAAATAAAATTAAATAAATGTTTTTTTTCAATATTTATTATCATAATCGTGAACACAACTTGGGTATATTTTATATTCATTCCAGACTCTAGGTTAATCATTGTGCATAATGATAATTTTATTAGTTTGATCAATACTTCTTTGAACCAAGCACGACTTTACACATACATAGATACGCATAATAACCTAAAAGACGTAAGGTGAAATCGTTTTATTACATATAAGCTTACCTCGTAATGATTTATAACATTTTATTACATTCTATAACATTTACGATCTTGTATCAATTTCAATTGTAATTGACCTCGTAGCAAAAATATTCGCAGACCTGTTGAATAAATTGTAATTCATTTATTGGGTACACAAGCCTATCGGATGTCCTCCGCGATGCTTTTCTCACTGTTGACGACTTGTTATACTTATGGCCACGAAAGGAGATCTAGTGCGAAATACCCGTGCGCCATGGTGTGGTATATGGGGAACGGTCGCTCGGAACCTTCTTTCGTGGATGCAAGTCAATGACGCAGGCATCTAGTTACGTTTCACTTACGCTAAGAGCTAAGATGTAATGCTGAGGTCAAAGATATGATAAGAAAATAAAAAAATAAAAAATAAATGAACATGTTGTTTCAAACCATTAACTATGAGTTGAAAACATTGCAGTAGATGGAAATTGGAATGAGGTTTTAAGTTTGCGTATTAGGCTATTCTTTACTGTTTTGTTTACTCTCAATACCAAAGTCCGGATGTATCACAGAAACGGTTTTTTACTTATAATGTGTTCCGGACTTTTGGAACTGAAAGACTTTAATCGGCGGTGGAAAATTATGGTCACAGACAGCGCAATGTAATTGGTTTTACATAATTAAAATGTGGTGGTTAGATCGCCCTTGTGATGCCCCGTCCAAACGATTCTACGTTGCATGCATATCCTTAATTGGAGAACAATGATTTTGTATCGATTTTTGATGTTATTAGAAAAAAAATTTCAACGAAGTGATTTTTAGAAAATTATGCTGTTGTGATGTAGAGGAAATATTCTATCTCAAATATGTCAAGCAATAATCATGCAATCAAAGCCACAGCCTGAAAAAACCTCACATTGATACCCAGAAGAAAAATTATATTTTCTTGTAATAGATTTAATTACGCTGCATTTCCAAGAAAAATGAAATCGGACATTCGAAACTGAATCAGATATATACAGCCAATCCAATAAAAACCTTCTTGCATTGATATGCCCATCCAGATGTAAAAGGATATTCACTTTTGATAAGCATTTAATTAGGCCGCATTCTCAACACAAATAAAATCTGAAATACTATCACACTTACCCACTTCAAACCAACACTTTATCGCTCATTGATAATTTCTAATTACTATCATTAATTAAATAAACATAATTTATTTCATAAAACAAGTTGTAAATACAATAATAAACATGTCGATTATTTTATTCACAACTAGAGAATGTCCAGCATGCTCCAGTCAAGTCATGCAAATCCTATCATTGTGCACCTACCGAAGTAATGACACCTCATTTTTACTTCGATGTATATGTATATAACTATATACATTATTACACAAAAGATGCTAAGGAGGACAAGCTCGTGGGTGACACTCAATGCAAACTAGAAAATAAGATGTGTTCTTAAGAGATTATATATAATATAAAATAATACAAAATGCATGCTGGGTTCTTATATAGAAAGAGCATTTATTGTTACCTAGGAATGTTTTAATACAAAATATGTAGTACAGTAATTGTTTACATCTTATTTCTTTGATTTGACAATTTCTCGTCTATTGAGTCATATCTGACCCAAAGCTAGCCCACTGCTCTGGGCCGTATTGCCGAAGTATGCCAGGTTCAAGATAGAATAGTAGAGTGAGAATTAACTGAAGGTTTTGTGACCTCTGACACAAGATGTCACTGTCAAACAATAACAGTCGTGTCGCCGCATCTTCAACAAACTAATCAAACGTCGTTTTGGAATGGTCACAGCTTGTAACAATGTCAAGTTTGTACTCTTTCAGCGGTGATCACGTTTTAAACATCAAAACAGTAGTCGAGTTGAAATTTAACCGTGCATTCAAGTCTCCTATACAAATAGACGTGTATTTCGTTTTATGCAGCCTTTATGCAGCCTATGTTTGCAGTTGTAAAAATAGAATGTAAAATAAAAATACTGAGGTCATTGTTGAACAATTCTATTTTTTAAAAAATAATATAATGAAACCAGTGATTCGAAAATTTGAATTGCATCAGTAATTTATTATTGTGTGGGATATTCAACTAATCTGAGGACTGGAATCCAATTACCAAAAAATCTAGCTCAAAAACTAAATTGAACGACGAATACAATAGTTTGGCTACAATTGCATTCGATTCATTCTATAATTCCAATTAATTCACGCATTTATTATTTATGGTGTACAATTGTACATTGTTAGCTCAGAGACCCTACTATCAGCTGAGCTATTTAAGGATTCAAACGAGCGAAAGATGGATATATATATCATATCTATATGATATATATGATATATATATATATTGTATATATATATATGATGTATATATGAATTATGTCTACAAAATGTCTCATGTGGGATTCGAACCTACGCAAAAGTGGCTCAAGTTACTGGAGCACCATGCTAACTAATCTGGGTGGCAGCCCGTATTGTTATTAACACAATAAATCATAAATGTCAAGTATACATTTGCATAATGGTTTGCGTATTACGATATTCAAATGACGAATTTCGAACTTCTAAATGTGACCATTAACTCGAGTTAACTCGAGTGATTTGTTTCATAATCAAATGCATGTCAAGATATGCAAAGTTGAGAATTGTTAGTTTATTTCCTGCATTTCTTGTTTGAGAGCATCAGACACAATGACTTTTCGTGATGATCTGCTCGGCTCTAAACTGTATAATTCAGGTATCACGTCAGTCGCGAGAGAAAAAATAGCGTATTACCAAACAAGAAGAGTCGGTAATTTTTTTGACGTGATATCCCACGTATTCCAGTTGAAAATGATTGCTATTTTGTTTTTATAGAAAACATTTCCGGTGGTCCATGCACTGATCTTTAAATCTTACTGCGATTCTGCAAAACATTCAATAGCCTCAATTTCAGGTTTTCATTTGCATATCATTCAAGAATGCGATTCATGAATCGCCATCTCGGTACGAGGGTAGAGTCGATAGCCTATGTTGTGAGCTGCTCTGATCAAGTCACATAATACGAAATAGCCGTGTAACTTCACTAGAATGAAACATGATTGATTGTGAACTTTTACAAAAAAATATTATAGTTTATATATATATAGGTCTATATTTAGGATAGTATAGTCAAGTCATAGCATAAAAGTTTCGTCTCGACCGGGATCCGAACTCAGGACCTCGGTCGAGACAAAACTTTTATGACTTGACTATATACTATCCTAAATATAGCCATACATATATATATATATATATATATATATATATATATATATATATATATATATATATATATATATATATATATTGTTCAGACCTGGAGATTGAAAAATCACAAAAAGGTGATTTCTTGGAATTAACATAATATGTATCATTAGATACAATACAACTAACTGTCCTTTGTTAGGATTTGTTTTGATATGCTCAGGGATATACAGTTAGATACAACAATTCTATGTGATACCCATTGTACTTCAGTTATACAAATACAATCTTTGAGGTTCGACAAACTTTAGGGAGATAATTACTTCATGAGCGAATTTATATAAGCTTACACTGAACGAAAATGTATCTGATCGTTGTAAGCAAACGAAATGTTAAATTACAATTCAGCTGATGTCTAATAATTCGATTCTAAGTGGGGAAGTATAGAAGACGGAAGGTGGAGAGAAGATATAGGAAAATATTGAGAAAATTTGCGGGGAGAGATTAGAGAAGAGTTGAATAGAGAAAGTGTTTGAGAAGAGAGAGAAAGACTGTGGTTACTGAGAGGAATGGTCGAGTGGCTAGCATTCAAGTAACCGGGGTTCGATTACC
The DNA here is from genome assembly GCA_907164805.1 of Brachyptera putata. NCBI lineage: Eukaryota > Metazoa > Arthropoda > Insecta > Plecoptera > Taeniopterygidae > Brachyptera > Brachyptera putata. The sequence goes on along the minus strand of OU015471.1, from coordinate 5,137,847 downwards.
GCCATGGTCTACCATCCTGACAGAGATTTTTTTCGTGGTTTTCTTTCGTCGTTCAATTCAATACTGGGATGGTTCCTTTATAACGAGCCACGAACGACTCCTTCCTCTACCATCAAAAAGTACCTAATAAAATAACCTTTCATCTCATCATCCCGTCATATCATATATCATTCACCGACGCCAATAGATCGTAGTCATCAATATAGTACGTTATTAAAACCCAAGATAAATAAATTTTAAGAAATACATTGTTCATTTAATAATTAGTAATATGTATAGCTTCATAGATACAAGTTCAGTGGCAATAAGTGACTATTAAAATGCCATTGGTTTCACCTTTTATAATGGAGCTAATAATAATAGTTACAAAGTTTAAAATTATGTAACTTCCCTAGGATATTGATACATCTGATTTACCCTTCGACTTCTATTAGGTTTATTACCAAACTGTCGGAGAAAGTGGTAAGGCAAACAAATGCGTATACTGTGATAACATAATTAACAAATAAGGTGTGACTTCTGAACGCCCATGCACTTGGATGCCTAGACGAAGATCTATCTTCAATAATTCGAACTTTTTGAACACTTGGTTTAAAACATGTCAATAATTAATCAATTACAACAAATGCATTGTACTATAATTGTAGGGAAAAAACGACAGTACTTCGTGGTAAAGTATTCATGGCAAAAAATATCCCAATTGCATCTTTTATAACGTAGGCCCCCACACTCAGTTAACTGACAAATGTAATGTCACAGACAAAAAAAAGCTATTTGTGGTAATGTACGAACATAAGATTGAGAATATAAATAATTTTATTACTTATCAGATTAAATGTTTGCAATCGGAACTTTGAGGAAAGCTTTAGACAAAAGGCGGAATTTTCAACTACATATAGAAAAATATGGAAATAATTGAAATTATACACATGTTATCTTGAACCCAGATAACTTACTTAATTGAGTCAGGGGGTGTTCCCACAGATTTGTCTAGGGTAGATTTCTTGAAGCCCGGTTTCTGCCAGATCCAATTAATTGAGATTATATAGGCTTATAGAATTATTTTTATCATGAAAACATTATCATGAAAATAATGAATATATTTAGCCTGTTACATTATGAATGAAAAAGTGGAATATCATCGTGAAAAAACATTTTAATCGTTCAACATAAGACACAATCACATGTTATATTGTTTATTGTATGGCGATCACCCGCAGTGTGAACGTGCTCTCAGTTCCGTGTTTTATATCATTTTATACCACTCATTAATATGAACTTCCTCATTATTATAATCATATCATTCCCTTATGCCAGTACTCTTAATTTATAACTCGATTTACAACTTGATACCTGAATATATGAGCCATATATTTATTTCAAGAATATTATTAATTACACCATCGCTATTTTCTTGTGTCACCACGAAGATGATTCATTCTTTCCATTAGCGAGTATAAAAATTGGTACAAATAAATCATTTTCCCATCAGTTTCGGGCTGAGTATGACAAGGTAGGATCATTCGGACGGGCGATCTTAACAGTTGAACGGAAGTAATTAATTATAATATAACTCATTCAAAGGGTTCATGCACTGTGCTTGTGAAAATAGAGTAATTCATCTTTACTGTTTTATTGTCTATGTTCAAGACTCAATGTAGTTGACTGAAAAGTAGATCAATCCAAGATAACTATTATGCTCTCTAATTGATATGACATTTCATTTTTTGTGATTTCAATCAGTTTTAAGATGATACGTCAATGAATACCAAGGATGTGAAATAATTTATTGAGTTATTATCTTGAAATATATTGAATTCACAGAAATGCGATGTCTTATATAGTTTAAATTACATGGGATTACATTTTGAAGTTGATATACTCATTATTCAATAACACTGGTTCGTGTACATTGACAAAAATAGCGAAGATGAATTTCTCCATTTTTATAATCTGTAAGTTTATAAAACGTTGGTATTGATAATGAACAAGCAAAAAATATTTTTGCTTGTGAAAAAGGAAGAAATAAATTACAAATAAACATTATTTTGCCCATCAGTTGAATTCTGTATATTAAAGCTATAATTATACCCTAATGAGTTGAATAACCGCCACCATCACTGTTTTAATTGTTCACTTTCGCCAAAGTGCAGTGTGCAAATCTGCCAACGAAGCTATACTTGAAAAATACCAGATCGTCTCTGACACATTACACTTGCTAATGTTACATCGACATCTACAATCTGCGTAGTTGTATATGTGTACCTTCACCCCCTATATATTGTCTTTTTGACATATGTTTAAACAAATTAGCCTTCCGTTTGTTTTCCCAAATGTCTTTTTAAACTGGCACAAAGTACATACTGAACCATTTCGTTATAATATAATCCGCACATTACACCCACATCTTCAAACCATTCATCACAGTCATCAAATGAAACAAAAAACAGGTTTTACAGCACACACATACGTGCATCCACGAGAGATGAAAGTTCCGATCGACCGTCCCCCCTATCCCACACTACTAGCCTACGGGTGTTTCTTACGTTCTTTCGTGACTATACACCCACATCCAACAGTACGTTATTCCTGACAACAATGAAACGACAATCATAAGAATCCCACTCCCATGACAAAACTATATATACCTCACACCTTACATAGACGCATACGGTATTAAAAAAAAAAAAAAAAAACATCTAGTAAGGTTACTCATTCATTAGTAAACGTATGCAATGAATATGCATTGTCTTTTTTACAGTTTTTTTTTCACTATCTGATGTTAAAAATGAAAAACGTGTTTAGTTTTTACGAGCTACCGGTATACGAGTTTACTCTTTCTTTTCAACTTCCTATCAATGTGTGTTCTGTAGTACATATGAATAATGAATAATTCTCATGAAAAGTGAATTATTTGATTATATTATTTTATAGAACATTTTTATCTTTTTATCGTACAACGCGTGAAAACTACACTACAGGTTTATTAATGGATGAATTATATTTTCTGTAAGAAAATAAGTACGGGTATTGTGAGTTCCTTGCGAACAAGCAACGAAGACAATTGTTTTTATTTTCAAATTACGCAGCATAACCGTACGAATAGTCACTGTGTAGGCTGTTTATTAATATACAACTGCGAAATGTGTGTTTTTACTTTTTATTTCCGTTACATTTCTAACATCCTATTTCCATGGATCTTTTCAAATTTTAGTATATTCATCGTATCTATACTTCCTTTAACTGTAAAAAAAATGTGAAAAAAATCACTGCATGTGAAAAGAATCACATCTTCTTTATGTGCTTTTTACATACGATTAACTCTTACGTTCGAATTATCTTACTCTGTAGTGGAACTATTTTAAAATATAGGAACGAGTATATAGGCCTAGATAGGACTTACAAATCAACTAGATTTTCTGTATTTTCTCAGTTTTCTTATACCGACTGAAACGTCACATTTGAGAAATAATTTGCTTCGATTAGACTTTCCAATTAATGTTCATAAATTCAACTATACAACTATAAACTACAACTACAACTATAAACTATTCAATTTTTCCGATGAATTAACCGTTTTAATTTTAGGATTAAATTTGTTAATTACATTATTTTCGATTTCACGTCCACACAAACCAGCAACTTTCCTAATACATAATTTATAACACGATTAGGATAGATTAAGAGTCAACTTACTTTTATACTATAACGTTTACACTTTTATATTAGTACTCACAACGACCACTAGGTTACATAGGGATAACAATAAATTACGAATCATATTGTTGAAAAAACAATTACCCATGCCTGCAGCGGGACTCGAACCAGCTCCCATCTAGCTACACCATATCAAATTTAACGCAGATCCCAATGTACTTGAATTGAATGGAAGTCTCCACAGCCGATTTGGATAGCATTATTGTTGTCTGGATATACCGGTAATACCACGCATTGTCTTCTATTGTACACAGTTTTCTCACCAACTATACCACGACCCATATCCTAACACGACCAACGACTTTTAGATCATTTTCCCCGGCATGGGTTTCTACTTATATAATTGACGTGTAAACGCATTTTTCTCATGTACTTAGAGTACTGAAATGCATCGTTTTATTGTATATCGTCTTCAATTGTAAACGTGATTAAATATAATTGAATATATGTTGACAGGAATTAACAAGAAAATAAAATGTATCATCATTACATTGTAAGTTATATCAAACAATTATGATAAAAATGTTCTAATAGGTTCTGAACAAAATTCACCTAATAGCCCAGTTCTAAAGAGATGTACTCAATTAGTTTTTTATTCTTCACGATCATTTTTTGTTCTACTTTTAGAAGTGTATCGTAGAAAAAGTGAAAAAAAAACACTACCATAATTGTCATGGTCTACTGAGTTGATTATTTAATTATCGTAATCGTGAAGTCTGTTAAATTAAATTATCGCAAATTAAATTTGAAAACCCTAAATTAAATGAGGATGAGTTATAAAGTAATTGGAGATGAATTAAAATTATACATATTATAATCCTCTAGCTAGATATCACAGCATATAAACGATATGAAAATAGAGTTTGTATTCAAAGAGAAGTGTCATAAAATAATACAATTATGTTAGCTATTAAATAAAAATAATAAATTAATAAAAATATATCAAAATAATAACCCAAGGTTAAACAATAATAAAATAACCTATCTGTTGAATCAACACGTACTAATTAAGGAATTACATTTTGTAGCATGAAGCATATGGTCAAAAAAACAAAGTGTTCACGAATTACTGTATCAATAAAAAACTAGGAAAACGCAGTACAGGCATATGCTTTGTGATATTGAGTGATATAAACACAACAGCTTCCTCAATAGCTTTAATTGATGTAAACAATCACATCTTATTTGCTTGTTCTGTAAGTGCTGATCCGAATTTTCAAAACTTTGGAATAATATTTTGTGCTTAAATTCAGCGAAAATTTGAATATATTCGGAGAAGATGTTTCCAAATTTTCACCTCTGCATTATTCTTATGGGAATTTTAATTATTAAATAGTTTTTCTCAAAAGAGCTAGGTCTTACTGATTGCTCCTATAGACTATAACGTATATCAGCGAGTAAGATTATGGCATATATGCTTGCCGAATTTCATCAAATTTTGTGCGGTCGTTTCATCAGTGGAGCGCGAAAAGAATAAAAATGAGTACAGTACAATCGAGTCGTCGCTTTGCTCATCCAAGTACCACCACATTGCAACAAAATAATAGATTAGTCCCGGTGATCAAAACTACAAACATCAGTGAGTAAAATATTGCATAACATTATTGATTATTTTCACTTTAGAAATGCTTTTATTTGCGTGATATGTAACGTAACGACTCAACAATAACACATGTTACCCGGTAAATTATCAACAAAATACTTATTCAGCAAGTAAGAGCCTCTAAGGCCTATTTAACTACAAATTACTTGAATATAACAGAGAGTAAATGAAGCAATTTCAGCAACGCCTGCAAATCAAATGTACTGTATAGTTACAGACTTTAGAACCACACGACTTCCGTTCGAATAATTGGCAATTGTGAATTGAATTGATGACTAATTACATACAGATCAATGAGATCATACGCCTATAAATAGAAGTTTGATACACGAAAAAATACTCTCCACTTTGATATGCATTAATTGCTTCAACTTGCTATATATAAACATATACATAAATACATTAAACAATATATGAAAGTCGCTTACAATTGAAATTAAAGCAGGATGTAAAATACTTTTGATACCGCACTCAGGGTTGGATTTACCAACATGAGATATAAGATAATGCTAACTGGCAGTTAATGTTGTTATCACCATGGTGTACCTTTGCTATTTGCTTTCAATAACTCGCAGAATCAACTGACTTACTAGATTTTGTATTACCCTAAATATAGCAGAATTGATTGTGAGTAAAATTAGCTATTTTTCCTAACCAATAAACCATTATTCATGTGAATGAAAATCGTTTTTGTAACGCGGAGTCCGAAGATAATCATTATTCTTGATTCAGTTAGAACAAATATAATGGGTAACCATGGTGATATCAGCATTTAACTGCCAGATATGTTCGTAACACCAGCCCTAAAAAAAGGAGGCTCAAACTTTTTTTCAAAAAAGCAGTTAATAACAATCAACAACATTTTTAACCATGGCTATAAAAACTAGAGTACGAAAACCGATTGCTTTTTATTACAACATATGAAATGTAATGTACAATTACGTATATACTTTTAGGGATTTGATTATGAAACAAGATCTATATTGATTGTTTCGAGCACGATTCCATCTCCGAACGCGATCTATAACCTTTCAAATCGCGAGTCTTTTCAACCACACACTTCTGGCTGGCATATCGAAACTGTGTGCATGCAAGCCAGACAATGCAAGTACACGTGAGGACATGGAAAATTATATTTTCCGACATTTAAATTTAAATAATATCCAGCATATTTTAGTACTAATTGTTTCACAGACTGTATCTGTAGTTCATATTTACATTATCTGCTATAAATAAGAAAGATATTTAGATAAAACAGAGTATAGGTTTATTCCTTAGTAAAAGGGTAAAAATTTAATGGCATCACGAAAAGGCTGCGGGATTACAGTAAATCCCACTTTATTTGGCTCTTCACGTAGTTTTAGTGACCGACGTTATTTACCCCCCCCCCCCCCCCCCCACGAGTGAAGTTACAAGTAGAAGAAACAAAGAAGATTCGGAAGAAAATGAGATAAAGAAAGAAAACTCGGCGAGAGAGAGAGGACACATTCAGAAAGAAGATTGAAAACTTTTTTCTCAACACGACTTCTGAATTGTTCTTTCATCACTCAACTCACCACTATAATTTGTACAATATGTTGAATTTTCTATTTTTAACCATTTCTTTGAGTTTCCTTGTGTCAAGTTTTCGATATTGATCAAAAAAATTAGTGCGTGTAATTTCAATAAATTTGAAATAAGAATTGACTTCAAAGCGGGTTGATCAACCACTTTATGTCACCGCGAGTGTACCTATACTTGGAACAATACACCAACGTGGAAATCATTAAACCAATTGAGAAACTATAATGCATGTAATAAAGTCTTACAGATTTATACATTATTTTACGATTATATAAAAATAGGTGGTACACCCGTCACGTTCCATCTGATTTTAATTCAAATACAACTATTATTGATTCATGGTGTAATTGTAAAATTACCTGTGAAATGTAAACGTGTACTTTCTTCTAATTTGTATAAAATATTCACCACTTTATTTGATTAAACTAAGAATATATGATCATATGAATAGGTCTATAGGCCTATGGACTGATTTATTCATTGTAAATTATGGGTCTGGTAGCAACTGAGAGGTCAATTCGATTGTGCAAATACAATACAGATAATAGCTGATTTTCCAGCTGTTGAAATCGAATCGTATGTACGGTTGCAGTTACATAAACTGGTCGATCAAGCTGCATTAAAATGCATCCTGAATCCTGCTTTTAATTCGTAATAAAACAGATATATGCACTGTACATAGAGCCTTAATACGCTCAGGATATAGGACTTAGCTGTAAAGCATGCAACTAAGTAAAACAGAACAAAAAAAATATATCTCGTGAGATGAAAATTTAATTATAATAACTTACATTATTTATTTAATAAACTCAAAATGCCGACAAAAAGATTAGAATTAATCAAGTTAAAATAACGATGTGCCATATTTCTTTATGAAAATATATTACGTCAGCGAAAAAAAAATGAAATGTGTTCATGTAATTATGCAGTACTTAGCCTCAATGCAAGTGAAAAGATGAAAAAATCAGCATAAGCTGTTTGTTTAATCAATTAACTTCATTATAATATATTGCATGCTAAATGCTTATAGAAATGAGCTAATTTATCTCTCTGATTGTATACGTTAAAAGTGTAAGCATATGTGATGAATGAAAAAACGAATAGATTCACTCAACTTGCGAAATATATGTGGAGCAAATTCAAACAAAATATATAAAGTGCTCATCCACAATTCATTTAGACCTCACCAACAATCATAACACGGAGAGAAAGTTTGACTGAACTATGTATGCCTATGAATATATTTTGCAAATTTTATAATCTCCCATCAGAAATTGTCTAGAGCTTCCAAGGAGTGTCATACGGATTTAATTTAGTCGATGAAAAAAAAATATATTAAAAAAATTAGTTTCCCAGTCAGTTCCTACACAGTCAGTGTATATTGTAGGCCTACCACCATTAAAACCTCAACTTTTTAAAATTAGTCCATTATTATAGTCAAGGTACGAAAATATGAAACTATGAGGGTGATGAATAGTCAGTAAATCGTTAATCCAGTAAATATCAGTTGGTACAACCGAATAATCAAATAAATTAAATCCAATGAAAATTACATTACATAAACGTTCAAAAAATACTCAAAAATGAGAATAGGCCTAAGTATACTTGTTGAAAAATGCACCAAATTCTGCATTATTTATCGTATGAATATATGCGTCCTATAAACAACATTACGTTCATCCATCATGATCATGTAAAGCGTTTTCTATACTTTTCAGTATTTTATATATTGCATTTGCCACACAAGGTCGCCATCTTGCTAATTATTTATATTGTATTGTAAAAAATAATATAATTGTACGGTTTTTATAAAATATGCAGATATATTCCTGTACGAGATAGGAGAATATTTTAAATCTCATAATTTTTTATGGATTAATAAAAAGGAAGAATATACAATCTTATTGTTCGTGTAGTAATTCCGGCGCCGGCGTCGGCTGTGTTTCTCTGGCGTCGCTACCACAATATCCGCCGGTGCCGTAGACACAGACAGACAGCTGATTGAACTGATACGCCTTCAAAGATACGCCTTTTTTTATACTCCTTTAAAGGGATGCGAGCGGTCTAATAGGATTCACTTTCAACAGCTGAGGGAAGCCACGAGAATCATCAGTCAGAATTGCGAACGCCGATTGTGTGCATCTATACATAAAGCACTGGTGCACAATCCGCGGCCCGCCTTGACATATTTTGTGGCCCGCCGACCAAATGGAAAATTCGTATTTTTTCATGTAACCTGATAATTTCATAGGGAATCGTTTTACTATGCTCAGCTTGCTTTTAATGTCTACTTTCTTCGAGAAATTATTAATAAAACACATGATATTGAGCATGTCTTTCTGTATAAGGTTCAATGTTACTATAGCGTGTTTCTAACAGTATTCAGCTGTGCCAACTGTCATAATTAAGCTGGTTCTGCATGGCTTGGTTGTTTAGTTACTTTAGTTGAAGATTATGTTGACTTTAATTTTTCGCAGCATGTTCCGCGAATACAACATGGCCGCTGATCACCGATTGACAGAACGGCTCATTGCCAATTTAATATAGTTCATGACATGTACTTTATTTGGAAAAATGAAGTAACCACCTCATCTAACTTTGGTTTGTGCTTGTTTTTCTGTACTCATCCCACCAAAAAAAGAAAATATATTATAGAATTTTTTTTTTTTAAAGTTTACATTTTGTTTCTTGAGTGTTTCAATTGAATCTTGATATTTTTTTCTTAATACAACGTGGAGAGTGATCGGAGTAGTTACTATGCTGGCATGTGTGTGTATACGGTATACCAGGTCTATGGTATACAGTTTTTGGTATACGTCAAACCTCAACTCAAGAGAGACTTCACTGAATTTTCCAGGACACTTGTAACCTTTAAGGCCCGCGAACAAGTACAAAATCGCCCTTCTGATAAAAAGCTTGGTTGTGCATCACTGATCTACAGCAACGGGGCAGCGCCAGTGCCCATTACCTAATTATTTAAGGCGTGGTCGTTGTAAGCTATAGTCGACACACGTATACCGGGGTTTCATAGACCGTTGATCTTCATTCATCTATTTAATTGTATTTAAAGCTCCCCCACACGTATACACTAAACAGAAGGGAGTGATTATTTTAGTCTCCTATCCTTCACTCGAGTATCGCTCTTGGATTATTAACACAGACCACATGCAGTTTGCAAAATTGTTAGCGTGGTTGTCATAATTCCAATAAATGTACTCATATAGACATGAGATATATCTTTGGACTATGATGTAGTCAGTGATTTTATACTTTATATTCATAAGTTTCTTCATTAACTGTAGGCCTATAGATCTACTAGGCCTATACATAATATCTCTATATAGAGTTCGAATCTTTTTTTGTTGTAAACGTCCTTTCCCTTGTCATCACTTCATAGTTTCATTATCCTTCAGTTCAACGACGCACTGTTATGATAACTGAGATCTAATGGCGTCGGATGGATGATTAATGAGATGATAGGATGATGAGATGAGGGTTCTTGGGTAATGGGAAGGATAGTGGGAAGGAAGCAGTCATGGCCGACTTATTGTAGGAACCATCCCGACATTAGCCCAGACTACAGAGGGAAACCATGAAAAACCTCTGTAAAGATGGTTGGCGGCGGGGATCGAACTGGGTTCGGAATTCCCCTCGCCGGATCACATGAAGCGAGCGCGCTAACCACTACGCTGCATGTGCCGGTTTCATGCTTATCATTCATTCATGAGTATAGTTTTATGCTCATTCGTACCCCTGTTTAAGCTAGTTGTTGGTGGGGTCGTTAAGCAGCAAACAATAATCCAAAACGCATGGTATCGTTTACCAAGTAAGTTAAAACGATTAGCTGCAAAATATGTGTGGATTTCATTTCAAATTCAGGAAAGAAACTTTTTATGTGATCACAAGTGTAGAGTGATGACCACTTCAAATTGCATTCAGTTTGTTCTAAGTTGCAGTCATGCATCTTTATTATGCCGCCCTCGGTAGTTGAGGCACCGCTTCAGAGACTTAAGTCACCGTTGGGCGTGGGTTCGAGTTCCGCATAATGCATGGATTTTTGTAGAACGTCCTCTCACTTATCATCACGTTATAGTTTCATTATCACCTGCTCATTCGTACCCCCGTATAACCTCACTGTTGGTGGGGTCGTTAAGCAAACAATGATCCAAAACGCACGGTATGCATACCAATCTATAAAATGATTAGCTGCAAAATATCTGTACATTTCATTGCAAATTCAAGAAAGAAACTTTTTATGTGACCCCAAGAGTGGAGTGATGGCCATTTGAAATTGCATACAGTCTGACTCTGTTCTAGGTTGCAGTCATGCATCTTTGCTGACAATGACCTTGAGTGCTTCCTTTACGTGTTACTGATTAATTATGATAATAGCAAGTAGACTATTTCATTTCATGTCATCTAAAACTGAAAGATGAATCGTTCCTTTGTTTTGCCACAGCATCAACGCCTCGTCAACACGGATTACAATGGATTACGTCACATAATTAAATAATCACAATTTATTTTTATAAGATGCTGGTATACTTTTAGCCACAAAAGAAGAAGGTCGTCTACCAAGTAAATAATTATAAGACCGCTGGTAATTGAATATACATAATGTAGCCGTCACCCTAAGGTTTGAATGCGTTTGAAATATGTAGTTGCGTTTTTTTCTAAATTTCGCCGTGGAAAAGCAACCATTCTGGAAATATCGCCTGATTTACAAACATAAGGGTGGTGTTTGTTATGTTGGGGGGCCTTCTTTCGCGAATACAAGTATATAAAACGATTTATTTAAAGCACATTTCAGCTCAAAACGAGCACATTTTAGAAACATCATAAAAACATACATTTCAAATGTGGGAGGGGGAGGGGGCTAGCTCAACCCCTCCCTCTCTCAGTCTCTCACATTGAAATTACAATAACTAAAAAATGGTAGCAGCATAAAACGTTTTTTTGTAGCACATTTCAGAACAAAACGAAGTGATTTCGACAACGTCCGAATAAATGAACATTTCAAATGTGAGGGGGGGAGGGCCGGAGGGGGGCAATTAAATGCACCCTGGGCCTATATACTACACACTGCATCTTGAGAATTGACTGATACTTCAACAAGAGGCAAGAATTGATACCTGTACCTTGATACCTGATACCTGATGTATTGATACCTCAATCAGCGAGATTATAATAAAAGGTACGGTATACATTTCATACATTTTTGAAATGTAAGTTCGATTATGAGAAATTTCGGGAAGTTTCAAAATGACAACTTCCAGCCCACGTGCCTGTATTTATGACTCACCGAATTTCGATTCACCCCGAGCCGAATCTTTGCGTATTTCTTCATGAACACTCGCCACACGATGTACGCCATGCTTACTGCTACTGCTTCCTGTGTTCGGTGCAACAATCAATCCGGGTTCTCAATCTTCTTCATCTGGAACATGAAACACACGTATCCGATCAAGACCATCCCAGTAACTCCAGGGCCGGCTCGTGATGTTTTCGCGCCCTGGGCGACATATGAGTAGATTTTATAAATTCGAGGGCGAAGCTTGAGATGATACGCGATCCTAGTTTGCCGATCGCGATGGTGATGGAAGGGGGCAGGGGATATTAGTGGAAAAGAAAATGTCATATACGAACAGTGGTGCAAAGGCCCGTTGATGCGAAGCCATCGACCCGCGGGGGAGGGGGGGCAGGGGGGGAAGGCCCTCTTCTGAGAACTACACGAAATTTCTGGAAGTCATGGATTCTTTAGTGTGAACGCAATGTGGAAAACGTCCTAGATAGCGCTAGTTCGCGCTAAGCAACTATAATCTTCTATTGATGTGGAGAGATTATTCAAATCGATAGTCGTATTTAATTCATATATAATTCAAGAATGTATTTTGCCATTAAAGCGCCAGTATATTTTTGCGCCCCTGGAAATGTTGCGCCCTGGGCAGCCGTCCAGGTCGCCCAGCCCACGGGCCGGCCCTGAGTATCGACCTGAACGACAGAGGGCATCCACGAAAAAACCCCATCAGGATGGCGGTCATGGTGGGAATCGAATATCGGTCTCCTGAATGACGGTTCAGTGAGCTAGTCACTCGACCACTCGTCTCAGTGTCAATCACAAAGTGTGATTCATCATCTCGGTGCACCATGGTGACAATCAGAATACAAACAATAGCCAACTTTCAATATCACCTAAACAAGCCCTTGAATTAGCTACCAGAACGCGCATTAGACCACTGCGGCCCCCAGTACGCCACGCAGTGACAAATCAAATAGTATTGACAAATCTAAACTCCCTAATTAACCCGTAACCGACGCGACATTGGACAAACAGCCTTACTCCGCTCATTAGGCTAAAATATTCATATACCAATTTATTATACGTGTTTTTATGTTGCCTTATCTATTACCAGTTTGATGTAGACATTTACCATTAGTACCACCAAATTCAGTGGCGTAACAAAATGACGAGATAGGAGTGCAAAATGTATAAATGGTTCCTCCCCCTTTTTCATCCCTTTTTGTCTCAAGTCACGAAAAGCACTCGTAATTTACTCAAATATAAATGTGATCCTGATTTTCTTTGAATTTTTGTTATCTTTATAGACTCTACAAAATCACATTTCATTCACTCATTGATTTCTATTAAAATTTCTTCGCCTTGCTTTTTGCTCTGCAAAAATGTCTACATCATGTGAAATCCGTCTTGCTCTTTATAGGGTTCAATCGCGACGACTAAGCCCGCACTGAGTCTCTCGTTTAAAGTCCAAAAGAAAATTAAACTTAATTATTATAAATTATAATTTTAGCAAATAACGCTAGTCTCAGTGCCCCTGAAGTGCCCCCCCCCCTGAAGTAAATTAAGCTGTGGCCCCTGTGCCACTGCACCGCTTGCACAGCCGATATGTACGCCACTGCCACCAATGATCGATTGTAGCTATCCATAATCAGTAGAGAACTCTTAACGTTTACCGGACAGTAAATGTATTAACAATAATTCACACCTTACAATAATTGGCGTCGTAAATACGTCAGTCAATCCACACAACACGTCAATTCAATGGAAGAGGCGACTGGGGGGTGAGACTGTGGGGGGTAATTATATTTCAATGTTATTGACCTCTCTTGCAAGATGAATTATAATTGAATAAACGTAAGATCTCACTTGGAGTATCTAGTTTTCTATTTCCGGTTAAATTACTCTCAATGTTCATTTATATATAGATGGATTTATCAAGTACATGTCATAGATGTGCCAAGAACATGTCAATTTGAAATGAAACTCATTCCCACTTTTATCGCTCTTTTCAATGCTGCTTAACAACGCCCACCAACAGCTAGGTTATACGGGGGTACGAATGAACGAGTGATAATGAAACAATGAAGTGATGATGGGTGAAAGGACGTTCACAAAAACCCATGCCTTATGCGGGACTCGAACCCACGCCCGACCTTACTTCAGTTTCTACCACTGACGATAGTTGACTAAAAGCCACGGAGGCAGGTCATTCTGATAGTAAATTTGAGAACTTGGTTTAGACTTCAGACCGATTAAATTATACCGAAACTTAGGATTGGCCACCACGGTCATCAGCTGATGATCAATCAAACTTCATGATTTATGATTTATGGATTGGTTTTGACGACGCACAGTAATGTGAGCTGTGACTAAGGTTATATGCGATGGTGAGATGAAAGATTATTTTATTAGATGTTTTCGGATAGTGGGAAGGAGTCGGCCGTGCCGCCGTGGCCTGTTGTTGTGGAACCATCCAGTACAGACCTGAACGACAAAAGGAAACCACGAAAAAACCTGTCAGGATGATCGACCATGGTGGGAATCGAACCCCTGTCTCCTGAATGACGGTACAGTGTACTAGCCACTAGCCACTCGACCACTCGTCTCACCGTGGTAAGAATCGCACCCCGGTCTCCTGAATTACGGTACAGTGTACTAGCCAATCGACCACTCATCATTATCTATATATATTTTTTGCACTGCAAGTGTGTACTATTTTGATAAGATTGCTCGTATTGCAGCACAAATAGCCCGAGAGCACAAGAAATACCATACGTAGGTATTTGTAAGGAGAGATTATTGGTAATTATTCAATTAAAGATTACTGAGTCAGCTTCTATAGTGAAACGTCTTCACTATAGTACTTTAAATTGTGGTATGCTTTTCATCGCGAAGTTCACTTCATGCCATATGCGTGCAAGTTCAAAGCAATCAGTAATTTGAATGGACGTTTAAATGCATAAACTCTGAATCACAAATATCATCTTTAGATGTATGTCGTCAAATTAAATTGAATTAGTCCAATTACATTATAACACCCAAAGTCTACAAATAGGACAATAATCGACTCTAGGTAAAATTACTGAGACACTGAGCACGCCTATTTGTTTTCCCCACTATCCCAACCAACATCACCCCTCCAGAACCCCCCCCCCCTCCCCAACGACGACATCAACCTAACCGACATAACCTCTTTAGCACCCCTTCCTTCCAAACAACATTGCAAAAATGCAAAAACCATCAGATTTAAGGGAGTTAAAAAACTACGAAAACCAACAATTCGACTTTTTCTGATAGATATAAACAAGGTCTTTCAGAAAACACCAAAAACTCGAAAATCAAACATCAATTGGCCGAGATCAGTGTCACAGTGAAATAACCCTTTATTCATTTATTTTTTTCTTATAACATCGAAACTTAATACAAAATCATTGTTCCTCAATTTAGACTTTTAGACAACACTTTTTTTCCTTTTTTTGCCCTTTACTGGTGACTAAGATCTATTGGCGTCAGTGAATGAAATATGAGACGATGGAATGATGAGATGAAAGCGTATTTTATTATGTGTTCTGGAATAGTGGGTAGAAGTCAGTCGTGGCCTGTTATTAACGAATCATCCCAGTCTTGACCTGAACGATAGAATAAAACCACGAAAAGTCCTTGTCAGGTTTGTCGACCATGGCGGGAATCGAACCCCGGTCTCCTGAATGACGGTTTATTCTGCTTGCCATTCAACCACATATCTCGGTGAAATGTTTTTATTGGCAAAATTGCTATTCTATAAGTAGTAGAAGTACACAATCTCTAACATATAGGCCTAATTATCTCTGGACTGGCAACTTATGTGATCGAAATTCGAGACAGGCGTGGGTTCGAGTCCCGCATACAGCAATTCAAGGGATTGCCTCAAAAATCTGAGCACAGATATTTTTCGTTTACACTGTTCTTTTGTTCCTCCCCCCCCCCCCCCCCCCCTCCCGCTAATAAGTTAGCAGTTGATAGGGTAATTAGGAAACAGTTCTCGACTAAGCACCATTATCATTAAGTATACTTTATCATAAACACGCATGCACCGTTTAGCCTATATATAGGCCTACCTACATATAACTATGAATGACATTTTCACTAACACAACAACACTTAAGAGTTATGTACACCTACAAATTATGTCATTCTTATCTAATTCTTACTTACTTTTTGATAATAATATCATCCTATCTTCATTACATAATCGTAAATCCAATGCAACGAAACACACAAATCACAATATTGTCTTACTCACAGTAGGTTAATATAATTTTAAAGTTTTAAACACAATAACTAATTAAATACATATGGAACACAAATTACTGATAATTATATTCGAACCGAATTGAAAGGAAAACGCACACCTAACAAGCACATGCGCGGGTGTGAGTTAGCGCAGCGGCCGACATGTGGCTAGCTTCACCTGCAATGCCATACTGACAGTGTACCAGTGAAGAGGTAAAGTAGAACTGACTACTCGTATCCACGAAATACGGTTCCGAGCGACCGTCCCCTCTATCCCACACCACCAACGCGCGTGTGGTTCGAGCCTTCATTCGTGTATTCATCTACTCGCGATGGCTAGTAACTGACGAAATACAGTTCGAGCGATCGTCCCCCGTATGCTACACCATAACCGCGCGGTTGATTCGAGCCTTTTATAGTGGATATAATGGCTAAGTAACACACGAAATAAGTTTCCGAGCGACCGTCCCCCCTATCCCAAACGACATAACCGCGCGGTTGGTTCGAGCCTTTTATCGTCGATACATCTAGTACTCGCAATGCTAAGTATATTTACTAACTAGACAGTTGATGAGTCGACACTGCCGATTGCCAGCGGTAATGGATATGGTAGACGGTCGTTCGGTTCTGTCAACATTGTGGCGTGATATATGGGAGGAGAAACACGTGGATGCTTGGACGGACATTTGCATGCGGGAAGTTGCTACACACTCCCACTATCAACAAACATGCCCCCATCTTGTCAGTTTTACCCCATTATAATCCTAATAATAGCTATTTCCGTGTGTACACAACTGGATGGAAAAGAGGAATACTGTAAACTGACTGATCAAATTTCTAAATGCACTTAAAAGTTCACAGTATAATTAGTGTGAAGTATAAACAAATTGGCTAGAACAAAAAATGTATAATAAGTTACATGTATTTCTGGTCTGGATAATGATGGTGTATCTTTACTTTAAGAGAAGTATGGTTACTCTCTTTGAGATCAAGGCAGCAAAGATATAAATTGAATTATAATTACAATTGGATGAGCGTATAAGCGACGACTTTCTTTCTGTGCATATGTTCTTTCTGTGCATGTGGATATAAATCAGTAGTTTTGAGGAAACTGAGTATTGAAACTTTGTAAATATTCAGAACAATAAGTGTACAAACAAAATTGAAAATATTTTTATCGGATAATTGTAAATTTTGAGATTCTATGGGCAACATTGATACTAGGCAAGTTCGATGTATATCGAACTTGAGCTTCAAAATCAAGGCGTGTAGATTTCAAGTACATTTTCATACGCATATCTCGCTCATCTTACAACGCATAAACTTATGAAGCTTTTATAAACAACGCCACTGAGATGAGTGGCCGAGTGGTTAATACACTGAACCATCACTGAACGTCGGTCATAGACCGGGATTCGATTCCCGCCATGGTTGACCATCCTGACATGGGTTTTTCGAGATTTCCCTCTGTCGTTCAGGTTGATACTAGGATGGTTCCTTAATGACATCCACGACCGACGCCTTCCCACTATCGAAAAACACATAAAAAAATAACCCTTCAGTTTATTATAGCTAGTGTTAGGTCGGTGTTAGGGTTTGAAGGCTCGTCTTTCTCTCATCATCCCATCATCTCATATATCATTCACCGACGTCAATAGATATTAGTCATCAGTAAGCCTAGAATGCGTCGTTAAACCAAATATAAATGAATAAACGCCTCTGTAGCTATGCTGTCGTAATCTGATCAACATACAATACCCCTATAGCGTTTTCCTCCGAAGTAATGGCGTGGTTCGATGATTATCAATAACAAAGTAAATAACTACAGTACACACTAATTAGTATCAACCATATAATCATCATATACTAGTTCACTTGCACTCGATAAGTGAGCACATATGTTAATGATATAAGACGAGACAAGCATACATTATATAGAACATACAATTACAATCGTTGCCTGCATTCAACTAAAATAATATCACACGATTTCGTACAGCACAAAGGAGAAAGTAAATTATAGTGCAGGATAAATCTAGATTTTTATAAGATGACAACAACATAATGGCAAACGAACATGCACATATTATTGAAATCATGATGGTTAATGGCGATTCGATGGTCTTATAATAGCAATTGCATGAGCTAAAGATGTGAGAAGTAATTGAGAATTTGGATTTCTGATTATGTAATCATATGGCGTCGGATGGGAATATATATCATAGGCAAAATTTTAAATCTGCTTTTTCCGAACGTATTTCTTTCTAGATGAGAGTTCATTTAGAGTTCTAGATGAGAGCCAAGTTCATTCACTTATTTGATTAGTACTGAAAATTACTCGGATCTGGACTGGGATGATTGTGTATAATCATAGAATAAAGTTTTTTTCAATGCTGCTTAACGACCCCACCAACAGCTAGATTATACGGGGGTACGAATGAGCGGATGATAATGAAACGATAAAGTGATGATAGGTGGAAGGATGTTTACAATAACACATACCTTATGCGGGTCTCGAACTCACGCCCAACCGTGACTTCATAGTTACTACCACTAGCGACCGAGCCACGAGAGCGGCTATTTCTTTATTCTGTGGTGTAAACACAGATCCCTTCCCTTGAAAACACAGTAAACCACAGAAAACCTCCCTTCAATTAGAACATTAGCCAATCCCAAAACGGTACATCACATATAAAGAGACATTAATTAAGACATAGTCATACTAAGGCCCGGTATTACGAATAATAAATTTGTTGATTAAGCGATAATTAGTGGATTAGCTTGTTATTACCCTTGGTTACCAATGTTATTTTTGTACTGCAATTGATTAATTAGCTTAATTAACACATTTTTACTATTGGTAATATGGGCCCTAATTCTTGTAAATTTAGAAAACAGTATAGTCTTTACAGCACTTAGATATTTGATGGATTGGAATAAAAAGTCTAGAAAAGATAATTTGGTTAAAGATTAATTGAAGAATATCTTGCAATCTTATATTTTCTTATAGACCTAAGAAATCAAACCCATTAACATTTTTGGTGTCAATCCTTTCTTCGATTACGTACATTTCCAATTATACAATAATGTTGATTACAATTTCTAATTATAATGATTATACCATGATAATTTATGCAAGAGTAGGTATTATTTATTTAATTTTTGTATCCCACACCTTATAAGATCGATCTTTTATAGGGAGTCATACTTTCATCAGCCCAGAAGTGACGTAATATTTGTTCTGAGCTACCTAAGGAGATATTAAATTATATCCATCAATATTATTACACAACGTTTTACTTTTATTCTAGCAATGACAATAACACCGTATACGTCTTATTGTTATGATCTATCTGTTTAAAAAACTATTATGGTTTTATTATTATACTGAAATTATTCATTGCTCAAGAACAATATGAGAAATCCTTCGGATATTGTAGGGTTTTTTAATTGTAAGAAAAAAAATAAATAAAAGGTATGAAGTTAAAAGTGTTTTTGTACTTACCTTAAGTTAAGGGAGAAGGGGGGGGGATTGATAGGATGATAGAATCTAAGAATGATACGGGATAACGCGCTATAACATTTCTGTATACAATATATAGAGGCAGAGCATCAATTTCAAAAGGGGAATGAAGCAAAGCACATTAAAATAGAAGTGACTTTTCTCACCCACCTATATTCTTTTCATTGTCCACCAAGTTTCCTGAAATTAAATTATAAATGCGTGATAAGTGATGACAGTCATTTCGTTCATGTAGATAACTAGATATAAAGTAAAGTATAGGGGATAAAGCCACCCCTCATGAGCTTTTTATGCTGTCATGATTCTGTGAGCGTGAAAAGCCAACGCCCATATCGCAATAAATTGGACACTTGAAGAATCAGCTGGAAATTATTCACATGCGATAATATTCGTGACTACGAAATGAAACTGTCTTCTTTGAGTTGGTGAGCACAGTTTCGAATGATTATTTTTTAGAAGATTCATACGAATATGAGCCGTGATATTATTTAAATTTATAATAAATGTTTTGTATTGAAATACCTTTCATATCTGGGATGATATTTATTATTGGTTGAAGCCACCAATAGATATATTACTGATGGAGGTAAGAGTGAACCGCGAATATAACTCGAAGCTACGCACATTTCAGGATTTTCTGCTTACTGATCATCCAGTGGCATTATATTATTCATAGGTGTAAATTTTCAAGTCTGTGGGCTTGATTTTGACTGATGCTCATTAGAAAAATACGTTTTGAAAGTGTAATTTTTCATGTAACTTTGAAAAAGGCTTTAGCTACACATAGATTTTAAAATACTAAAATTGTAATTATGCTAAATGAGATATGTAATTATGAATCAAACTAAACATGTGTAGCAGTAAATTGTTTGATCTAGAGCCTTTATATTTCGACACTTGTAATTTGTTTCCCACAAACTTTAAAAGTTACATTCTCGAAGTTGGTAGTTACGGGTACGGGGGGGGGGGGGGGGGGCGCTGAAGAGCGTATACCGGAATAAAGTCGACTTGTCGTACGCCATTAGTTTCGGCGTACTCTTCACTGGCATGTGGTTAGGGTTAAGATAAGGTTGGACATCCAAACCCATGTCATACAACCAAGTCGACTTTATTCCGGTATTTGCTCTTCAGGCGCCCCGGTACTTACGCCAAATAAGACTTCTGTGCACATGTAGGCAACAGTAAAATATTTGCAAAAAGTGACGAGAAAATGGTTTTACTAAAAATAATAGTCCTACCATAGATTCAAGATATATCATAACTTGATAAGTATATCCTTGGTCTATGGTCCTACTATTATGACGTTAGAATATTTTTTATTTTCGTTGTTGTGCAACAATACAAATAGTTGGCCTACTATACAAGTGATAAAAGTTTGGAGTGATTATCTCCAATATTTAAGAGATTCAGGTAGGCCAACTGAGAAGTGAGAAAATAATGTTCAGAAATAAATGCATTCCAAACTACTTTTGAAGTTTGAACTACACTTTTACAAGGTAGCAACACTTGAGTGTATGATGACATGATACAGGGCCTACTCGTCTTCACAGCTAGGTAATTCAGGGTAAGCTACCCTAATTTAATCCAAGATTCAAAATATTGATAATAATAATTAAGAGAAGTCACCAGTTTTATTTTATTATACAATTTTATTGCGGTTTTCAATTTCAGGTTCTCAAAAGACACCTACAACAAGATTTTATACATTATTTTTATACCATACCGTAGAATTACAAATACGAACAAATGAGTTCTTTGGTTTTGCAAATAGATTGTATTATATTCTTCCAGGTAAGCCAGCCTATGTACCTTGTTGGCAGTGTAGAATGATGAAATAAAAAGAGAAAAAGAAATTAGGGCCTACTGTTTATAAAAAAGAATTATCAAAGAACAGTATTTTTATTTACATAATTATGTTATAATTGTATCATAGCTCTTGACTGGGCGAATCATCGAGCAACGTAAACAACAGACACATAGGTCGAATTCATAAATATTATGAATTAAATCAAATTTACGTTGCTAATGAAATATGGTGTACCATACCCTTCGAAATGAAATCCAACAACAGAAGTTACGTGGTTAATTAGGAGATTAAATCGTCAAATAAACCCCGGCTTTATGTGCAGAAGAATGTGCATCAAGTAGGTAGGTTATCAAAAAACAATTAGAGATACCACAGAGAAATGAATTCAAAACCCTAGAAGTTAATGATAAGATATCGCGTAAAATAGTGATCGTTAATCTAACGTGAGTTTTTAAATGGACCATTCTTTATAATTATAATGTATTATATTATTAATGTACCGGTAATGAAGAACGCATTAAATTGAAGCATATAGGCTACACTTTGTGACTAAAGAATCAGATACGGTATATACAAAATTGACTCTTTCGATCTATACCAGAGATCAATAGTACTGTTAACACTTCTAAAACGATTCGTTGCGATCAACAAGTGAGCAAAATAAATACTGTTGAAATGGTTCACAAAATTCTGAATAAAATCATGATCAATCTTTTTCATAATGGAGGCATCTACTCCTCCAACGAGTATGTTTATCGTGTACATTTGCGGTCACAAAAGGTCGTTGATCAAAACACATCTAAATGTGCATAATGTACCTACATTATCAATGCATTGCACAGTAGGCCTACTCCACGTATTGTCTATGGAAAAATCAGCAGTAAAATATGCGTAGAATTTATTTAAATTTGAATTTGGAAATGAAACAATTGATCTGACCACAATTCGGGAAATGAACATTAGTAACCAAGGCAATAATTTTTACGTACATTATCTAAATTATGTACACACGAGATTTAAATAATACGTCATATACTCATAGATTGTACCGTACAAGGAGTAGGCCTGTTGTAACGAATAATTGGAAGCACAATACCATCAATTATTAATTACATTAGGCCCATTACGCCTCAGTTATGATGGATTGTATAATTTAATGAAATGATTCAATAGTGAAAAAAATTATACTTTTGTAAACAAAAACCTATAATCAAGTAAAAAAATCATATTTGAAGTCACGATATTACAAAGTTAAGTACGGTACATACGTTACGTCTTTACCACTTACAAAATACGCTTTCGTACCAAGCTGATTATACGATAATATTTTCGATAGGATTATAACAAGTTTTAAAATTACCTAAAAGTAGGCCTAACCTTATTTCAGGCCTCGGGGAAAATTCCACCTTTGCAGATATGATTTACTGTTTAAAAAATAATTGTATGGTTGGGTATTACGTACACTATATAATTATTACATCATTTTGGTTAAACCGAATAATGGTTATTGGTTAATTATTAGCCTAATACTGTACTCTATAGTAACATATCTGTACAATCACATGTATCCACATAAAGATGTCAGTATAACAATTATGTAATGACGGCAGTTACTTTTTACCGGTACTGTACCATCTAAACATGTCAGAATTTTGTTTGAGTTATGAAGATTAAATTCGAAAGTTTTGATTACGAGAAATTTGAACACAGTATTTTAAGTAAAAACAATAATGTTAAGACTACCTAAAAGTATTAACACAAATATATATATATATATATAATAATACACAGGAAACGTGTAATGTGCATCAAAACTTGTTTTATCAAAAAATCAAATCAGTTTAATTTAAATATACCATAATTCTATTTCCAAGTGTTGACGTAATAAATAAGAATGTATGTATCTTGGAAAATTAAGAATTCAAGTAATTGTACAATTGCCAGGTAAACGTTAAAAATATCTACACAGACGCATCGACTGTTATTTAAATAAGTTTTCGACTTTGCGTACAAACACACAAACACGCATCACGAATGTGAGATACTCGGAGGAACTCGATTCGTATAAAAGATTTACGTTAGCCATCGAATAAGGCTCAATGTCACCCACGAACGATACACAACCGCACACGTATCACACACGAATCAGCACCAAACAACAAAATCTTGACAAATTAGAGCATTTGCAATACTACTCTGTCAATCGCAGGTTACCATAGATATCAAAAAAAAATTATATTACCTTATGTGTACTTAGACCTATAGTAATTAGTATTATTAGTACTAGCACTGGTAAACTGATGTTACAAGATATAAAGTCCGTATAAGATGTATAGGTCTGGTAGGTCTAATAGTTTTAGTTAATGGTTATGAATTCGGTGAATTTACAACATTTATAGCGGAAGTAGTTGTTGAAGTTATGTTGAAGCTATGTTGAAGCTATTGGCTAGCCTATTTTACAGTAGAAGTTTTGTATTTTGATATCAGCCACACACTAACAAGTTTGGTATGCTCTGTACATAGCGATAATATGATCAATAGGCCTATCTTATTTGAGTTGTGAGCTCTTCGAGCAGATTATGACGAGCGGTTGATCTTCGCAAAATTCATCAATTGAGATTAGAAACGGACAGCCAATAAAGTTGAATTAATTAGGACGTATTTTTTGTAAGTCGGTTTACAAGAACACCAACATAATGAGAGAAAACCATCTCCGGATAAACATTCAACTTATTGAAACTTACATCCTTGAAACAAACATAGGCCTACTCGAAATGTTTATTAAATTGTGCACGCACATTATCTGCAATCATATACAAACGAGAATACTTAAATTTACCACGATTTTGTTGCGAGATGATAACGATGATAAAAAAAGATACTATATAATATGTAAAAATTGTTTGTCGTTGAAAGATGTGCACGCAGCTGTTGTCTCCGCTAGAAATCGATACTCTAGTTCTAGATACAGCCGGCACACGTCATGTTCGCGACACTTATTCTTGAATCGATTCTAAAAGTTGGATAGTCGACTTGGAGGATGATTCGTCGTCTACGTCATCCTCATCCTGTTCTTCTTCCGGATCCTCCTCTTCCTCCTCCACATCTTCGTCCTTCATAAACAAAGTTACAGTTTACTTAATTTACTATTAAAGGTGTGTATAGGAAAATGGTCTGAGGCTATTTTAGCCCGGGTAAATAGGAACGAAAGAACAGCAGCTTACCGAGGTTTATAAGTACCGTAGATAGGCATACTCATGATGGAGAGCTGTTGAAAGAACACAGAGATGATTTGGACTTGTGTGTTGGTATCTTATGTGTTGTATCTGTATATCTTTGAGTTTGAATCATCTCTCTGTTCTTTCAACGGCTCCACTATGAATAGGTTTATCTGGATATAAACCTTGGTAAGCTACTGTTCTTTCTTTCCTATTTACCTATCTCATATACTAATTTAATAAAGAGGTCAAGTTCTTTATAATTTACATATTTGGGCTACACAATATATAAATGTGGGCTAGCCTACTACCCAACATTGATAAAAATAATAACCAAACTTTCCAAAAAAACTATGACCTACATGCGTACAAGTGGCTTACAATTACATGAATCTCTTCAATTGTTTCTAGTTGGATTCCACTGACTGGACAACGATTGGTTCTTTGCAGTCGTGGTTAGTTGGAGCGGACGGAATTTCAGGAGAAGGAATAGTGGCAGTGGGTAGCGAGTCATCCTCATCAGTCTGATTAAAATAATAAGAAACACTACAATACTTGAAAACATTTTACTAACCATAGGCCTAACCAAACTATATGCCTACTTAGACCAACACTGAAAATTAAAATAATTGAAAGAAAAACAGTTGGAGTAAAAAAGATCGCAAAGAAAAATGTATAAAAATTGAAAATAATGAGAATATTTTACTGTAGAAAAATTTATCTGCTAAAATAATTTATAGTCTACGTAAGTACTTACGTCGAATCCGAAACAAGTCTGCATGTCTTTCTCAGTTTCAATTCGTTTCCTAAAAGCGATTGCATCTTTCTTCGACAACTTTCTGCTGTTTCTAATTGTCTGTATGACATCTTCATCGTCTGTAAGGTCTAAACAAAAGATAGCATGGATTAGAGCACAAAGTGACTGGTTAATAAATAATAATAATAATTTACAAACACATTAAAGGTCACACTCACATTTGATCATTTTTGTATATATATCATAGATATTTGGGGATAAAAAAAAAAAAAAAAAAAACACACACCAAGACTTTGAATCCAATATTTGTGTAAAATGAATATAAATCATTAAAGTAGATTGAAAATTTGATTATTTTGGTATTTAATTAATTACAACTAGGCCAATTTTTGGAACACAAGATTGATTTATAGAAATTTAAAAAAAATACATTGATCATTCGGAAATTACAAAATCGAAAGCCAACTCTGATAAATACACAAGGGGGCGCCTGAAGAGCAAAAACCGGAAAAGTGCATAACCGGTTGTGTGACACGAGTTGGGTGTCCAACCTTACACGAACCCTAATCACATTCCATTGAAAAGTACCGCGACGTTGTTATTTCGGTATGCGCTCTTCAGCGTCCCCTACACAAGAGTGACAATATAGTTGATCGAACAACTGACTGGCGCGACTCACGTGAATCGGGCGTGATGTGCTGACCCGACAGCATCTCGTCGTCGCTGTCACCGAGCGTGACCCCCTCGAGCCCGTCGCCTGTCATCACGGCCAGCTGTTGCTCGCCGTCCTCCCCCTCCTGCAGCTGGATCACCTCCAGCACGACGTACTGCTCCCCGTCCTGCCCCTCCACCGCCATCATCTCCGCGTCCGTGTCTTCGTCCTCATCCTCGTCGTCGTCGCCTGCCATCACCTCCACCTGCACGCACAAACGCCGACGCTCAGAACACGACGGCAAAACTCGGGACACTCTCGGTCAGTACAACTCAACGGTAAACGTACTGTAAGTCGGAGCCTGTTTTGCTTTATAGTGGTATTGATAACCCTAAATGATCGGGTGTAATAGGGAAGATATCCATTTGCGACTTTTCTCGACGCTACACAAGTTGCACGGCATAATCGATCCATAGGCTCTAAACTCTTCCATTAATTTTTTCTAAATATATTGGGTTTAACAACGCACTGTAGGCCTACTGATGACTACGATCTATTGGCGTCGGTGAATATTATATGAGAAAATATATGATGGGAAGATGAGATGAAGGGTTAGGGCCTATTTAATCAGGTGTTTTTGGATAGTGGGATGGACTCGGTCGTGGAACTATCTCAGTAGTGATCTGAACGACAGAAGGAAACCATAAAAAAAAACTGTTAGGATGGTCAACGATGGTAGGAATGTTTGGACCATGGAGGTTTTCGAGTCTGGTCTCCTGAAAATTGTGCTAATAATGTTCCACTGTAATGTGTAAGGCGTATAACTAAGGCATATATAAGGTCTGGTTCGATGAACGCACGCTTGACCGAAGATTCGAATCGAAAGAACTGCAGTTCTCACCTGCTGGCCGTCGATGATCTGGATCTTCTTCTGCCTGCCGAGCTTCAGGGCCAACGCCTTCTCCTGAGCCGACGACTCGGGATCGTGCACGGCCATGTGCCGGATGAGGTTGCCTTTGTGCCGGAACGCTCGGCCGCACTCGGGACACTCGTGGGTCTTCTCCCGTGGCGGTGGCGGAACGTAGTTCGGGTTGTGGTAGAGATTCTGATGGCGCCGCAGAAGTTGCTTCTGGCGGAATGACTGCAACAATAAACCCAAGTAAACCACCTATTCCATAATTTCATACAATTTTTAATTACCTTGGTTCCAATTTCATTTTGAGTTCGCTGTTACAAATTATCAAAAATATGATTTTCATTCGAGTGGGCCTACCTTGATATAATATTAAAATAAGATATAAGGTCGCACAAAGTAAATAACTGTTGGATAAAATAGAAAATAAAAATGCAATAATTTACACAGTTGACCACTTGACATCTAGGTTACGAAAGCACTACGGTACCCATCTTCCCAGGTCGTTTTTTTTTTACGGTTACATTGCACAGATAGCCTTTTATTAGCATCTTTGATATTTGTTGCAGAAACAAATAGTTTCATTGTATTGATATATTGTTGTAGGCCTACTGCGAACGACTTGTTTTATACGATTTTGTTTTTATATAGGGCCTAGTTATTATTATTATTATTGAGAATACACCAGCGATTTCAACAAATTTACAGCAAACTGTCAACGAACTTGAGTCTTGACACGAATAGTCCACTTTGATTGAATTGCCACTAGGGAGCAGTAGTTTTGTTTTTTCGCACCGTACCGTCCCGCTCCCGCATCAAAAATATTCATGTAATGCCAGCTCGAGGGGTTTACAACTCGCAAATTTGGTGTACACCTGATTTCAGGTGATTTCAAGAGATTTCAGAGGATTTCAAGAGATTTCATACAGATTTCAAGTGATTTCAAAGGGATTTCAATGGGATTTCAAGGGTATTTCAATGGGATTTCATGGTCAAGTGTAGAATGGATTTCAGAAGTTGTTTACCCCTCGTGCCAGCTTAAATGATAATCGACGTTTCGCTCGACCACGTCGCCAGCTAGTTTACCTGATCGCACTGGTCGCACTGGTACGGCTTCTGGTCGGTGTGTATGAGCATGTGCGACTCGAGGTGGCGCTGGGAGATGGACGCGTACGGACAGAGGTCGCACTTGAAGCACTTCTCTCCCTCGTGCGACTTGTTGTGGATCTTGTACGTGTAGCGGTCGGGGAACGACTTGCCGCACCGACGACACTTGAGCGGCTTGTCGGACGTGTGGAGCTTCTGGACGTGGATCCGAAGGTCCGTCTTGCGGCCGCACGTCGTCGGGCACAGCTCGCAGTGGAACACGGGCTTGTCGCCGACTGCGGGGCAACGACATGTTATGTAAACAAACTGGACGTCGACGATGTGAGGGATCGTTTTGAAACGGAACTAACTTGAATTCTAGTACAGTGAAACCTCTATCCAATCGTTTTTCAAGGGACCAGGAAAATAAAACCATCCGTGAAGGAAAACCATCCATCCAGGAAAATTCAACATTGATTATACGGGATTGGGGTGAGAAAAATGAATGATACATGCAGGAAAACGATGGATGCGAGAACGATGCATAGAGTTTCACTGTAATATTTTTTTAAAAATGCCATCTAATAGGCCACAAGTAGGCCCTACATGACACTTTTACTGCCAGAGTAAAGGTTCTACATGAAATAGTATTTGAAAATTACGGGCCATGACTACCCATCCACGAGAACCATCTATGCTCATCTATCTATCAATGCCTATTAGTAATATCGACATTCGGTAATTATTTTAAACATATAATGAAGAGTAAAACAAAAAAATAGGCCCAAGGGATATGACAGGCTAACTTAGTTACGCACAAGTAATAAGTAAAACGTTCTTTGCAACCTTTCTTATAATTATAAAAAATCATGGTGGATTGATGACAATGAGTCTTGATTTCTTTTTCATTTTCTATCAAATTTATGAAAGCTGTAATGATAACAAAGATCTATTGGCGTCGGATCAATGATTAACGAGATGGTATGATTGAAGGTTTTTCAAGTAATGGGACGGCTAGTGGTAAGGAAGTGGTTGTGACCTTCCTATACTAGGCATTCCTACAATCATGGCATTCAACTATGGATGCTACAAAGGGAAACCACGAAGATGTTGATGATAACGATCGTACCTAGACCCAAAAAAAAATTCTCCTCTCGGTCACATGGAGCAAGCTAGTTACTACCGAGCTACCGCAAGTATTTTTCGCATATTAGCAGCATCAGTAGTGTTACTAGCAGTTCTTGCATATCATTTCTAAACATTTCTAAAAAGAGAAATACAACTCAACATTCTTAGTATGGTTTCCACATTGTACGTGGTGTCTACCCTTGCAAACCGTCAACTCGATTAGGCAGCATTAGCCGACTTACCGCTGTGAATGAGCTTGTGAGCCTTGAGACTGTTGGACTGAGTGAACCGAGCGTGGCATATGTCGCACTCGTAGGGTTTCTCTCCCGTGTGTATCCGGAGATGTCGTTTGAGCTTGAACGTGTCGGGACTGGCGTACGTGCAGTGTGGACACTACGACAAACATCGCGCACAATCAGTCGAGAAAATCTACAGCGAGAACTTAATCTAGGGCTTGTTTCTTGAAGCATACTGTCGGAATTCGAGAAAGTATTTAAACCAGTTCGGTAATCTGGTTTTAAATCAATTCTAGCTACGAAGTTATATGTGAACCTCAGAAAGGGAAAATTAAAATGATGCATCATATACAGTAGGCATATTTTAGGGCACAGCATGAATCAAGTTTTGATGACAATTCATAATGAGAGTTACAACAATGTTAGTGTGGACAATGCAATGATTGAAAAAATGTAAATAAAATTAATAAAGGAAACTCTTACCTACTTTTTTCACAGAGCAAAGAATATTCAACAATAACTACATATTTTACTGCTACACTCACTCATGCAAACAAAGAGAAAATGTGATGAAAAAGAGCTGAGAATTCTTACAAGCCAACTGCAAACTCAATAAAATACACTTCAGTTTTGGGAAAGATGACCCCATAATTTAAAATTGTGGTTTCCGGTTCTGAATTGATTTTTATGATCAACAATCATCAACTTCATATTATTTATCCATCATCAAATAGATAAATATCAATTATTGAATAACTAAAATAAATGCTAATTGTATAGGTATCAACTATTAATGTTCACTGCTCCCACTTCAGTTCAGTTTAAAGTAGAACCAGCTTAAAAAAGTAATTGGAAGTAACACGTAAGCAGTTTAAATTTCGTTACCGCAGTTCATTACCGCTCCAGTTGATCAATCCCGTCTAAAAATATTCCCGCCCAACGTTTAATCGAGAAGTATCTACATATCGATTTCATAAATTGCATCGACACTAAAGCCACTCCATCATTACATGAACTGGATTAAGTGGATATCCATCGGGGATCAACTGGCAACCCTATTCAAGCGAGTTCATTCCAGGGACGTCGTTAGGAGCACGGGTTACATGAATACAATGACATCAGCCGCGTGCGGAAAGCGGGTCTGAGAGCAGCAGCCCCCCAGCAAAGCCCCGCAGGGAACTTTTTGAAGTAGGCCTATCTATGGTAATGTTTCAAGTGATTTCTGCATTCCACTCAGTTTTGAAATCTAATAATTGAATCGTTATGAACATTTTCGAAGGAATGCAATTTAATATTTTATTGTGTGTTTATTCGTATTTCAACATAGGCCTATATATTTATTTAAAGGATTTTTTAAAGGGTTGGGCGCAAATCAGGTGGGCACGCGCCCCACCTTGGGCCCCCTAACGATGTCCCTGGTTGACTCGCGCCCGACGCCCGCTGGGTACTCACCTGATACGGCCGTTCGCCCGTATGGCACCGCATGTGGTTCCTCATCTTGCTTAGCTCCACGCTCGCGTAATCACATATCGTGCACTTGTGCGGTTTCTCATGCGTATGTTTGTAGCGCACGTGTCTTACGAGCTCGCCTGCGGGGAAAGAAAAACAACGACGGTACGTATAAATGAGTCGGGCTCACCTGATAGGGTCGTTCGCCCGTGTGGCTGCGCATGTGACGTTTCAATTTACTCAATTCCACGCTCGAGTATTCGCACTCGGTACATTTATGTGGTTTCTCGTGGGTATGCCTGTACCGAACATGCCTTACGAGCTCACCTGCGGAAGACACCAAAGGCAACATTTTACAACAAAATAGAAGCCTTCGGGCAACCTTTCCGTTTCCCGCAGATTCGTGACGGCCGAGCACAATACACGGTTAGCCGTGGAAATTTCGACATGCATACACATTACACGCAATACATGCAGTACGTTTATATTCCGGTAGAGGTTTCCAAAATGAAAAAAATTGAATATTGCAACTCGACTTTATTTCGAAAGTCTTGAAATGATTCTAGGTTGGAAGCATGCATTAAATATTCTTGATAAAGTACATAGACAACGTCAATCAAAAATAAAAGTAGGTCTACATTATAGAATGATGAAAATAAAACACGATATACTTAGAAAGTCGAAGTTCAATTTTCAACGAAAGTGCATTTCCAGCAAAACATGAATATGTTATTTCATCACATAAATGGCATTTGTAGTCAAGTTTGATGATCTTGATTCCCAACGAGTAAATAGAACCAATAAAGCGCATGCCACACAGCAATGTACGGTATTAGGAAAGGGAATTAGCCTATATTAAATAAATATACGGTAATGGACTAATAAATAGTCTATAAAAAACTTGGCAATCCTGTTCTTACAAAACTGAAATTTTAAATCTATTCAATAACAAATGTCTTCTACTATTCTTGGTAGATCCATACACAAAGTAAATGGAGTACATGAACTACATTTTTTAAAACTGCACTTATAAAATCATTTTAATTGGGCGTGCTACACGTGCACACTCATAACAACCAAATCAACTTGAAACTGCAAAATATTCCACTAAAAAAAGGTTAATAAATGTTTTATCATGAAGAAGCATGATTATCCCAATTTCCATCATTTTTATCTGACACTGGGAATCAATATGAGCAAGTTGAGCTGTTAGCTACATGTGGTCCAACCTCGACTCTTCAAGGTCAGACCACGACACGAAACAATCGTTCGTCAGACTCGGGACGGTCGAGCAACAATAGGAGCGGGCCATGTGCCAATCGCATGTCGTCGGCACGTCGATCAGTGAGGCTTCTCTCAACGGTTTCTCACAAATAGTTTCGGCTGTTGGTATAGTTTTCTCTCGCACGCAATACGAAACTGACTAAATTCTAACCCGGACGAGGGATGATTTTCGTGGATATAGAGATCGAGAAACACTTTCTTCAGTTATTGATCTAAAAGTTTGAGGGGTTGGCTTATATTCGGGACAATACGGTATATTCGGTCCACTAAGGCTTAGTTAGCCTCAGCATTATTTCCATGTGGAATCGAGCAAATTGAAGGTTATGTTCAACCATCTCTTCACTTTGAACACAAACATGACACTTTGTATAGGCCGTGTAGAGCATCAAATTAGTAACCTCCTCAGGTCAAGCTGTAACTTATTTATTACATTCGATTCACCAGAGTTGAAACTTGAAATATTGCTACAAATAAACTGAAACTGAGTCCATATATTTTTGTTTTGTTATAGCACATTGGAAACATTGGGACTTGCAAATATTAAAATGTACCAAATTTATATGGGCTGCAATAACAAAAAAGCTTTTTCCCCCAAAAAAATTGTGTTTCTCATTAGGCCTATCAAATAATGTTTCTCAAATTCCTCTTTCAACAAGTGATAAATATAAATTACCGGTAGGCCCAATGAATATTTTGACATTTTCTTCTCGATTTTTCTCAATTTGTCCATTTTTAATGAATATTTTTTCGATTCAAATTCCTTCAAACACAACGTTTGCACAACGAAAATCATGCATTCTTTCGTACTTTTTAGTTGATGCAGAAAGTTGTCCGAATACCACATATTTTTTATAGGTAGGCCTATTCAAAGAAAGACATGAAGATTCTTTTCAACTTGACATTTGGTTTCTCCAGTTAATTTCATATTTGTAGCCTACACACTTTTCAAAAATAATATTTCATCTGATCCAGCTCAATATCTTCAAAAACGTACAAATTCTCACTAAATAGCTAAATGTAGCTAAACACTCTTTAAAAGACATTTACAGTGAAAAATAGTGAGATGGAATATGATATTACGGTAAAATGAATTGAAATACCATGAAACATAAAGAATACCAAAAACATATATCATTGTAAAATATTTCAATTGGATAGTCTATTTAATTAATACTTAATTCCTAAATTTCTACTCATGTGTGAAAAAGTTGCACGGCGTATCGTACCTGAGGTGGTGAAGGCGCTGTCGCAGAACTTGCAGCGGTGCGGCTTGGTGCCCGTATGAGTGTTGACGTGGTTCTGGAGCGAGGCGAGCGTCTTGAAGCCGCGCTCGCACACGCTGCACTTGTGCGGCCGCTCCTCCGAGTGAGACTTCATGTGGCGCGACAGCAGGTACCTGGCGACATTCAACGGTCAGAAACCACTCGGGACTCGGGAGTGTCGGAGGATGTCGAAAATCGAAACCGCATCGAAATCGCAACATTCCCTGGCTCGTGGTAAGCATTTGAGTTTTGGTCACGATAAAATGTATGCTGCGTTGTTGCATGCGCTAGAGTTTGGTCTCGATGTATCATTCCCTGGCTCGTGGTAAGCATTTGAGTTTTGGTCACGATAAAATGAAGCCAGCGAGGTGCAACTCCGAAAAGTAATTTTTTTCGTCAAAAGACCAAAACTAAAAAGCCTGTAGCAAGATGACGTCAAGTTTATATGTAGGCCTATATAGGCGTCTGTCAAGTAACAAATGTCTAGCAATTGTTACGTTAGCGATAGAGTGAGTACGGGTGATCGATGATTATTGTTTTCTCAACGACCCCATCAACAGCTAGGTTTACAGGGGTACGAATGAGCAGGCGATAATGAAACTATGAAGTGATAAGTTCAAGAATGTTTACAAAAACATGTGGGCATCGAACCCACGACCAACGGTGACTCCAGTTTCTACATCGGTGCATCAGCTGACTGAGCAATGGAGGAAGACTAGTCTGATATCTAGGCCTAACTATTTAGCTCACCTTTTCGGACTCGTGTAATTGCAATAGTTGCACATGTGCGCCTGCGTGACAGTCTGGGACTTCTTCGGTATTATCTTGATGATCTTCGTTTTGTCGTCTTCATTCTCAGACTCCTGAAATTGCACACAAAAATAAACATTACAAATACAGTGAAACCTTTAGAGGTCTATGCATTGTTCCGGGATCCATTGTTTTCCCCCTTCTATCATCCAATATTTTGTACCCCACTCCCATATAGTCGATGTTACATTTTCCTGGATCGATCTTTTCCTAGATGGATGGTTTTACTTTCCTCGTCCCTTGAAAAACGATAGATAGAGGTTTCACTATCTACCTACAGAAATAAGTACGGTTAAGATTTTGTGGTAGGCCCTAATGTAGGCCTAAATCATATAATTTTGTTTTCAAATCTGAAATTTCATTTTATCTTGATTACTGTAGTAGTCCTATCGTCATTAATTAAATTACCAATAAATAATTACACAGCACCGAGGTCATTATCTTATTTAATGATTGCGCCTACTTGAACAACAAAACACTAATCAGAAACACACTCATTCGAGATCAGTTGAAACCAAGCTTACCACCGGATTGTTGACTTCTTCTCCCTCGTCAAAGTCGTAAACCGTGAGATCTTGGTCGTCCATTTTCTCTCCGTCCTTGTCGTCGGGTTGCTGCACGATGAGCACGTAACTAACTTCCCCCGGATTCGTATCGGACGGGACGATCGTCACAGTCTGGTACGCGTCGTTCGAGTTGAGAATCATCTGACCCGTCGGATCGCCGGTCACAATCTCGCCCTGGATTACAGCAAACAGTGGCAGTTAGTGACAAGACGTGATGAAATACAGGAATCACTTATGTCGTCAGACACATCACCTATTTACAAAAGTTATAGTTGAATCACAAATTGATGACTGGATCATAAATGATAGGTCCACTAAGCATAGATAGCACGTCTAAATAAACGACTGAGTAGGCCCGCCTACCTACCACCTATAGGTGAATGTTTATACTTTTAACCAAGGACATTATCTAATATTAAATTTTACTCAGTAGGCCTATGTAGTGTACACAAGTGCACAACTAATTAATGGACTGCAATTTCAGTGATTGTATCCCTGGTATTGAGATTTAGATTAAGACTAGTACAGTAAAGCCGTACAGTGATCAGTCTAATCACGCATGAGCAGGAGTACGCCGAACTAACAGTATCCGGCTACATTCTATCCTCGTAGGCCTACATTGCATCCTCGTAGGCCTACATAGCGTCCTCGTAGGCCTACATAGCCTACTTCATTCCTGATTTTGGTTTTAGAAACTACAAATGGAAAATACACAATCGGAGTATAATTACTTCATCCGAGGCTTCCATCGCAAGTTGGTCGTCCATTTGTTCGTCTTGAGGCTGCATGGCGACGTACGTTGGTTCCGAGTCACCTTCCCCTTCTTCGGTTGGGTCAGCTATTCCTGTAACAAAAACAAATGAATTACAAGAACACAGCAGCAAATAGCTCAAAGTAATTTGGGCTATTCTTAGGCCTACGCGTCAAGATCAAAATAACGGAAATTGGGAAATAGGCCTAATTATTAACTCGAAGAATTCGGCTTGATTTTGGAAAATATTTTCTTTGAATGAACTATATATATTTTTTATAAGAAATTCAACCACAGCAATGAACGATACTTGAATGAATGATACCAAAAGTTTAGCATACATCGGATACGCCGCTCTGAAGAAGAAAATTTTAATGTAATTTTTGATAACAATAAAGCTATCGAGACAATCAACAGGTACCCTACACCAATCGTATTGTAAAACAATTGAAATAATCAACACGTAAAAAGGAAGCCAGTGATTCAAGAGTTTCAAAAGTAAGGTGTGTGTACAGCTTTCCATTACATTTCATATACCGGTAAGTAGGCATTGTATAATCTGACAATGGGTACTCTGATTTCCTTGTTTATCAATACAGTAGGTCTAAGTAGTAATAGTAGGCGTAGTAATACCGTACTTACCAGACACAACCGTCATGACTGGTTGCTGATCTGAACTAGCTTGATAGTAGTAGTGTCCCGATTGGTCGACAAAATAAGTACCGCCTTCATCTTCCTGGCCTTCTGTTACCACTTGTTGAACTGAAAAAATACGATTGTTGAACCAAATAGAGTAAAACCTATGAATAATATTTTGTGGTTCAGGTAAAAAGGAACTTGGCTCTATATTATATTATAATTTATAAGCATATAAAACTGAAAATAAAACATTTCAACATCCAGTCATATGATTTCTGTACTTAAGAGGATGCCTAATGTAGCACATTGCTCTTAAGGCAAACTGAATGTCCACATTACTATGAAATACACTTGGGATAAAGGCCTACATATTTTAACATTACAACTCATGATTTTTTTTAAAACTATTTATTGCCTCAATCAGGGGTATGCCTACCGGTACTATATATCTTTTTATTTATAGGTCCATTGGGTTCAACGACGCACTGTAATCATAACAAAGAAGATCTATTGGTGTCAGATAAATTATTGATGAGATGATGGGATGATGAGATGGAGGTTTTTTGGATAATGGGGATGGTCGTGGCCAATATTGTGAGAACCATCTCGGCATTAGCCTAGACTACAGAGGGAAAACACAAAAAGTTGACGGAGGCGGGGATCTAACCAGGTCCGATATTCTCCTCACCTCTCGGATCAAATGAAGCTAGCACGTTAACCACTGCGCTGCATGTGCCAGTTACAATTATTTCATTACTGGGCCTACCAATAAAATCACAACCACAACAAAAAAAGACAAACTTTCATTTTTTTAAAATAAATTCTCAAATTCTCAAATTTACATTTGAACCAAAAAGCATAATTTAATACACAATTTATGGTACCTGTTACGTGCTGTATCGACTGGTCCCCAACTTGAATCTCCTTGTTGAATGTTGCCAAATAATTCTGAATGTCAGAAATTGTCTCGGGATTTTCGTGACCTTCCATCTTTATCTCGACAGCAGACATCGTCGTGCCAGACACAGTTGCCATGTCGACGGTAGCGACTGCTGGAAAATAGAATTAGGATGTTGATCAATCAAACTGTAAGTCGCTGGGTAACTAGATCATAACTACCGTACGCTAGAAAATAATACCGGTAATATTGAATGATAGTTTTGTTCGTATTACAGCAGTAGGCCTACACTTCACATTCAGCAACTCAATACTACTGGTAATCACAAACAAATCTGCATGGTAAGTTATGAAGTGCATTGACTATCGTATCAACAGGATGAACTAGTCCTACCTTATCCTGATTATCGTTAAATTTTCTCATTTTATCAGGAGAGCAACCTTGGTTCATATGATTAAAAGATACTTCTGCAGAATGATATGTTAGGTACCGGTACATTAAATCATAAAAACATACAAGGGCGAACATGAGAAAGAAAAGTTATAGCATCATCATAACATGCATAATGAAACACTGGGATCAGCTCTGTAATTATTTCTCAATTTTACTGACTTTCAATGAACATTGAGCTATATAAGAGCCCATAATGAAAATGAACAAATAGGTCTAGGGAGTTCAATTCACATAACCTAAATGCATACCATTCAGTTGATATGGCACAAATCTTACTGGAGCTAAAATACATCGTGTTAGAGTAACGAATCCACACATATAAATAGAAATGTACACTTACAAGTCGCTTCCTCTTCAGAAGCACTCATTATTGGCCTATTCACTGCCGTATTGGCGGTACTGCATCTAACTAAACTCAAGCTGGTACGTCCTTTTGGTACAGGTTAATTCTGGATAGAGGTAGACACTCTTGGCTACATAAATCAAGTGAAAATCCACCTGCAATGAGACAAGAACATTTTGTCAACAAAAAATGTTGATCATCCATTGACTTCTTTATAAGAATGAATACATGAATATTAGGTTTTAATGGCACATCAGATGAAAAGGTTATCAAAACACAATGCTACAGACAGGCTTATGATATGGTTAATAATAATAATATATATTGGCTCATGAAGTACGGGCCTACCCACAATAGAGTGAAGACAATCACTTACAAAAACGAGTTTTTCAACTTCAAAGGAAAGAGTTCATATTTTCTACATTATACTTGCTGGAATACCAATACTGAAGTTGATTAATACATCATTTACAGAATCAAGGTGCGTTCATTGAGCCGAATAGGCAGCACAAATTTGCTGGGCCATCAAATCAACGAGCCCATCACAGACTTGCCATGTTTGCCGTCAAGTGTGGTTTTCACACTGGTTTTTCATCACACAATAACAGTAGGGCCTATAATCTATAACAACACGCAATATTGAGACAAAACACTTTCGAAATGTTGCTCGTTTTTATTTTTGTGTGATGGGCACTAGCCCCTAGAACACTACCAACTCAATGATTGTACATTGGTTTAATGTTTCAAAATAATTTTAGATAGGACTTAATTTTTCCCCAACCCAAAAAAGTCTCGACCCTTGATTACACACCATTCCTGCATCGAGGCCTATGACTCTATGAGGCATAATTATAAGGTCATTGCAAATCCTCTAGTCTAGACCAAAATCAATTACCAGTAGGCCTACCTATGAAAACTGTCCCTTTTTAGCAAGAGGTTGCAGTGCAAACACAGCCCAAGATAGGGAATATCCATAGATAGTAGGTGCTAAGTGGTGCAGGCCTATATAAATGATTCCGTAAATAGGGATAGGGCCTTAGGCTTGCATACAGTGGTGAACTTATTCTCTGGAGCCTCATTGACTGCCTTCAGTACTTTAGCCATTGCTTTAGCCCCGCATTCGGCTCCCAGCCCTATGCTGTGCTCATTTAAAAAAAATAACTTCTGGCACCCATAATAACTTGCGAGACATTTCGATAGGCCCACTGATCTTGGGATAGGACATAGTAACGCTAGAATTACAAGCAGGCCATAGCTAGGCCGATTTGAGTACGCGGTTACCCCTTCGTATAAGAGGCAAAAGACGCTGATCGAAAATAAATGGCTGAAGCTGAATGCAGTCTTTATTGGAGTGGAGGGGGTCAGGGGGAATAGAATACGAGACTAATGATTGCTAATGAAATATGTTGATCAAGCACATCATCAACATCAAACGTAATTATTTATACGTCAAAATAATTTACGCAATCTATCGGAACTATTCCAACACTGATTCTTACTTACAATTTCGGGATACAGGGGGCATTAAATTCAAAAATTGCTGGAAATTGGCACGGTCAGCGCTGTCTGATCAAAATGGAGTCGAAATGAAAGCTGGTACTAGCGTACCTACACAATTGTATTGCTCGTACGACCAGGAAGGGTCACTCAACATACCATACAATGCATGCAAAATAATTGGGAGAAAATGAAGAAGTATTATATATAAGCACCACTAAATATCCTGTTGCAATAACAAAGTTACAAGAATTTAATACGTACCGATGTAACTCCAATTTCTACGTGTGAGGGCGTTGTTAGGAATCGTAGATTTCAAGGAAGCCAATATGGCGTCATGACGTCATACGGTCCCGCAAAGAAGAGCTTTTAGCTCGGTTCGCGCATGCTCAGAAGTACACAGACTCATGGGTAGCGCGGTAAAATAGAAGTATTTTCCTCGATCCCCAGGCCCCAGTTGGTCAGTTACCCTTCAATTAATTGGGTAAATTGATCTCCCTAACGATTATAATGAATTCCTTCATTTTTATTTAAACGGGTGATTGTCACCAATGTAATTTTAACATAATTTTTTCATGCTCATTAAAAATTGTACATTGTAATGGTAATGGCGTGGCTTGCATTCAGTCTTTAGTCATATTAACTTCCATTGTTCCAAATCCTGTGATCAACCATTACTAGTCATTAATGATATCCACTGCAGATACTCAAATATGTATTGTAAGATGAACTCGAAACACAGTGACTAGAAAGTTGGAAACTACCAAGTCTAAAAGCCACGGTGCCGTGGTTCTAAATGACCTATTTCTAGCTATTTGAAGAATGAAGAATAAACATTTATTAAATTATTTTATTCATAATGATTTGTCCATTTTGAATTGAAATTTGTACCATAATGATGTATACATTTCATGTGCTTACTTTACATTCAATAAAATGTTGAATTTTTATGAATATATCATTTTCCCAACTTTCCTGCCGAACCTGCCGTTGAAATAAGCAGCTATAGTGGCAGTTATTGTGGCTATTTTAGCCTCGGTCATTATGACAAACGGTAATCACTATTCACTAAAACAATTGGAACTGGCCTTTAGCAGCCATTTTCAAATATATTTTTGACCTATTTGAAAACTATCTATGCTCAACACAAACACGTGAAGATGCATCGAATGAGTAGACATGCAGGGAATGAATATATCAGTTTCACAAATTACACATTCTGTAACTGTCTCAATTTGCACATCATGATTTTCTATCAACAATCAATAATCATTTTGTATTTATAATTTACCTGAACATGTCACGTACTTGTGGATAATATAGCCTAGCTCGGATTTAAGGTGATGAGAAGATGATCAATCGAAAGTAAACAAATTCCATTTATACTTTTTATTCCTACCAATTACTATAGTAGTTTCATTGAACAAGAATAAATTTGAACACACTATAGATGACATATTTCAGAAATTAACACATTTACACCTTTTTAGGCCTACAACAATAATATTAAACAATTAGAACAAAGCACAGATGCATATAAAAATAGTAATACCATAAGTATTCTAAGCTATGAAGTATACACACTTTATATTTAAAGTATTAATGAAGTCTATCAACCCTGTGATGTATGATATAAGTAATATAAACAAGATGAAATTGGAATTGAAATGAAATACAGGTATAATATTTGAAGTTTCAACACTAGATAAAGCATTCAAGTTTCAATGGGACCACACACATTTGTTTATGCCTATTGTGTATCTGTATAACACTCGCTATGATAAGGTGCCTGGTTGCTTAGGAACGTCTCGTATTTTAAAACATACAATATTGTGACACCGAAGAAAAGTACGAGGATTGCGGTTAACCAATTCAGTTTCTGCCCGAATCTCACGTCTCTATGAAGTTTTGCATGATTTTCGTTCAATTGGTTTACCTGTAACAGAACAACACACCGACATTTGAAAGATGCCAACAAACACTGATGTTTGTCAAGTCCATTCCTTCTCGCTCCCAAGTCTCGAGTTACTTTAAATTACTTTTGTTATTTACATTAGGGTTGCTGTTCGATAGAAAAATAACTTAGCCCTAAACTTGAATGACAAAAAATTATCGAAAATATATTGAATCGAAAAAATTACAACTAGACCTAACGCGACCATCACTTGAAATAACGTCCTAGGCCTAGCTAGCTCCACTCCAATGGACTAGGACTAATTCTTCTTTTAACAAGTCTTTAAATATTGCATCCATCGAAATGACGATATCGAATGACTACCTTGTTAATATATAGTATATGTTAACATTCCGAGTGAACTCGGCAGAGCGTACCTTGGACACGAGTTGAGCTATTTGACGTTCCGGCGTGTCGGGAGAACTCATGGTTCCGTACGCGGTTCCGTTCCGTATACTAGACTCTATGTTTTGCCCGACAGCAACACTGCACTTCAAACGATGTTGTTCGATGTTTTTACCTGCAGATTGCTGAAAGAAATTTCAATTAATTTATTTAGCGACACTTGGTGGCACCGTACCCAATTCATGCACAGTAGATACAATACGGAGTTGCATAGTTTGATACGGTCAAACTTCTACACATCGTTCCATTGTTTTCCTGTTTCTATTTATTTTGTCCCACCCTACTCCCATATGTAGGCTACAATGTAAATTTTCCTAGATGGATAGTTTATTTTTCCTGGTCCCTTGAAAAACTGTAAATAGGCCCAGAGGTTTCACTGTTGAAATTTACCATTTCATATTGGTACAATATGTTGCTAAAACAACAATAATGCAGTGGAGATCTAAAGGCTTACCATAATTCAAAGTCTATACTCTATACGCAGACTGCAATTTATTTAATTAGGACCTGACGTAAAAGTTTCAATTGTCACACATTTCTTCAATTCTAGTTGTGAATTATCACCCTAATGCTCTTGTACGGTACCAATATAAAATAATGATTTAAATTAGGATTGCCTTTCGATTTCCATATTTTGATACACAGCCACTATTCAAGAAAGTTTTACATTGATGTCGTGACTTGTACCATGAAAAACAACATGCTAGTATAAACGTGTTTGAGAAAGTGTCCTACTTTTGCTTGGTGAAAAATGTTGAAGAGTAAATTAAACATATGAAATAATCAATTGGTCAATTATAATTATCATTATAAGGTCTAATTATAAAATATACTCAATTGGTCAATATAATAATTATATCTCCTTCCCACCTTCTAAATAAGCAAATTAGTTGCTTATCACACAACTGTTACTGGTAGACCATGGTAGAACTGATTGGAACGATAACACAAAAAACTAAAGTAACATAACCGTATGAAATTACAGTACCCGTAGTTATAAATAAATGACAATAAAGGTATAATTATAATACCTTCCACAAGTCAGCAATCTCGTTGGCGCTCATGCCCGCTGACAACACTGGTAAGTGCATGATGAGGAATTTATCACGAGTAAGCGCGGGAAGCTGATAGCCGGGCTGGAGTAGCACATTGATTGTTACGGAACCTCCGAGCGTTAGCGTGCCGCTGCTAGGGCGAACGCGGAACTTCTCGGGGGAGGTGGTTTTTATCTGAAACAATCGGAAATGGCAACGTAATACAAATGGAACTGACGTGAAGAGACGTTGACACCAGTTGGTATAATAGGCCTACATGTTCTTATGATTTTCCATCATACTTTCTGTGTATTTGAACTACAATAGAATATGTAGCACTGGAACTTTCATCAAACATTGATTTGATTCAAGGTAGGCTACTCTTTTTAATGAACTTTAAAATATGGATTGTGAAATTAAAGACAAACCGGTCCATTCAAATAATAGACATTTTGTACTCGACCAACAGCTAGGTTATATGGGGGGTAAAATGAGTAGGCCAATGAAGTGATGGCAATTGGAAGGACGTTTACAAAAACATGCGAGCTGTGACCTCTATTGAATGAAATGTGTTCATATAATATATATATATATACTGTATACTGTATATGTTTGTAAATCATCTCCATGTTCTTTCAACAGTTCTCAACTGTGAGTAGGCCTGTATCTACTTATAAACCCCAGCAAGCTGCTGTTCTTTCTTTTCCTTTTACCCAAGTTACCGGTATATATAAAATATATATAGTATTTAAAATAATGATAATAATAATAATGTCACTAGGGCTGGCAAATAGTTTGCCAAAAAATCTATGATCAAATGAAAGATAAAACGTGGGGGATATGTACAGAGACCTTGGTTTAAGACAATAGATACTAGATACTGATTGAACAATGATTAATTGATAGGATAATTATAGCAATACAAATTTGTGTATCCTTACCTTGTATGATATAATCTTATCTCCGAC
The DNA here is from genome assembly GCA_907164805.1 of Brachyptera putata. Lineage (NCBI taxonomy): Eukaryota > Metazoa > Arthropoda > Insecta > Plecoptera > Taeniopterygidae > Brachyptera > Brachyptera putata. The sequence continues at coordinate 5,093,760 of OU015471.1, read as the reverse complement.
ATTTGAAAGTGTTATGCTGCCAGTTAATTCTGTACCATCATTCATGAAACTGATTGAATCATGAGGTACGATACTTAGTGACGAATCTGCAGACAAAAAATATCTTATTAACATACTAGAGGGTCTAGAGTTAATTTTAATTTCTGTATTTAATGGTCAAACGGTTGAACTAGTCAACATAAAACTCGCCTACGAGACAGATACAGGCATAAAGTTTGTGTAAAAGATTGTTGGAACCACTTTCAAGAAAGAGTATCGAATTACAATTATATAGATTTGTGTGACTAAAACCTCCCGTCATACCATCAAGTCAAGCACAAGTCGATCTCAATACCTGGTAGTAGGGCGCACAAATAACTTTTCTAATCATGGCAGTGATAATGTCAAAAATACAAAAACATTTCTTTCAAGAGTTGTTGAAGAGCTTGGCTACAAGAGTTTATTTTAATTAATTAATCATAGAATTAACACTAGTACCATAAAAACATACCTAATTTACAAATAAGAACGACCGTAGCTAGCAGTCATCAGGTTGAGAACAGACAAAAATAAAAGCCTGAAAGAGAATCGGAATATTCCCCTTACTTGAGCTTGCGCTTGCATCAAACACGGAATTGTTGGCATCGCCAAAGCCTGGATATGTTTCGACCATAGGTGATCCGTCGGCGAAATGGACCTTCTTCTTGTACTCCTCTTGCTTATCGGTAACTGGAAGACGCTCCTCGGGAATGAAAGTGTAATCGTAATCGTCGTTGCCGCCCCAACAAGCGAGCATCTGATCGACGGCAACAAACTCCTTCAAGTTGGACTTGCCGACAAACTTTATTTTCTGAACGGCTTTAGCGGGAAGCCAAGTTTTAATTATCTTGAATGCAGCTGATGGAGTAAAAGAAAGGACATTGAAGTTTCTTTGTTATTTGATTACTTATTCTTCAGTCCACACATAAAATGGTAGAAGAAATGACAGAAAATATTTAAAAAAATAATTGGTGTCTTAATTTTCATAACAGGTAGCTAATATATGGGCGTACCGGTACAATGAATCAAGACATAAAATATATAATAAAACAATAATTTAATAACAACCATAATAGGCCTATATAATATAACAATAAGCTGATAGCAAATTTTTGCTAATACAGTAGGCCTACTTAATATTTATACTACGTAGGCCCTATCTAGCGCGTCTACAGAAAGGTACAAATTAATAAAACATGAATGCTATGGTGTGATGTTGCAGATTGTTTTTGCTTTAAAATAGAATGTGTCACTGATATTGGTGGGAATGGATCAAAACTCATTATTTATTATTAAATGACTAGTTAATGCTGGCAGTAGTATCTAATAGGATTACACACATACCATTTAGAATCCACGGCATTTCAAAAACCAATATATAGTTAAGAAAGTCTGGATAATACGCCTTGAATAAATTTATGAGGTATTTGGTATATTCCATATCCATATTTGACAAGCCAGTATCAGCCATATCAAAAAAGATTGTGATTTGTTCTCCTTTATCCATCCTAGAAAAAATAAAAAAAATTAAGAATTAGTATTAGACATAATGGGATAAGATACAATGGGTAAAAGCTATAAATTCTGTTGAGCAACGACAGTTAGTTCAAACACAGGAATGAAATGTAGTAACGTACACGTAGTCACGTACTATGCAGACTGTGATATTTCAAAAAAATATGTAAAAAATTGAAAGTGAACTGTAAGGCCCAAGTACCAAAATTATACCAGTATATATTCCTATCAATATATATGTGGCCTAATTACATTCCGTATAAAAATCAATACTTTTAATTTTTTTGAAATTCTGAACGTTTCCCCTCTCAAAAGTTGGCAACTAATTTGGCTCCAAAACCAATTCTGGTAGTTGGGCCTAATTATTAGTCCATCCACAATCGACGGTAGGGTGAGGTCAACCTTGTCGCTATGTGCCATTTCCAAACTTTCATTATTGCAACGATGATCATTATTGAAGAATATTGTTGTCTAAAATGAAAGTGACCTAGTGCCACCAAGCGGCAAGGTCAACCTTCACAGCAGGTGGACCATGTACCAGAATTAATTACCGGTGAATACTGGATACGCTCTCCACAAATACTGCTCTTCAAGCACAATATTCTAACTGTAACAACATATTATATCATACAATATAGATAATAGAGTGAAACTTCAACTATTGTTTTCCAAGGGACCAGGAAAAACATCCAAGCAGGAAATTCAACGTTGGTTTTATTTGACTTGTAATGGATCAATTAAATGACAGCAGAAGAAAAACGATAAATACATCGAGGTATCACGGTATATGATATACCGGCATTGTACCTAATACCTGCATGCCAACCGACTGTTACAAATTTTTGGCTTCTTTAAAATATACCTATTACCGAATACCTACACATGTTATTGAAACTCACTCCAATATCATGTTTATAGGCCTACTATGCAAGTTAGGGGATAGATAATATCCTAAAAGATAACAAAGCATAATTATAAATAATGTTCAATGCCCCAATTACATGTTACGTATAACCAGGCTAGTTAAGATAATGCAAGCATTAATTTAGCTGCAGGAAAATATAAGACATAAACAACATTGAGAAATTAGTTACTAAACTTCCAGTACATCTGAACAGCACTAACATTTCAAATTTGAAAACTATTTCATAAACGTTAGGGTCCCACTTGAATACGTTTAGCCTCCAAGGGTGCCAACACTTGGTACGTTACTGAACTATAACAAATATTACACAAATTCTCACCGTTCAAGCCTTTCAAACCAATAGACTGTGCAACGTTTCAATTCGTCCATGTTTTTTTGCCCTTTAATATGCTTCTTGCTTTTCATAATCAAAATACTTCGACCATCAACATCCCTGTTATGTACAAACATGTTTCCTTCTTCCAAATATTCTCTTTTCACATTATTTTCATTAATATCTGTAACAAAATAACATTTATAATATAATATTGTGTAAAATTATCATGCTAAAATTAACCGGGTGAAACGTCCGAAGCGTGCCTCAGCTAACTGAGCCAACGAGAGCAGCCACTGTAGTTATTGAGTATTCACAGGAACATCACTGTCGCCGTTAATTTAATGGTCGAGACAAGATGTACTCATACTCCAGCGTTATTACTCTAATTTGAAACAACATCAATTTTCTAACATAGGCCTAGGACTATTGACTGAGACTGAGGAAAAGATAAGTGCTCCAATTCAGAATATTTCAAGAGAAGTCTAATTTTCATTTGATTTGAGTATTAAACAACACGTTTTTAAAGCAAGTGATCAACTAGAATTATGCACGTTTAAAAATTAAAATCTACTCGTCTTACCATTGGTCCCAAATGACTTTCGCCATTCACACGAATCCCAAACGTATTGTAATGCTGCCGTCGAATCCATGTCAACGTGTATCAGGAACCGCCGTAGCCAATCATTGCCATTTTTAATCTTAGCAATATCTACCGGATGGAATCGATCTGCAATGCACAGAAATGAAAAATGAAATGAGAAAAGAGCACACATTGCCACCATGATTCGTTTGTGACACTATTGTTATATAGTAGGCCTAGGGCCTATATATCTTTACTAAAGATTCTGTCTTACACTTAAGAATGAGCACTTGACACCCAAAATATACAGGTCTAGAAAATGGATGTTACCGATCTCAAACTGTTGTGATAATTGGATACGGTAACTGTCTTTAATAATTTTGGTCTTGAGCACGTTGTACATGATTCAACTTGGGCCCAATTCTATTTCCTTACAACAAAGACAAGTTGTGTTTAAGAAATACCAATCACATAATGACGAACAGTTCTGACAGTGACGATAACGAAACTTATGTTAGAAAAAAAATAACGACACCATCGTAAACTGTGATGGTTCTAAGAGCATCAAGGCCAGGATTCAAATTATGACTAAACACTCGTTTAAACTATTGTTTATCCCAAAATGAGGTGGAAGTCATCACGATTAGATGATAATTCCAATTCTGTAACCACATCAATGAATGGCTACTAGCCAAATACTACCGTACGTACCTGGATCAGTATCATTTTCAAGTTTTTGGAAAAACTTTGCTCTTAAATCTTCAATTTGTTGGTCAGATGGCTCCATTTTAATGTTATACTAGGGCAGAAGCAATGGCAGAAGACTGATAAATGCTGATCAGAAGGACGCAGGCTAGCTCCGAAGTTGTAATTGTAGGCTACAATTCATAGGTGAAGAAATAACAAGTATAAGCTCAAATTATAGGGTCAAGTAAATCATAAGCAGAATTGCTTTATGAAAAATAAGTTTTAGCAGTACAGGATTAAGCTATTCACCTTCCTAATTGGGCTAGTTAATCAATAACCTTACACTCTAACCCAGGGGTCGGAAAATAATTTAGATACGGTACATTGCATTGCAGAGGAATTAAAATAAAAAATAAAATAAATCTCAATGTGTGGCACATTTACCCAAACTTCTGAAAAATGAAAAAATGATAATGGGGTCTCAGGCCATTCATCTCAAAAAAAAGGCCAACCCTATTCCCACGAACGTTCGTGCGGGTTATGCCTCCAGCAACCTAAACTACCATCCCCGCGAACAGTTCTTGCCGGCAAGACTCATATATACACTATACCAACGAACCGTTCGTGCCGGCAAGACGCACATACACTATTCCCACGAACCGTTCGTACCGGCAAGACATGTATTCTCTATTCCCACGAGCCATTGTGCGGGTCTTGTGAATAGCCAACCCGCGCAGCCATGTCTATTCGCAAGAACGGGCACACAAAGCATTCTCTCGTATCCTAATTCATTTGATCTCACAGAGCGGAGCTATAAATCCAATGGCAGAATGAAATTAAAAAAAGAAAGTGGCACCTTTTAGGCCTACAACTTAAACAGTCCTGTCTCCCACCCTAGGCCGCTTCGCGAAATGTAAACTCATCAAACTCCTTGTGAGTTCAGAGCTCTCTCACGATGATCAAATGAACTACGTGCTATTGTGGTGTGTATTTCGTGATTTGCTTCCTGGGAATAGCCTAGCCAACCGTAGGGCCTAGCGGGTCGGCTATTCCTAAGAACCGTTTCGTAAACACGGTGGTTCTTGTGAATAGAAGTGCCCGCGCGGGTCTCACAACTTGGGTTATGGGTCGGTTCGTGGGAACAGACACTTCAAAAAATATAGCATGAATGAATTTAAAAACAATTGGAAATAATATTTCGATAATGCTACTCCTTACCAATGTCCTTACGAATCAGACTGGAAAAATGGTAATTTTACGCGTTTCCGCTGATCGACAATTTCAACCAAAAAAAGACCAAACAATCCTATGTTATTGTGTGGGCCTAGGCCTAGGAAGGGCTTGCTTCTGCAAGAGTGCTTCTGCAAGAGTGCTTGCATCACACACAAGGATTCTTAGGTCTATGTCTACACACTATAAAACTCTGTCTACACATGCAATGTCATCAGAGCAATGGAGAGAGGGGAGCCTTAACCTACCTGTAGCTCACTTCACCGCTACGCCCTGACAATACTGAAGAAACTGAAATTCTTACTTCCACTTACCCAAAAGGTTTTACAACTAGTCCTAGGATCAAAATGTCAAAGTCCGATTGATTGACATTCTCACACTCAACTCATGACATTTCCCTGTCCTGAAACACACCAATCAGAACAGCTTATGCGCAAGGCCAAGCCAAGGCCAATTGACATTTATCAGCTGTTGAGCTCAACACAGCCATCTCTAAACTATGTAAGGAATCGTGGGAAATATGAAACGAGGAAATGTTATTCCCTAATTTAAAATTAAAATAGAAATAATATACTTTGTATGCTGTAGAATAGTTGTAATTATTGTTTATAATGGTATTATAAGCGTATATGTATATATTCATTCATTATTACCGGTATTTATTGTTATTTTACGGCTTTGAACTTACATCCCTGGCAGTTTTTTTTTAAAAATAAATCAATGAATGATTGATGAATGAATAATGAAAGAATATATATAGATTTGTGAAGATGATGGTGCTACAGTAACAAATTGGCTCAAGTATTATTGTGTAGTATATAAGTGAGCACGGAGATTTTCGCGGCCGATGTTTGATAGTAAACATTATCTTCGCAGTAATTTTGTCACGGTTTGAAAGCATTTGGGGTCCTGAAAAACCTTTCTTTGCAACGTTTCGTCGGAGTTTCATCCGACGTCTCCAGGCAACGGTGGTAAACTGTTTACCACAGTCACCTCAAGATGCCGTGTGAAACTTCACGTGTAGGCCTATACCATATATAGGCCTATGTATATAAAATATAAAAGGAAATTTGTTTTTTTGGCAGGTGTTATCATGATACAATCTGAAATGAAGATTTGTTATGGGAAGGATAGTGGCAGGGATTTGAACTGAGGCTGAATCTGCCCTTATCTCCCAGTCACATGGAGCAAGCGTGCTTACTGAGCTACATGTACCGGTTTAAGAGTTCCTTTGGTCGGTAATATAAGTTCAATATTAAATTATTTACACAATATGACGCGAGTAATACATCGATAATTGTAATTAATTAGTGAATCGATTATCGAATCAATATTATCGATAATTCTGCCCGCCTCTAATCGAGATTGATGTTTCGGGGGCTAATATACCAGTACCGTAATTGTCAACCAACTAGGAATCTCCCGGTACACCCTTGGATAGAATAATTATTGTAAATACAATTGTAACAAAAATAGCTTTAATAATTCATTCACAATAAATTCATAACAATACAAGGTATAGTCACTTTATAAACATGCTTGAGCAACAACAGAATAAGACAACTTTGGCTAAGAAGCGAAGAGCTAAATATACAAAAGTTCTTTTTTAAAGCTGGCCTTAATAAGGCACAGAAATGTGAAACTAATATTCACACGACAATCACTTCATAACAGTACTACCGGTACTTACTTCCAAGTTTCACATTTTCATTTGTCGTTCTACTGAAACGAAAATCAATTATTACAAATTATATGAATTGTTCAATTAGAATGTAATTTGTTCATCAAGTTAACAAATTAACTAGTCAATGAAGTTTGAGCACTATAAGACCACAATACCATTCATGTGAGATTTGTTTTTCCCATTACTGCCTACCGGTATTGCCATTTTAGTGAAATACAACAGAGAAAAATGTTTATAAAATATTTGGTTTCAATTTTAAGTTTTAATAATATATTTTTACTCAAAGTGAATATTTTGATAGGCTGAGAAGGCCTACTGGCTACTATGGCATTCTACCATACCATTTTTACTTTATACCAATACACCATTTTCTACTGTTATTCTTTCGGTGATTTTTTTGTTGCATACTTTCATACTAGAGGCAACGCACGTACGTACTGCTAACGCCTGACTGACAGTGAACAGGTCTGATACATTCTTATAATATGACCACTGCAAGTCCTAAAGATAATTAAACCTATATAAAAATTACAAGAGTAATTAACCCATTGGCTATTGTCCGTTTTCCTGTGCCACACAATTCAACACAATTTCTCGATAGGCGTAAACCCCTGGCAAATTCTACAATCTGTCAGTTTATTAATTATTCTCGAAATATAAGCTTGAATTCATTGAATCATTTCGAGGAGTACCGGCCATATCTGTCAACACATATACACATAGCGCGCTCCGTTTGCTAATGGTTCAACTATGTGCTATCACGTGAATGCAAATACAACGTTCAACAACGTGATACGTTGTTGAACCCACCAAAATAATTCAAGTTGATGATGTATCAAGGCGATTGATTGATAAGAGCCTACAAAACAAATCAAAAAGTGATGAAAATGACCTACTACTGTATCTACTGCACATAATACTTTGGACAGATCCGTTCGTGAAGCAGAGAGCTATTGTTCAATTATGCAGAACAACGTGGAAGTCTAGCGTACATAAAAATTGGGAAGACAAGCTAATTGTGCAATGTTTCAATTTTCTAATTTTTTTTTTCATTGACTAAGAATTGGTTTGTTTTCTCTTAGAAAACCAGTTCCAGGTCAAGTGCCTCCGACACCGCAAACAGCTGCCAACAGTATTAGAAAAACCAACAAAAATTTTATTTGTAGGCCTACTAGCAATGTTAATCGAGATCAAACATAACAAATCTAAACAGAAGAAATCTCCGTGAGATTTTTTTTTTTTAATTTAAAATTATTTTCATCACATTCTTCGAGTTAATCAATCTTGCAAACGAAGTCCAAATCGCAATCCAGTACTCATTTGTCAAGAAGATCAAATACTAACCAAGACGTACTTGGTGTAACTTTACGAAAAACTGCGTTTCAATAAAAACGCTTTTGTCGAGTTGTATGAAAAATAAACATGTTGGGTCATATCCCCTCACTGATGTGACACAAATACAGGTTATTATCTACGAGTTATTGCAAAGTCCAACAGTTTGTGTTAAAAAATACGTCTGCCCGGTCCAATGCAGGAATAATATGGCGAGGTACTCCGCCGCCATAGTATTCGTTTCCCACACATTAAAACATCGTTCAAGGGAACAATACAGCAGCCGTGAGCCACTGAGGTCAGTTTGACAACAGTCTGTTGCTAGCTCTCTGTCAAAGATGCATCTCTCTATGCTAGACCCACTTCTCTATCGTTAGCGTTCTCACTATTGAGTTTTCACTCATCCGTAATGTGCACAGGGCATACTGGTATTTCATTCTATATTCTCTAGGAAAACCCATAGGGCAAAAACGAGAGATTGAGATGTCTGAAGAAAAGAAAAATCCAAAGATTTTTCTTTAAAACATTCAAAAGTGTTGGAACTTTCATCAAAATTTGAGGTAATGATCATCAGCCCTTATGATATCTTTAATCAATCATATTCCAATAAAGTTGGTTGTGACTATATTGTTCATTTTCAAATAGAGAAGCCAAGACCTAGCATTTCCACAAGAAATGGTAGGCCTATACCTTGTGTGTCGATTTTTTCAATTGATCAATTTTAATTTAAGTAATTACTACGGTAATTAGGTAGGCCTACATTCCCTTTGATTCTTAATTCAATGGGTGCAAAAATACCAATTTTGAATGTTAAAACTTAGTCTTATCGATGTATTCAACATTCAGCTTATGGGTCAAAACTCAGAACACTGCAGCGACCAGAACTATCGTTTGAATTACAGCTAAATTTGAGTCAATGAGGGGGTACAATGAGGGGTATAGTAGTTTGAGAAAGCTTCACAAGTTCACTTAGCTCTAGTATTTCCTACTAAATACAAATTTCTATTCAACACAAAAATCGAAGTAGATTCAGTACATAAATACGTTAACTGATCATCACAACCAAGTACTGTAACATACCCTACAACTTACAAGCTCTATATTTCAATATCATTAGTTTCACCCATCATTTCAGTATCAAATGATCAGTAGGCGTTGTTATTAAGTGTGTTACTATACCGGTAATTCAATAACTTTGACTTAGTTGCACTTCTTAATGTCTGGCAAGGAAACTGATCCTTTAACGCCACTATTGCTCTGAATCTTCGATAATTCAACGTCGAATTTGTTCATCTCTTCATCCTTTTTCTTCTTCAATACCTTACCACCCGCAAAACCTGAAACAAATAATATGATGACATAAATTAGGCCTATTATAGCATGAATTAATTATATCTGTTCTCAGTATGATTTTGTTATAAAGATCATTTTTCTGAACTCCAAAACAAAACTGCAACTTTCCATTCTATTTATTTCCGCAAGAGAAACTTATCACTAAAAAGTAAAATCATAATTACAATCAAATACCGCCAGTCCTAACATTCAAACTATTTATAAACCACTAACAACTGTCCCCATGTTATTAGATTTTAACAAAAAAAAAGTGAAAAAATATGTAGCCTACTGTATTCACTTATCGATAGCTATATGTATCTACTGACGGCAGTGAGGAGGTCCATGTAAGAAGATTCCCATATTTTGTACTACAATTTGAATCTATATCTGTATGCAATGGACATATTCTACAACAACACAATTTGCTTCTTATCGGCATGTGAACAAATCTTACCATTACACGTTACTCAATTTGCATCTAGGTAAGCTGCTGGTCTATGCCATTCCCCCCTTACAACTTCTATATTTTTATAAAATGTAGGCCTAAACCTGATATGACTAGGCCCTACTATAAATTATTGTTCAAATTCTTGAAATATCAACTAAAGATTTTTCCCCAAGTAGGCGTGGGTCTACATTTCAAGTTGTAAAATGCTTGTTGAAAGATTCAAAGCAATAATAGACGAGTTCAGAAACTCGTTGCGCTGTGCCAGCTAGAATTCTATGGCACGAGCCTCTATTTAGTATTATTTCAAACGTTTACTTCTTCCTCTTGTTTAATTCATATTTCTCTTAAAATATTCTAAAACGTAGACTTTATATTCCATTATTTTCTATATACACAATTATACATGCAAACTTTATCTATGGGCCTAAAAGTTGTAATTATTCAAGGAGCCAGGTCTCCCGCCCCGGTTCCTTGAATAGTACCAAGGCATGGCCTGTGCCTGTGCCCCCTGTTCAAGCATGGAAGACACTTCGAACTCACCAACTCCTTGTACAGTTTTTACTCACCAAGAATGCCACAGCTCAGTGCTGCCAACCCGCCTAGTTTCAACCCGGCCATTAATCCCACCGGCCCACCGAGACAACCACCAAGCAGGGCCCCGGCCAATGGGTACATCCCCGTCTTGATACGACTCAGATGAGTTGCACCCTCGGTAACATTTTCAGCAGTAGTTTCTACGCTTGCTTCAATCTGGTCTACACTTTCTTTTTGTTCCTGAAAGTCACAGATATCTGATTTTAATGCAAGATTTAAATGAGACATGGACTTGAACCATGATCGACCACCTACCAACTCTGTTCATACTACCGGTAACACTTTCTAGACGCTTTTGTCGGTTTGCCAACACTTGTGGAAAGGATACGCGTAACAAAAAGTTTGAACATTTACAATCTACGTTTGAAATCAAATTGACTTACTAGCTTATTTAAAGTATGCCTAGTTGTGCAAGTTACTTTTGTTAGATGTTTCACAATCCAACTTACACTAACTTTTATTAGTAGTAGGGCCTACAACCTTTTATCACTCAATTTTACAAGCTTACTATACTAATAATCTGATACGTATCACGTCGAACGTCAGACCTGCTACTTAGGTCTGACAGTGGACTGTTCTTGAACCGAAAATATTTTAGGATACATTTTTAATCACGTAATCAACTATATTGAGCGATTTTCAGCTACGCCAACTCCATCCATTGTTTTTCAAGGGACCACGAAAACTGAACTATCCGTGCAGGACAACGATCATCCAGGAAAGATTAACATTGATTATACAGGCCTACGATTGGGGTGAGAAAAAATGAATGATACAAGCAGGAAAACGATGGTCCAAGCACGATGCATGGAGGTTTCACTGTATACTCAATGGATTTTTGTTGTGTCGTAAGAGCTTGTTTGCATCTTTATTTTGAGTATTGATAAAGCAGTTAACCTACGGTTGATTCAAATATGAACCCACAGGTCCACTTTTACGGAATTTTGTACAATAGCGCTCAGCCGGCAGCGGCCGGTGGCAGTATTATTTGCAGACATAGGGAATGCAACTGGTAATGTGCAGGGAAACTACCGTAAGTTTCGTTCAGGCATAAGAACGAACTGTCCATTGCCTACCGGTACGCTATTACAGACGCTATGTCAAAAGACCAAAGTTATATTCAAGTAAAGTAACAAAATGCAACTTTCTATACAGGTTGTTCTACTTACATGAACTACTTGAGCAAAGTCTGCAAATAATTGATGAATGTCTTGGACCTCAGTTTGAAGTTCTTCCCATGATTTAAGGCACTCTTCTTTTTTCGAAAGATCGTCACCAGCAATCTGAATTTGTTTGTGAAGTCTTTCTGCAGCAACCTCACTTGCGCTTAGTTCTGGGTTATCTTCAGTTAATTTTTTTACGGGACCTTCATTCCATGTAGGCATAATTTGCCTTTGAGGATTCAGATCAATGTATTCTTGGATAGCAGATTGAGCATTTCTACATGCCGATGCAATTAATTTGTCAAAATTTGCTACGTCCGATTCCTGAACTTGACTGCGTAAGACGTCCATTTCATATAATAGTGATTTCAGTTGCTTGACTAGCCTCGTAGCATTAATTTGCTCTCGATGTACTCGCTCCCAATTTCCAATCTGTTGGAACTGAAAATGAACAATTAAAAGTGAGCTGCAATCATGCAATTAATCTCTTCATTGTGAAATACTGCTATCAGTACGGTAATTATTTTCCTTTACTTTTCTAGTTTTGTGCAGTCTAAACAAATGCTTTTAGTCTTACATGGACACAAATTAAGGCCTAGGCTATATTTTGTTTGGACATATAGGACTACCGTAGCTTGAAGTCTGGACTTGTTTCTTGTATGCTCAGCCCTACCGTTGGCCTTGTTTTATATGGGGGAGTGGTAGGAATAGTTCACTGTACGTGTCACGGAGTGTGGTTCGTGGAAGCCTCTACATAGATGCCACGGGTCCATGGTAGGAAGGTCTGCTTAAAAAGAAGTATGTAAATAAGCCTTCCATAGGACCCAGGCAGAATGTGACTTGGGGTAGACCATTGAGCAGTAACTCGCAACTTTTAGGTTATGGTTGGACATTTAACAAGTCACTATTGCTCAAGGTGGTAAAAAGTTACTTACTTTCTCAATATTACTCTTATGTCTCCTAAGTAAATCTACGTGATGAGGAACAGCGACATCATTAAATTTATGGATTGGTATTTCTAGTCGTTTCAATGGTAGTTTGACGGAATGTGGCCCAGGCCCAAGATTTGCAATTCCACTCGACATTGTTTCGTTTCTTCACAGAACTTTTGAAGATCTACACTTTCTTATATAAAATATATTATGGATTAGTGTATTATTACATTAGTCAAGTCTAGGCCTACTCTAGTCTCTATATTGGTATTACAATAAATAAAAACTAGCTGTCACTGTCAACTAACTACGTCTTTAACAACAGTCTCTCAGCTCGGTTTCTTTGTTATTGTCCAGAAAAAATAGGCCTTGATAAGCAGGTTCACCACAGCACCAAAAATAATTTCTCACGAAAGCACGTGAAATTTCCCGCTCAATGCAGGGAATCCAATGCCATTGTAATCTTATCGCGGTATTTTGTGGATTTATTACAATTAAATTAAATGACCAAGTCAATATTATGATTAATTAATACTGTGTAGACCTACATCCTACATAGATATGGACAAGTGTATGTCGTGACACAGAAAGAGAAATCTATCTATGCCACCCAAGTATACGTTTAATAAGTTCTACGTCATTTGACTATCATTGAAGTTAATAATTTCGAAGTAGGAAAAATATGAAAATCTTAAAAATAAGACACCATTGTTATAGTTGTTTGAAAGAACAAGTATGATGAGAGTATTTGAGTTGGAAATAAGTTGGTGTTAAAATATGAATAGTTGTAAAATATATAATACAAACAATCTTTCGATTTTTTTTTCTTTGGAAAAACTTAAATTCTAACGGAATATAAACACAAGAATGGTATATAGTAGGCCTATTTCTTAGTTTTACAAAAATCGATACAGCCGTTGTAAAGAAAGGAAAAAAATTGTTAATTTTCTATACATCAATTAAATCGTCTACAAATATCAACGGGTAAAATTAATTAGAACTTCATAACGAAGGCAGCAAGTGGCTGGACTTGACAGTTTCAAAATCAAGGTGTTAATTAGCTCTCGAGTCTTGCTCATCTTATGTCTCGTTTACCTATTATGATCAATAATAATTCCACTGTCAATAATTAAACTTGCTTCATTCAACTTTAAAGATTCTTCCCACTAGTATAAATACTAACGAGTAGCCTAATAGGCTATATAATCTGATAGAAATGTCGTAAGATTGTAATTGAATATTTGATTCGACTGTAGTATAATATATATTATTCAAGTTTTATTAAAATGAATATTAATTGGTTTTATAGCGCGTCGACATGCAGGCCATTTTACTATTAAATTGTTTCATAATATTTCTAAATAGATATGTTATTACGTTAAAGGACATCACAACCCTGAAATTAGATTTTAACGAAAATGTCGATATTTATATCCCTAATTTTAGAGAAAACTGAAATCATCAACGCAATGTCAGAAATTGTAGTTTATTCATTCGTCCTCCAGGACCCGGCCCTTATTCTGAGTCGTGACGTAGACACTACTCGAATTCTGTTTGTTTTTCTCTACAGAATCGGTAATGCTTACGTCATGACTCGTTGTCGCTAGAGGACTTACAAAATAATTGTAATTTCTGAAATTGAGAAGATGATTTCTAGTTTTCTCTAAAATTAGGGAATAAAATTAAGAATTAGGGAATAGATACTGTCGTTATTCATTAAAATTTAGTTTCAGGGTTGTGATGTACTTTAATATTTTAATGTAATTATCAACCTAAATTCAGTGGTGACTAAGAATTTCTATATAAGCATTTCAAAACGACTGCCGTCCCTTTCACAGTTCTACATAATCATGGACGATTGGTAGTTCCGCTGTGGACGTCTTTTGAAAAAGATTCAAGTGTACATTTGGAATGATATGAAAAATACGTGTGACATGAAATTGGGTACCTTATCTATTTAACCAAGAGCAAAGTGAACGTATATTTACAAATTTTGTTTCCCTTCCTAAAGATTTACCTTCTCTCTCCATATACACCCATCTTACGTATAAAAAATGATGTGTATAGGGCCTACACCAATTAAAAATATCTCCCATATAAATAATTCTTCCAGTTGTAGGTCTTTATACTTGGCCTGTTTGTTTGTTATCTCCGTTTTATAAGGCGAAACGGAGAACACAAGTGCTCCCTCATGAGCAATAGCATATAAGCGTAGGTACTCCATAGGTCTTCCTTGTACCCTCTTACACAGTACCATTATCTTCTCTATATGAAGGACTCGGCTCTTCTAATAATTAAACTGAGACGCCTAACTACGCATTTTAAAGTAAAATCTTCCGCGACAAATTTGTACACATAATCTTAAGAACAGAGGTATACGATAGGCAGGGCCGTGTGAAGACATTTTGCGTCTCTATAGGCTTCTGTCAAGTGACGTCAACCATTGTTGAGAGAGACAGACAACAATGCTCACCAGTTGGAATTGACCAATCAGAATGTTTGGTAGTTCACCAGTTCACTTTGTTGCTATGGTAACGATTGTTTGTCATTTGTTACTTGACAGAAGCATATAGGCCCACAAATTATGAGCGCTTCCTCCCCTTTCCTTTTTCTTTTAAATCAATCTTCCATCAAATACATAGTTTTTAACAATGTCTTTTGAGAGTTGTTTTTAATACACAATTTATTCATAGATGACATCTCATAATACGAATGTATATACAATTTTAAATCTCTTTTGAACTGAATACAACGTTATGTGATAATTTTATAAAATTTCCATGGACTGGTACCCCTTGAAAATAAGGCATCCTTTCAATATAATATTTTGTGCCCTAGGCCCGGGCCGGGCCTGTGCCTTAATACAATTAACCCTAGTTCAAAGTCCATCAAGTTGCCCAATAATTCTGTTGAAAAAATTAGCTGTTGAATTTAAACCGAATGTTCGACAAACTAAATGTTCGAACTGTCAACGAAATGAGTTTTCGAAGATATGGTCTTAGAACAAATGGGATTTTCGAATAAATGGGATTTCGATAAAAGAATTTTTCGAAAATATGGAATTTTGGACGGTTGGTTTTTCGATGATTTGATGTGTAGCCGTTTAAGATTTTGAGAAAACTTCAACTCCAAAGCTCGTGGTTTTAAATCAGAAAATGGTTAAAGTCTTGTGTTATGACAATGGATTTTCATCGGGCTAACCTCTTTAAATTTATAGAAGGCAAAACGCCCTGACATACTTTAATTAATTGGCAGTAGGCCTACTTACATGGAAAGGATTTGAAGAGCATTTTATGCATAAAGAGGGAGGGGACCTTCATGACAACCTTGAGCGTCTCTATGGTAACAAAAATCCCCCTAAAAAGAAAAATCTCCATGAAAACACAGTGGAATCATCTGCCAGTTTCATCAAACCTGGAAAAGGTGGTTCTTTTCTATTTTACCGCGAATTTGTTGACATATCAAAATTTACTTGATTTTTACGAACAACTAATCATTTTGAATTAAAATACAAAACATCAATATAGAGTATTTCTCTCCACTTCTTATCTGTATTTTCTATAGTATTGTGTAATAACATACTATCAACTTGTATCCACGAAAGAAGAAGATGTCGTCTACCAATATAATAAACACAAAAATGACCTGTATATAGTATGTATAGTAGTACAGCTGAGATTTTCTAGGATATTTTGATATATATATATATATATATATATATATATATATATATATATAGACGAGGTTTACTATAAAAACGCAACTACATTGTGAAGCGTCTTGAATCCTCAAAGTCCCAACTAGGGCCCAACATTTGATTATCTTGCGTCTCTAGACCGAACAATAACTAGATTCTCTGAGACTACGATCACATATTTTTTTTTCAGAAATTAAACTTTGAATTCGAATAAAATCTGTTCTTATTTAACCGATAATATTTCAATAGTCTACGCATGCGTGGAGTGCATAAGCACATTGTCTTCTAGTTTTCGTGGGTAGTATTTATTTTCTTCAGGATGCAATTTAATGTATAGTTTGTTCGACCACTTCATGTGACTGCAACCGTACAAACTCATTCCTCAAGATGAGTTTTTTATGTAGTTTTCCTGTCATAGAGTTATCTTGAATTATACAAATCCTCCCGCAATACCACAGATAAAGGAAGCTTACATTTGTGCTCTAACACGCAATTTCATGAATTGGCACAATCCAATTCTAAATCGAAAAACCTAATCCATAGCTCTACGCGAAGTGAAAATCACTTAATCTCAGATATCTGAAATATCTCATATTCAGAAAGTTAAATGAAGAATTTACATAATAAACGAGCAAGATCGATTTATTTTCAGTTCCACAGTTACCACATACAAACATTCTCGCCAATCTCTATTCAATTGCTTGCATTATATTTCGAGGTACATTCAATAATTTGTATCTTTCAGGTTCGAATTTGTTCCAAGAGGATTTGTATAGTCACACAAGTGAGAATAATATTCAATCAATTTCAACTCTGATCTGAAAAAACTGGAGTCAAATCGGGTACGCTTGCGTTCGAGTAGGGTCTACCAAATTTGGCATTTTGAAAAAATCATTCATCTATATCATCAGCTCATTCGTATCTTCAGATAACCTCAGCTGTTGGTGGAATGATCATCAATCTTACTCAATCACTTATTTGAGATAGGGCTCAGTCCAAAAGGGGAAATTTGTGTTGAGAATTGTAAAAATTAGTTTATGTATGAATAAAACTAATGAGACAAGGCGTCAGTCCACGTATACTACATTAGTATACTCTACCAATTTTTTTTCCTTCAACTCGTGGAATGGGCTGAGATGCCCTTTCTCAAATAAGTGATTCAACTAAATGCTGATACAATAATTATTGAACCAAAAAAACAATGGGAAAGAATTGATTTAATTCAACTGATCTAGGCACATTATTTGTCCACTTCATTTATTCAGAAAATACACAGTGAAATCCTTGATAAAATCGCTCATGATTTGTGACACCCCAAAAAACACAATCTCCAAGTCAAAACACTTTTTCTTCCATAATAGTCACCGACAATTTTCCATGACACGAAATAAATCTAGATATTTAAAACTTATCCCACACATTCTTTTTTTCTTTGTCTTCAGTTCTTCACCTGATCCTCTCCTTAAAACAGCGAATCCTTTGATCTCTCATTCTACATATTATAATAAATAAGATGGCTTTTCTTCTTAAGCCCTCTTCAAGCTGACTGGTTTGCCACTCTCGCTTTCCACGCTGCATGCAGATGATTCATTAGGGACTGATCTCTTCGTGCAAGAGATGCGCACACGTATTCAGATCTGCAATGGCGGGAGAAAGGATGGAGAAAGGAGAGAAAAGAAGGATGGATTGGATAAGTGCGACTTGAGACTTCCAAATGATATTCCATGAAAGCCTTTTACTATTCTATCCTTGTTCGTTCGTACTGTATCATGTAACAATCGTTACTATAGCAACAAAGTGGACTACCAAACATTTTGATTGGTCAATTCCAAGTGGTGGACATTGTTGCCTATCTCTTTCAAGAATGGGTGACGTCACTTGACAGAAGCCTATACTACAAAATTCACGAATGAAGAAGGTTGTCTACGAACATAACAAGAACAAATATCACAACTATTTTTGTTTAGCTGTGTAGATTTATGATTTCTATTTGATAAGAAATGCCAAAGAACCTTTCAAAAGAGTTGTGTAGTCAGATTGGATTTTTGAAATTTGTTTATGATTATTCAGTTGTAAGGCCTATACAATCTTCTTCTTTTGTGGATATAAGTATATACGCCTACGTCATACTCCGTTTCGCTAGATCTCAAAACAAGCTTATCCTACTACCCAGCAACAATGATAAAAAACACAATAAACTTACATCATGTTTCCACTCACATATCTTTTTTTTTTAAATGTATAAAAGTGGAGATTTTGTTTTGAGATCGTTCTAGTTTTTAACCATTATTACGAAAGTGAAGAAGAACTAGATAAGAGGATTATTGGTGTTTCTCGGCTTCGTCTGCAAACAACGCGTATCGGCAGACTTCGTGTACCAACCCTGTAATGAATCCACAGTATCAGCTTATGGATAGCTTGCACGCTGGAGGAATATTGTATCTATAAAATATTCACTCTCAAACACGGTAAAATTCATACAAAAGTAAATCCAAATGGGTGTATCTAGATTCTAGAACAGGGATCTCCAAACTACTGTCCGCGGGCCGACACTGGCCCTCGGGCAGCACCAATCCGGCCCGCCATAGTTTATTTTGATTACATTGTAACCGGCCCGTCATAGTTTGTTTTGATTACATTTTAAAATTGACAATGTAAGTAAATCATACAAAATAATGATTATATGTTTTTATTCAACGACCAATTAAGAAACACAACTGACATACATTTGAAATAGAACATTTTAACTGTGATTAAAGATTTATCCTAAAGATTCACAATAAGTGACATACATAAGTAATTCACATAATGAAATTAAACATCATAATTATGATTAATGAGATTTATGTAGCTCCCTACAAGATGGCGTACTACTGTTGGCCCTTGGGACTTAGTGGAAGAATCATTGAAAAAGTTTGAAGACCCCTAATTCTAGAGTAGGGGCATAGGCCTGAAGACAATATAGCAAAGAAAACAGTGTATCAGCATTTAAGATTATCTATGCTTGTTCCTTCATTCCTTGCTACTTATTATATATCGAAAGGGTGTCTTACCCCTTCATAGAAGGGTGTATAGGTACCTTTATTTTAGTATGAGTGGAGAAGGAAGGCATATCTAGTTGATAATTGATTTTATTTCAGAATGAATTAAGAATAAAATAGCGATTTTATATATCAAATTATATAATATATCCCCTACCTCATCTGCTTGATTATGTTATCCAGTGCATCTAACACTGGGTATAATATAACAGTATCCAGTAACTCTGCTGAACATATACGACGGCGTTCATGTCCGTAGTACTTTGCACTACAAAGTAAGATAAATGAAGACAAACTCGGAAACTTTGGAAAACACGAAAAAAAAAACGCCAAGAACTACATACACGATGTTTATGACTTTAGAAGATAGGCCTACTAGATGTAGGAAGGAAAATGGCACTGGAGTGCTTCCAGCTTACTATAAAAGTATATATGTTGTAATAAGAATGTAGCTAGGAAAACGCAGCATATATGCGTTGTAGGATGAGCGAGATATTTATAGGAAATGTACTTTTTTTTTAATAACATAAAAACTTGATACAAAATCATTGTTCCACAAATAAAGCTATGGATGAAAGATGAGTCTATATACTGTTGTACCTCGTACCCGGCGTTGTTGTTGTTGTTGTTGTTGTTGTTGTTGTTGTTGTTGTGAGTCATCTAAATTGACGAAATATCACCTGATCTAACTAACCCAATCAACCTGACCAGACATAACCTAACCAACCTAACCCAAACTAATTTATTATAACCTGAAACTAATACAATTTAATCCAAACTACCAGTTAGACTATATAACACTGACCAACAAGGCTGGTAATAGCTACTTCGAACAATTTCAATGCTTATTCAATCTGTGCTTTGCGGCCTGCCAGTATACCAACTAATCAAAACAAAAAACCGACCAACACATTAAAAAATTGAGTAGGAAAACAACTCAAACCAAATATTAAATACAATATATCTACCGACATAATAATAACAGACTCTCATTCACGTGAGATGAAGGCGCTAAACAGACGTGCGCTAATGGTGTGGGATAAGACAGACGACCGTTCGGAATCTTCACCTCTCTGAAAAGTCAAGGTGTGAAGTTTACGCAGCTAGTTTGGACGTGCGTCCATCATCGAAACGTGAACGAAACGTCGGACCTGTTACCATGTTTATGTAAACCACGTCACTTCTCCCTTAATCTACCACCTTGTCAGGTGCGGAAGTTTCCCCCTGTCGTACGGTACGCATGTTTCAGAGGTGTCTACTAGGGGAACTTATGATAACACTCGCTTTGGGTGAAGTTTGTCTTGAACCCGCGCAGATAGGTACACTTGCGATCACAGGAAATGGAATAATCGAAATGAAAATTTGATTCAAAATAAAATCTTAACACATTTAACCGCTATTTTTTTCATTAGACTATGTGTGGAGCGCATATGCACATTGCCTTATATATATTTTTTCAAGGATTTTTATTTGTGTTTGGACATAGATTTGAGTACAGTTACAGCTTTTCAAATACTCAGTTGCATTTCAATTGCAAGGTTAGTCAAGCAACTATAATCTGATCATGTATTTGGTTATTTTGTATCTTGCATGGTTCAAGTTTTATGCACTTTTATAACTATGAAATCATTCATCGTTGACTTTTTGCCCTAGTGTGACTAAGGACACCTTAACGGCGTCGTTAAGCTATGTTATAGCTAGGTTATATTCATAATAATGAATAATCTAGAGTCCACATAATAAACATTTGCATTAGGTTATATTATTATGTTACGATCCGCGGTGTATGTTATGAACTCGACGGAAAGATAGTGGGGAATAATATCTGGGTTTACCGGAATATACATTTTTTATTTTCACATGTGTTGAAATATAATAACGTAGTTAGATAATAAGGTCTTTGATAATAGGCAAACGCTGAATGTGCGTTGTGAAATGAGCGACATATCTATATCACAGCCTTCTTTATTGGATAAGAGTAAGACAGTCTCTTCTTATGAAAAGAATGATCTGAATAAGGAAGGCTGTGGTTCGGTTACTATCATCTATCTATATATATCTATATATTATATTTATATATAATAGGGAGCCGTGAATCAATATCTCCAACATTTTTCTGCTATCATTTCTATCTATTTGATGAATAAAAAACATTAATTAAAATTATTTTCTTTGAAACGGCTGGTCCGAATTTCATACAGAATCGTAATAATGTGTATTATTTCTGTTTTCACATTCGGTGAAAATTTGAAGTTATATCGGAGAGATTTTACTTTCCAAATTTTCTTGCCGAGCCTAATCTAGTGGTGTTTTTCGAATCTTTGAGTTGGTATTTCTCAAAAATGGTCCCACCGATTCAACCCAAAAACTACATAGTTCCAAGTTGGATAAGTATGCGTATACATACAAATTTTCATGTCGATCAGTCAAACCCTGCGACCTGTGCAGTACTTACAAACAAACAGAAAAAAACAAACACACACAGACAAAGCTCCATAAGAGTGGGATGGATGTCTTCGCTATCACTCATCCAATGATTTGTATCTTATGACATATTCATTATAGTTTCGTACGATGCTATGTTATCACATGGTCGACATTTTCGTTTAATCGAAAATGTAAGATACATATATTGACAATGATTTACAGGTCTCTAATAATAATTTATGAAACCTTCAACAATTTCCTCATGCATTTGAAAGATATCTATAAACAATTTATGTTTTGTGCTCATATAAAATAACATTTACCTAGTTTCTTCGGAAAGTGTATTGAATGATTCCACTGGCTGACTAAGTAAATGTTGAGTAAACTTTTTTCAACCGAGCTCAATATTACTCCTACGATTTCATAGGTAATCATCTTATATAAACAGAAAATTTGATTGGTTCAAAATCTATATTATGGAGGTTGCAGCAAGCTGTTATGGATATCAAATAGAAATAAGAAGTCCTAGACCATACAATAGGGAATAACTCGGAGGATATCAGTTAAAAATTCATGAAACCATTCGCCGACGCTAACTATAATTGAAGAGAGTGAGAGAGAGAGAGAGAGAGAGAGAGAGAGTACTATATACCTATAATATATCGAATATCACTGTGATTGGTCTTTTGATAGACGCTAGGGGCACTATCACCAGTTTTATCCGTGGAATTGTGTAGAAAGTTTAATCTAAATAGTGATTTTATAAAGTTGATAAGAATTTTAGCCCTAAAAAGATATATTACCATTTTTAGAAACCATCTATATAGGCCTACACACATTCATAGCATGATTATATTCATCATTTCTTATTATTTCTATATTCTTTTTTATTACGTTTATACTATTACTTTCTCATTATTTTCCACCATCATTTTCTTACTAATCATTCACGTGAGATTTATTACTATTGGAATGTTTTTTACTTGATTCATTATCATTAATTATTCTGTGTCTTTCCCACTTGATTAATTTTTCATTTGATTGTTATTATGTATCTTTGCCAACCATCTTTCTTTAATGAAGATTTATATTTATTTTGTTTTAAAATGATTCGATGTAATTCGGATGTAATTGATCTATAAGGAATTACTTGGACTGATCTGTATAGTCTTAATTACCTCATCTACTGAGGTAGGTAATGGATATTTTGGGTGCGAGGAAGACATTAAAGTCATAAGCTAATTACATTTCAGCTAGAAACCTATGACGCGTCAATTAAACGACTGGGAGGAACCACAAATAGCCCCAATCATGATGGAAGACCATGGCGGGAAGCTTGTAATAAACTTGCTAATTCTGTCTCAGGTCCGATCTTTCGATCGAAAGTTATAATTTAATTACTAGTTAGCTATCTCTCGTGGTTACCAATCCCTTGTTTTGATTATACATTGTAATGAAGTTATCGAACTTCATAAGAGAAGTAGGACACCGTATATAACGAACTGACGTGAACTTCACTTGTACATTACTTATACATGGTCATAATTGAATAATTAATACATTAAAATTACTTTTTATGTTGAACCGAATGAAAATATTCATCATTCTGCAACAAACTATAGGCCTTTATTGGTTTCTAAATTCAGTAAAAAGATTAGAGCTTTCCATTTCCCGTCCAAACGGTTCTACTTTAATCCAAAGCCTTGATTGGGGAACAGTGATTTGTATCAAGTTTTAATGTTAATAAAAAATCACATGTTCGTCGTATCGTGAATCGTGTCGTTTTGACGGAAATGATGCTAGTTAAAAATCTGGCACCTCCACCAATATCTTATTGAAGTACTCGGCTCTTCCACCAATAAGTAGTCGATGTAAATGTTAGACGAAAATTAAACCACACTCGATCTTTGATGACGTTTAAACAAACAGTACGTCATAAAAAACGTATGCGTATCGAGACTATCGAGCATATGGGAAAAATATACAAATATTAAATAGAATGTTACATTAATTGAAAATCATAAAATTATCACAGAGTGGATATGCTTTTTATTCAATGACACATGGTCGTGAACAAAGAAAAAATAGTAAAGATGAATTTCTCTATATTTTTAAATGCATGAGGTGAGTCGATTTAGAGGGATATCGGATTTTAGGTGATAACTGTTGAACGAGGAAACACAGATATTTTTAATATTCTCCAGGCGGGTTTCAGTCTCTTAAAAATACACATTTTCAACCGAATACACCTGACAATTATGTGATGTTAGATAAATATAGTTATTACTTACACTGCCGTGAAGGTATTAGACATAGCTGTGTTTCCTCGTTTTCAGAAATACAAAATCTCATACCATTAAAAAGTTATCACCAACAAACTAATATTCCGCTAAATCGACTCCCATACGAACTCTCAAACTCACGTTTTTTTCGAGAATTTTATTTTTAGAAAATTTCAATATCTCATATAATTTCATATAATTTTGATATTTTTGATATCTTCTTTTTAGAGAATTACAATATCTCATGCCGTTCAAAAGTTATCACAAAAAAAATTATATTCCACTAAATCAACTCCCATGGACTCTCAAATACACGTTTTTTCGTATCTCCCATGCTTAATGTTCAACACTCGACCGCCTCGATATTTACATATTATCATCCAGCGGTCTCTATTTCCCACATGTAGGACGAACACTCGGTTTGAAATTCAATTTGTCCAACAACGTAGCCGGTGGTGAAATGCGGTCAGTTTATGTGACAAGACGCGCAACTGACAGGATGTTATTGGTTGCATGTCATAGACAACCAATGACAGTTGAACAGCCGAACAAACAAAACTTCTACTCGTACAATTTGAGCGCCAAAACGTGAGGCGTCTTGTCGACGATGCTGAAAAAATATTGATATAGACATATCTAACTGGTATAAAAGCAACTATGTTTGAGATTGAGATGTAGCGTATCAATATCGAGATTAATTTTTTCTTTCCAGTTCGAATTTTATTGCTCTTACTTTCTTTCTGTCTTTGTTCTATTTCTTTTTGTAGTGAAGAGTGAGATGTATACCTAATTTCATTGGCATGATTGTATTTGTAGCTTTTCTACATTTCCAACTTAGGAAATTGGCCGAATTGGCTGAAGATGATAATACTCATTCAGTGAATTCAATTGGACGTTCTGTGATACTATAAATATTGTAATTAGTAGAATGTCTGAGATCTCGTTTATTTTTCGTAGTTTGATGGAGGGACTTGTTTCTAATCCTCATTTAGCTTTCTAGATTGATAAAAGATAATCAATGATTAATTAAATATAAAATGAAGTTGCACACGACCACTAAAGAGACAATCTTAAGCCAGATTAATTGTAACACAGTTACACGTTTTTTGCTGTCCAATTTATTTATGTGAACCAAAAAATGTACGGAAAGTTTTTGATTTGTCAACGTGTTCTACCAGAACGGAAAAAAAACATTCAACCATGTTAATATTGATCAGGCTTCAGACTTAACAAGCTTCTACTGTTTCCGTTCCGGTATATTACGTGAACCAGTCAGAAACTTTACGGAACATTTTTGATTAGTTCACGTGACTTTCCGGGCCGGAAATAAACACTCACAATTAATAAAATATTTGCGATAGTAATTTTTTGACATGGAATATTTGACTTTAATTGTGTTCCAAGTGTCGTTGTCTAGAGGCCACTCAAGAGGCTACTCTCTCTCTCTCTCTCTCTCTCTCTCTCTCTCTCTCTCTCTCTCTCTAATTGTGCTCCAAGTGTATGTGTCTAGAGAGGAAATGTCAGAATGTGCCAATCGACGACGAGAAGTTAGCATAATAGACGGGATATATTTGGGCTTTTGGAACCGGTTGACGGCGTTTTGGGGTAGCAAGTGTCAGTTTGTCTTTTCTTATAGATAATTTTGTGGGCTATTCGCTAAATAAAACTGACAAGCAAAATTTTGGCGTTTTGACCCTTTTTGGGGCGTAATTCACGACCATTAAGTAGTTTTTTTAATTCTTGGGAAAACTCTCATAACTATTGACGTAATCAACTTACAAGAAAAATAAACATACTGGGTGATGAAGACACTAATAAGGCACAATACTATAGATTCACATATTCATCTTTTCTCAAAATGGGCCCACCATGAACCAAAAACGAGGGCCAAATGCGTTCACGAAATGTTTTGATCATTTATAACTTGCCATAACTCCGTAACTAAAAGAGGTACAGAATTACCACTCACCAGAAAACAGCATCCATGTGTTGTTAAGACGCTGACATGTCAACAATATCGATACAAGTATTAGTTCTATAGAAAAATATTATTATATGAAATGATGTGTAAGTGAAATAATAGTTCCGCGATCGCCTAGCAGCAGTACGGACCGCCCATTCACTGTAAACGCTCGACGCTCATTGGCTCACAGTCATAACATTGGCTGAACGTGCGCTGAGACTGAGTTTGTATTTACGATCGAGAATTGGTTATACCATACTATATAAAACTTTAAACAACGTGTATAATCGTGAAATTTACTGCAGAGAAAATTCAAATAGTATAGATTTCAATTGAATATTGATATAATCATGACTTTATAATTCTATAATGTTATATATTCTACGATATTTCATTACTTGTTCAACGTGATAGCATAGAAACTTCATTACTCTATGGTGATAGCTTGTTATCACAACCTGAGTCCGATTTTGAACAGTTGCAGTTCATCGTGCACGCCTCTTTAATTCTTTCACACTGACATTTATTGCATCTGCAACCTGTTTTGCAGTTGCAGAAAACAAGCTCTGTTGCATAGGTGGGAGTGTCATTGTTTTTGCTACTAGGAGTTGATCTTTATCGCGTGTCCACCCATATTCTTCTGGTGCAAGCTGGATGTAACCAGGAGTGCCAGTGTTGATCCAGATGGAAGCTTGTAGATGAGCCCTCTGGATGTGAAACTTGTTAGTGGCATCAGAGCGACCAGCGTTGTTCATTTTACCGTCCATCAAGTATCTTCGAATTGACAATCGATAGAAAATATTGGATCATGCTATTTTTCAAAGCTATTTTGGTATACATTTTTGTCTACATCTATTAGTAGTTCTATCCCTGTTTTTTTCCCACTGTGACTGCCAGCTTTTAAGGTTCAAAATTAATGTGTATAGTAATAACTCATTGGCCCATTTGTGGGATCTGGATGTAAACAAATAAGTCCGAAAATATTGATACATACATTTCTTATAGCTCAGATTAGCAACAATCCATTTGTATACTTTAGTATTACAAGTTCGTGAAGTGTAGGCTCACCGGCTTCATCAGTTTCGTGATTCATATTGACTTTATACAGCTGTACAGCTTGTACGCATTATACATGCATCCTCTATGTTTCTGCAAAACTGCACAGTGACGAGCGAACAATTCCAACTTCTTGTCTACGTACTTAGTGATTCAGTTTCAATAAACAACTTCCGGCTAGATTAAAAAACCGCTAGCTTTTCTATAGGACTTCGCCTCGTTCACCATTGTCAGCGCCACGCAAACCACAGTGCATGCTAGTTGCCACGTTGGCACTGCTCCGTCACTTTGTTTCGCCTGGTAAGCGCCAGGTCGTCTTTCAAGTCGAAATTTGTGTCGCCAGTAGGTTTGGTTGGAGCTGCTGTTCGCTCGGTAAATTGGTGGGTGCCTGCGTTGTGCTCACTAGTTTGCTTGCTGATCACTAGCTTCGATTTCTAAACGGACGCGTCAATTAACGACTGGGAGGAACCACAAATAGACCCAATCATGATGGAAGACCATGGCGGGAAGCTCGTAATAAACTTGCTAATTCTGTCTCAGGTCCGATCTTTCGATCGAAAGTTATAATTTAATTACTAGTTAGCTATCTCTCGTGGTTACCGATCCCTTGTTTTGATTATACATTGTAATGAAGTTATCGAACTTCATAAGAGAAGTAGGACACCGTATATAACGAACTGACGTGAACTTCACGTGTACATTACTTATACATGGTCATAATTAAATAATTAATACCTTAAAATTACTTCTTATGTTAAACCGAATGAAAATATTAATCATTCTGCAACAAACTATAGGCCTTTATTGGTTTCTAAATTCAGTAAAAAGTTTAGAGCTTTCCATTTCCCGTCCAAACGGTTCTACTTTAATCCAAAGCCTTGATTGGGGAACAGTGATTTGTATCAAGTTTTAATGTTAATAAAAAAATCACATGTTCGTCGTATCGTGTATCGTGACGTTTTGACGGAAATGATGCTAGTTAAAAATCTGGCACCTCCACCAATATCTTATTGAAGTACTCGGCTCTTCCACCAATAAGTAGTCGATGTAAATGTTGGACGAAAATTAAACCACACTCGATCTTTGATGACGTTTAAACACACAGTACGTCATAAAAAACGTATGCGTATCGAGACTATCGAGCATATGGGAAAAATATAAAAATATGAAATAGAATTAAAATTATCACAGAGTGGATATGCTTTTTATTCAATGACACTGAGTCGTGAACATAGAAAAAAAATAGTAAAGATGAATTTCTCTATTTTTATATGCAAGGTGAGTCGATTTAAAGGGATATCATATTTTTGGTGATAACTGTTGAACGGTATACAAAGAAATTCTGAGAACGAGGAAACACAGATATTTTTAATATTCTCCAGGCGGGTTTCAGTCTCTTAAAAATACACATTTTCAACCGAATACACCTGGCAATTAGGTGATGTAAGATGAATAGTTATTACTTACACTGCCGTGAAGGTATTAGACATAGCTGTGTTTCCTCGTTTTCACAATTTCGATATCTTATACCATTAAAAAGTTATCACCAACAAACTAATATTCCGCTAAATCGACACCCACGAACTCTCAAACTCATTTTTTTTTAGAGAATTTCAATTTTTCAGAATTTTAATATCTCATATAATTTCAAATAATTCCATATAATTTCAATAATTTCAATATCTTCTTCATAGAGAATTTCAATAATTCTTGCCGTTCAAAAGTTATCACAAAAAAAATTATATTCCACTAAATCAACTCCCATGGACTCTCAAATACACGTTTTTTCGTATCTCCCATGCTTAGTGTTCAACAAGCGACCGCCTCGATATTTACATATTATCATCCAGCGGTCTCTATTTCCCACATGTAGGACGAACACTCGGTTTGAAATTCAATTTGTCCAACAACGTAGCCGGTGGTGATATGTGGTCAGTTTATGTGACAAGACGCGCAACTGACAGGATGTTATTGGTTGCATGTCATAGACAACCACTGACAGTTGAACAGCCGAACAAACAAAACTTCTATTCGTACAATTTGAGCGCCAAAACGTGAGGCGTCTTGTCGACGATGCTGAAAAAATATTGATATAGACATCTAACTGGTATAAGAGCAACTATGTTTGAGATTGAGATGTAGCGTATCAATATCGAGATTAATTTTTTCTTTCCAGTTCGAATTTTATTGCTCTTACTTTCTTTCTGTCTTTGTTCTATTTCTTTTTGTAGTGAAGAGTGAGATGTATACCTAATTTCATTGGCATGATTGTATTTGTAGCTTTTCTACATTTCCAACTTATGGAATTGGCCAAATTGGCTGAAGATGATTAAACTCATTCAGTGAATTTAATTGAACGTTCTGTGATACTATAAATATTGTAATTAGTAGAATGTCTGAGATCTCATTTATCTTCCGTAGTTTGATGGAGGGACTTGTTTCTAATTCTCATTTAGCTTCCTAGATTGATAAAAGATAATCAATGATTAATTAAATATAAAATGAAGTTGCACACGACCACTAAAGGAACAATCTTAAGCCAGACTCATTGTAACACAGTTACACGTTTTTTGCTGTCTCATTTATTTATGTGAACCAAAAAATATACGGAAAGTTTTGGATTTGTCAACGTGTTCTACCTGAACAGAGAAAATCGTTCAACCATGTTAATATTGATCAGGCTTCAGACCTAACAAGCTTCCACTGTTTCCGTTCCGGTAAATTACGTGAACCAGTCAGAAACTTTACGGAACGTTTTTGATTAGTTCACGTGACGTTCCGGGCCGGAAGTAAACACTCACAATTATTAATAAAATATATGAGATAATAATTTTTTGACACGGAATGTTTGAATTTAATGGTGTTCCAAGTGTCCTTGTCTAGAGGCTACTCAAGAGGCTACTCTCTCTCTCTCTCTCTCTCTCTCTCTCTCTCTCTCTCTAATTGTGTTCCAAGTGTCTGTGTCTAGAGAGGAAATGTCAGAATGTGCCAATCGACGACGAGAAGTTAGCATAATTACAGTGAAGGTTGTGGAAAAGTCGTCAAAGACCTTTCACCCAGCATGTGTGTGTACTAGGGCTGAGTGGTTCCAGGATCTCGTTCGGGGTTGTCGACCACTTAGATCGGGATCGGGATGAATGGTTAGATGCAGAAACACGTCCTTAAGCCTAACGATCGTGTTCGACCCTCAAAATTGTTCTGACGGCCGCCACAGGCTACTCTCCCCCTCTCTCTTTCTTTCTCTCTCTCTCTCTCTCCCTCTCTCTCTCTCTCTCTCTCTCTCACTCTCTCTTCTCCTTTTCCCTTTCACAAACCGTCTCTCCCTCCCCCACCCCGGCGTCGATCTCCTCTAACCAGCCTCCTATTCACATTTTTCGGTAATTAACTTAATCGGTTCTTGGATGGTTGAAATGAAATTCTTTTATTGTACACTCGTCTAAGAAAGGGGAATTTACTTCCCCTCCCAAAAAAAATTGAAAAACTAATTCTCAGCTTGGGGGAATAATAAAGATTATTCCTACTGAAACAGAATTACTTATGAGGATCTTTTTGTTAGCTGATTATATTCAAGTTATTATTATTTTTTTTAAACCGATTACAATAAAGAGATGAAAACAACAATTCAGAGGCGGACCAGTGCAATAAGTTCATGAAACATCCCGCGAGACATAACTGCGGGGTTATTTCGAAATCCCCTTTAAAAAGACGGCGTCCAAGACCGTCGCTGTGTAGTGTAGTGTTCGTATTGCTCCATCCATCACGGGCCGGGGGTTAGTGTGCGGGGAACGAGGCAGGGGGAAGGGGGTGAGTGGGCGAGGGGAAGGATAAAAGCCGTCGTTGGCGTTGGTAAATGGGTTGCAGGGAGTTTATTGTGTGGCATCGTAGAGTCCACTACACACTCTATAGTCCATCAGTATTTTCATGCTGAAATCACGTTACATGTATTTAACGTCTTTGTATACATAGTACCATTGTACTTGTATTTGTTACGATTAAAACAGAATAATTAAGTTATTCAATTAATTAAGAGAGTATTCGGTTGTGGAACATCAAATTCTCAACGAAATTATGATACACACACATATATATATATATATATATTATATTATTAAATTAAATTTTTATAAAAAATTTTTTTTTTTTTTTAAAACTCGAAAAGGGGCAAACCTTGTTCCCCCAATTTAAGGTGGGAGAGAGATCGTTTGGACGGGGGACCACAAGGGCGATCTTACCACCCCATTTTTTTTTTTTTTAAAAAGCAGGAACTTAAAACCCCAGGCCTACGCTCTTGACCACACTTTTGCCGCAGTAAAATTTCTTTTCAGTTTTCAAATTCCAAACCAAATATAAACTGTTTTCCCTTTTTTACCCTTTTTAAAAAAAATGGTGGATATTTTTTTCCCCCTTTTAAAATTTATTTTCCAAGGGAAAAAAATTTTAATTTTTTGTAAAAAAAAGGTGAACCCGTTAAATAGCCTTCACCCCAAAAAGGGGCGTCCTTTAGTTTTTTCCCCAAATTAAGGGGCTGGGGGGAAAAAAAAAACCAAAAATTTTTTTTTTAATATAACTTAACAATTTTTTTTTCCTTTTTTGTTTTCTTCGTTTTGAAAAAATGTTTAAATGTCCAAAAACCTGGATAAACCCCCGGTAGCCCTTACTTGTGAATGGGGGGTTTGAAAAAAACCCCCAATTCCCTGACTTTAGGTGTTTTTCAATTTAAAAATTTAAAAATCCAAAAATAAAAAATTTTTCAAAAATCTTTTAAAAAAAAAATTTTATAAAATTTTAATTCAAAACCATTTCCAAACCCAAAAACCGGTGTACTTTAAAAAAAGGGGAAAAGAAGCGTTTTTTTGGGGTACCCCCCCAAAAAATTTGTATCTAATTTTCAAAAAAAAACAAAAATTTTTAAACTTCCCCTTTCTTCCAAAGTAGTACTAATTTTGAAACCCCTAAAAAAAATAAAATTCCCATTTTTTTAAAATTTTTTTTTATAAACAATATTTTTCCAAAATTTTTGTTCCATGGCCAATTTAAAAATTTTATGGGCCCCCAAAATTTTGAAAAGGGGGGCCCCATTTTCCCCCCCTTTTTTTCCCCCCCCCTTTTTTTTCCCCCCCCCCCCCTTTTTTAAAAAAAATTTAAGGGGACGTCCTCAAAAATCCTTTTCACTTTAAAAATTTAAATTTCGTGGATTTTTTTAAAAGTTCCTTAGACTGTGGGAAAGGGAAAAAACCCCCCAAAAAATTTGGGCAAATTACTTTTTTTAATTATTTTTCGTTTTTGCCCTTTTTTTTGGGGAAGGGGTTTTATAAGTAAAAAACCTCAATGGAGATGAAACACCTCTCGAGGGGGACCTTCAATATTCAGACTCCGCAAAAACCGGGTTTTAAAAACCCCTTTAAGGGCCCAATTTTCGGCCCCTTGTTGATTTTAATTGCTCCATATCCCCTTACTTGGGGACGGAGAAATGATCAAAAGATAAAACCGTGGTCCGTTTAAATTTAGGAAGTTTAGGTCCTTGTGGAGCCCAGATTCAAAACCCCATCAAGTTTTCACAAAATCATTTTAATATTTAACTCTTTTTAATTCCATTGTATGTATGGTTACGATAACAGAATACTTAGTATTATTACTCCAAGAAGTTTTGTTCAATGGTATGCCATGTCTCGATGGAAGTATGATATAAATTTCTCTCTCTCTCTCTCTATATATATACACCATTACATTTATTTCTATTGGGTTTACCGAAGCACTGTACTGATTACTAAGATCTATTGGCGTGGGGAATGGTGAATGAGATGATGGGATGATGATATGTTAGGTCATTTAGTTTTTGGTTAGTGGAGAGAAATCGCGGTTTTGGCCTGTTGTTATAAAAGGACCACCCTACTATCAAACTGAACAACAGAGGGAAACAAGAAAACCCCAGTCAGGATGGTCGACGATGGCGGAAATCGAACCCCGGTATCCTGAATTACGCTCAGTGTGCTTGCTACTGTTCCACTCGTCTCAGCTATGATTTCAGGTTCTCTGTTTTTGTTTTGGGAGCTCGTGACCCCCATGACCTGTTATCAAGGATCTCCCATAGAGCAACGAATCGAACCCAGTCTCTTGAAATATGTTGCAATGTCAGCAAAAATCAAATAATCAAATATGAAATATCAAAAGCATGAAATATTTCTAAGCTGGAATGAGTAATCCACAATTAGTGAAGTTTTTACAATTATTCAGTTGGTACACGACCTCCTCTCATGAATACAAGTATACCTACTTATTCCACTTGAATATTACAGTCTGGTGGGCACAAAAAACTGACTCGAGTTCCAAGAAAAGCCACATCAATATTTCACTTTTATAATTTAATAAACTTGTTACATAATATTATATCAAAATAGTTATTTTACTCGTTTTAGATACTGAAGTTTTTAAAACAAAAACAGAATTAAGTTTTCCTCGGAACAAAAATTGCTAAACGTGTATATGAAATATCTCCAGCTTACGTATTCTATTATTTTCACGTTGTTTTGAGACCAAGTTTCAGAAGTTGATAAGTTATATACTATATCTATTCGTATTTCATTCTATATTCTAATATAATACCCCCATGTTCGTTCTTTACTTTAAAAGCGTTAACTATTGCTATACCAGCTTGCTTATTGTTTGTTTACTTTTCGAGATATGGAGCAAGTTATTGTTTCATTAATGAAGAAAATCCACGTTCAAATTATTCATATTGAAACTTTCGAGTTCGTACCAGCAAGAACTTATTTCGTGAAAGAATTATAATATGTTTTACCTACACAGCTGTGATTCACAGTACATTCACAATATTGTTGTAATATATGGTATACTTTGCCGACCTCCGTAGCTCAATCAATCAAGGCACCGCTTCAGAAACTGGAATCACATTAAGCGTGGGTTTAAATCTTGTTTTAATAAACATGGGTTGATGTAAACGTTCTCTCACTTATCATCACTCAATGGTTTCATTATCACCAGCTCTTTCGTACCCCCATAAAATGTAGTTTTTGATGGGGGTTATTAAGCAAACCTTCATGATCATCGTCTGGTACGCATCGGATTAATACGCGGACAAAATATTCAAAACTGTCTGTATATGAGTATCAGCATTTATACTATTCGTCGAAGTAAATTAACAGTTTGATAATTATAATTAATAATTAAGTTTGATAATTAAGTTTAGAGTAAGCGAATACTTAATTTCATCCTGGAAAGTGAAAAAATTGCTGTATGTGCTCTAAAATTCGTGCGGACAAATCGATAAACGTCAAAGTTTCACGAAATTTCTGAAATAATGTGAAATAATGAAATAATGAAATAATGTGCTTTTAAAATTCTCTGAATTCAAAATGTATAATCAATCCAAATCTTGGTATCATTGTCTTATATGTTGTAAAGTTTCAGCCGTTTTTGAGAAAAATAATGTTTTATGTCATTTTGATAAGCAAGTATACACCAAGATATGATGGAATTAAATGTGAAAATTTCTCTCTTTGCATCCATTGCATTCAAAAATTTTAATTTTTCATTTCACAAAAACATGAAATTCTATACCTATTCATTTTTCTGGCTTCAGAACCAGATGCTAAAAATGCTAGAATGTACTTTTCTAACAATTGGGGTAATTAAAATCTAGCGAAATTTAATATTCCTTAAAATTACTTCCGTTTACAAGTCAAAAGCAACTTCGAAGAAACATACGACACGATTAAAAGTCTTCATAAATCTGCCCCGAAAATCGATTCTACTAACCATATACTTAATATGACACCAACAAAAAAAAACAATTTACATACTCTATCAAAATGTAATTTCGCTCTGAGCGTAACTAATTAAATCCACGTCGACTTTGAAGCATGCTGTGTTCTTAAAAGCGTGTGAATATGCGGTCAAACCTTCATATATATTACATCTTGACCATCAGCAGATCAATCTCTTTCTGGACCAAGTAATGATAAATCTGAGAGCTTCGAACGAAACCCCACACAGATGGAAACTCTCTGACAATCTCATCAATCTATTTCGTTACGCATAATGTTCTACTCGGGATGCTCGATTTAACGTCTGGCTTACTTGTGGCTGGATGGCTTCTATTTAACTGTGATATCTTAATCCTGTAGCCGATAGTTAATTGATGACGGTTAGGTTGGGTATGTTTGAAAGGAATCAAATTTCATGATGTTTAGTCGGGTGATGGGTCAGGGTCACCAATCAAATTCAACTTTTTTTTTTCATAAAAAAATAACATAAAAACTTGATACACAATCATTTTAAAGGGGTGCATGCACGGTGCTTATAAAAATAGAGAAATTCATCGTTATCATTTTTTTATGTTCACGAACCAGTGGATTTGTATAAAAAGTATATAACCTCAACATAATTTCAAGCTCTTTAATTATTATGATATTCTATGTTTGTTAATTCAATCAGTTCTAAGATAATACGTCAATGAATACCAATTAGTATGTGATGACATTAATTGACGTATTATCTTAAAATTGATTGCATCCACAAAATCTGAATGACATGTTGACAAAAAAGCATATACAATGATCTTAGAGTTGTAAACTTCTCATTCAATCACACTGTTTCTTGAATAGAAAAAAAAGGTAAAGATGAATTTCTCTATTTTTTATGAGCACCGTGCATATGGATTAAGGCTTTGTAAAACGGCGATCTTTTAACCTCAAAGAATTCCAATGCATATTTGTATAACAAATCTTCATTAAAACTTCAATATGACCTGCATAGGTGAATATAATTAGAATCAAAATTTTGAAGTACCGATTGTTCATTTGTTACTATTTGCATCGTATACGTGGCCAACATCGATATCGATTTTGATTCTTGGTGATATTTGTATGCTTTTTCTCATCCCGACACCAATAATTTCTTTCAAATAATTACAAATGTTGAATTTTAAATTCAAAGTTAAATATTTGGTTCGATTTGATCTTGCCTTACTGCTATCTCATTATTTTTTTCTCCAGAATATGTACTAAAAATCGACTCAGTTGTACCAAGTAATGCTCGAATATGGACTAGTTAATTATTAATTGAGGTAAGAAAATAGCAACATGTATAACGAAGAGTAATTATAACTCACTAATCATCACTTGGTGCAACCGACTCTTAGTTCGCCATTCATTACCAAAACTTAAGAAACAATTTTATCTTCATTTTGATAAAGAATAAAATATTGTTTATATGTTGTAATGGTTTTTGGCGCCATGCAGTGTCAAGTCAACTTATATCTCCAGAAACCGTAAATTGTATAATAATTTCTAAATTTTCAAAGTATCTCTTCCATTGTTTAATAGCATTCTACATAATATGGTTGGGCTGATTCTTGTGTACAATCACCCTTATCAACAGCTGACAATAAAGTTTGTAATTCTTCACATTATTCACGATTAGGGTACAATTTGTTACCGACAAAAAAACAAGAGAACATATTCCACGGTGAAAGTTCCACAATGAATTCATCAGAAAACTTGATTATTCCACTCTCCGACAGTTAAGAGAGAAGTTAACTCGTAAAATGTCACCAGAATTAAATGCGGAATTGGTGTCGAAACAATACAGTAAAACCCTTGCTTATTTACTGAGTCGTACGGCGGGAACAGATTTATGGAGAGTTTACCCGACTTCCAGTGTTTCTCTGTATGTTTCAGGCTGTAAATCATATCGAGGGGTGAAATGTAATACAGGGGGTTAGGACAGACATCCGACTGAGGGGGGGGGGGGGGGGGGGGGTAGATAGACGAGGTGGATAGAAGGCGGGGTGGGGTGGGAGGGAGAGGTAAGCAGGAGAGAAAATTAGGAACGTGACGAGGAAGAGAAATAACAACTGGTAGAAAAAGACAACATAAATAAATCAAAAATACGAGAAATACTCATTCTCTCTTCTTATGTAGCTAGTGGGAGGGAGTGAAGATCGTGAAAAAAATGTGAGATATGTGACAGAATGAGATTAAGAAACAAGAAATTGGACGAAAATGAAATCAGTGTACCAGAAAATGTTGGCATGACGGCGTTTATGTAACACGTTCAACTCGACACTCGAAAGTTTACGAAGCGTATAGGTAAGTGTGCGATCTACTTAGTGAACTTGGTGATTCTTTTAATTATCGATACTGTCTAGCGACTGTGGCTTTAACTACACCTAATGGAGCGTATACACTTTTCACGTGGGAAAAGATTATATGATTTCACATTTCAGATTTTATGGTTTGGATGATTTTGTTGAGTCCCAAGAGAATTATCAGAGTTTACTTTCCAATCTACATGACGAAACTTCAATCAAGAATTAAGTGGCTTAAAAGAAAAACCCGTTTCAAGAGAAAGAGAACGAAATTAAATGTTTTCCATATTTTTTTATCAACATCGAACTCTTGGTACCTAATCATTGCTTCCCAATTGAGGCTCAGGATGAATTAGGGAGCCTATTTAATGCGGCTTCTCTAGGTTGTTTCAAGACTTCGAGGCAGTCTTGTTACTACATTTGAATAATTACATGTGGTTGTATGTAGTAAAACTTGTTGACTCTTTCATTTTCTATCCAGATAATAATACCAAGGATATAATACATATATCTGTGGAAATATTGAAACAATTGGACTGCTATAATATTCTCTTAATTTCCAAGTTCCAATTATAACTACTTCCAAATTATACTTCTCATCATTCCCATGGGAGTCGATTTAGCGGAATATCAGTTTTTTGGTGATAACTTTCGAACGGTCTGATATATCGAGATTCTAAAAGAATAGAAACACTTGTATTTCCAATACCTTGAAGATGAGGTAAGTATAATTGCTATTTATATCGCCCAATTGTCACGCATATACGGGTAAAAATCCACATTTGCAACCGTATACTCCTGACAATTATGATATATGAGATAAATACCATCTAGAAGGTATTGGAAATATCTGTGTTTCCTTTCTATTAGAATGTTGATATCTCATACCATTCAAAACTTATCATCAAAATACTGATGTTCCGCAGTTTAGCTCTTACTGAAAGTTAGCTTTTGGGTATTTTCTAATGGTCACCATGGTCATCAAGCTTAAATTATCGATCAAACTGTCATCTAGATATTTGCTTCACTCCCCAATTACATCCAATCGTTTTTCCACTGTACTATTATATATAATAGCCTGAATCAACAGTTAGGCATAATTTATCTTTATTAAAATTAATGTTTGCAGCGGCCAATATTTATCTTCCCTGATTTCGACACGAACTTAATTTTCTTCTTCATAGCTTCCGCTGAAGCATACCCTTTTCAAATATTAATCACATGCTAATCGAATCACATCCAGTCTAAATCACATTTTACAGTATCACACGTAATTAAAATAGTATCAAATTCAGAATGAAGAGTAAAAAAAAAAGTCGATAGAAAATAAAAGTATAAATCTCTAACCATATTGACAAAAAATATGCTCTAGTTTATAAGATAAATAACTGAAGTTTCCATCTGTATATACTCTACCAATATTGATCCTTATTATTCTCTACTAAATAACGCTTAACAAGTAATTGTACAAGACATGTAATCCTCTTAGGGCTTCCAGTTCCAGACAATGTTGGCTAGTCCTTTCAAATCTGGGACTAGCTGACTTGAATAGAATAGGACACAGACTTTCCAAGGCAATGCGTGAGATAGAGAAGAGACACACATACACATACACACTTATATATATATATATATATATATATATATATATATATATATATATATATATATATATATATATATATACTGACAATTTAGTGTATCAGGAATGATGGTGGGTGAAGTTGGATTACTATACTTTCCTGCGAACGGAAGATACGAAAGAGAGAATTCTTTTCGGATCTAATGCAGAATAAAGACGGTCAGAAACATATCAGTATCACGTGACTAAAAACTAACCCCATTTAGGAGTAAAGAAGCATCGAGAATTCGCTCTACGAAATGTAATATGTCGCTCGAGAACGTTAAACAAATAGATTAAATATGTGTCATTGTTTGAGATTTGCGCTCGCTTGTTTTCTTCTCTTTTCTACATGATTGGAAAAGGGATTTGGGTTAGAGCTAAATCAGAAATTAATGAAATTCGATGAATGATTCTCATTTTATGGTTTTATTTCATTTTTTGAGTGACATCGACAGCTAAGAAATTCCCCACTCATTTTATTCTACAAACAATCGGAAGTATTTCAAATGAATGTCATCAAATAAATTCGATCACTTATACATTTTTTAATGACAGCGATGTCTAACAATATAAAAGTTGAATGGTTGGAGAAGGGAAGGTTGCGAGTGAGAAGGGGGGGGGGGAGTCTTGAGTACTTGTTAAGAAGAAAGTACATTCAACAAAATAGGATCTGATTTCCAGTCAACGATCAAAGAAAACTTTCTCACTCCCTACTCTAACAAATAATATAATCAAGGACTTTGAAGATAATGATTAAAGTTTTATATAAACTTGTATAACGGGAATATTTTCTTTGGGGTCTCAACTTAAATTATTCCGTTTACATGATAAATTATTGTGCACGTGCTCTTGAATTTAATGCATTATTCTAGATGGAATGTCTAATGATAATTGTACCCTATTACAATCCCTCCATCGTACATAACGATGCGATTTGATTAGCATATTGCATACTTCTCGTGGTTTTACATTAAGTGTCGCTTCGCATTACTCGTAAGTCCAAGTCTAACACCCTCAGCTACCATGATTAATGGTGAGTTATTTCCTTCAGTAGTCAGATGGTGTTATATCACTCGCAAGAATTCCACCCTGAAGACTTTAGGCACGATGTAGTGATACCAAAATACTTTATCATAATATAAAGAAGGTGTAGTCACTCGTATCTTCCAATTGAGGTATTTTTGGGGTCAGAATCTGTGTCCATGGTCCCATCCGATTTGACTAATATAGCTTTTCTTGGTGGCGTAAATATAATGAAAACTAAAGTAAACTAAACGCAACTAAATCAAAATTGAAAAATCAAAATCAAATTCAAAATCAAAACTAAATAGAAAAGAAAAAAAAATAGTAGCGCAAATATCGCTTTTAATAGAACTATATAAAGCGACAGTGCTATGTACAATGCTATATACACGGTTCAGTAGAA
The DNA here is from genome assembly GCA_907164805.1 of Brachyptera putata. Classification (NCBI taxonomy): domain Eukaryota; kingdom Metazoa; phylum Arthropoda; class Insecta; order Plecoptera; family Taeniopterygidae; genus Brachyptera; species Brachyptera putata. Next base: position 5,053,377 of record OU015471.1, on the reverse strand, counting down.
CTATTATGTTAGAGGTGGCATTTGTTTTTTACGAAAATGATATATTTTGTAAATTCAATAATGTTGCCGGTACCGTAGCCACTCTTATCTACATCTAATCAACAAGGGAGTCAAATGAGGTCGTTGGCTCTGATTTGACCTCAAGAAACCCCAAATACCTGCCATGTTATTAGTATGGGAGTCGGTACACCTTCTTAATGTTTTGATAGAGTCTGTTGGTATCACTGAAACGTGCTTTAGGTATGTAGACATTGATAATTGTTCCTTCACAAATGTGGATCCATAATTGGGTCGGTCATTATGAATTATGTTTGTTTTATTTCTGTTATAGTTTAGAACTGACCTTATGAAGTTAGAAGTTGAAACAAATAACAAAACATGAGAGGATAACAAAATGGGTGGAGTCCTTCTTGAAAGGTAGATCACAAAAAGCAAAAGTAGATGATGAAATTTCGAATATGGTAAAAATTACTTCTGGGGTACCACAAGGGAGTGTCATTGGACCCCTTTTATACAATATATTTATAAATGATCTCCAAATCGGAATTCGATCAAGAATTCGTCTATTTGCTGATGCATTTTACATATTTGCTATTCAACAGTGAGAGGGAAAAAAATCAGTTACAAAGAGATTTGGACAGAATTAATGAATGGGTTAAAATAAATTTAATGGGACTGAATGTTGGAAAATGTAAAGTGGTGCACTTCCCTATCAGCAGTAACAAGAAAAAAGTAAATACAATTTATGAAATGGGAGATACTACACTTGAGGAAGTAGATGCGTATAAATGTCTTGGACTTTACATAAATACTCATTTAGGGTGGGGGGAACATGTCACAAATATCTCAAAAAGGGAATACGAAATGAAATGAAAAATAACATATATAAAGAGCCAATGAAAGAAACTAGAAAGAGAGCAACCAAGTCATTTTAACTAAACCAAATGAAATGATTTTTTTCTGACATTGTTATGATTTAATAAAATAATTTTCGAATATTGCTCGCTCACACAACAGTGCACGTATGATGATCTCATTACAATTTCAATTGAAGTACACCTGACGCGTTTCCAATCACGTTCGATATCGGGAAAATCTTCATTGCATTCAGTCCTTTCTACAGTCAAATGCAGCATATATATTCACCACGCAACATAAAATAAGGGAAAATTAAATATACGAAAATCTGAATAATACATATAAATATCATGCAATTATGAATGCAGCGCGAATAAGGGGTGGTATGTATATATTTAACTATATTTCCTATATTATTATAATTCATTCATATATATATATATATATATATATATACATATATATATATATATATATATATATATATATATATATATATATATATATATATATATATATATATATATATATATATATATATATATATATATATATAATTTTGATTATATTATATTTATATAATTACTTGTGTAATTATTGCGCATCCAATATCAAATACAGCTATGAAACCAACAAGCTCTAAATAACTTCTATATATCAGATTTTAGTTTTCTGTTTTATCTTAAAGTTCTCCAGAATAAGTAGTACTAATTCTTTTATGAGTAATAAGCTCTTCTCATTGTCTTTGTCCATTTCTGGCATTCTACCACGGTCATGGTATATCGAACTATTCTATTCATTTTATTTTAGAATTTATTTTCCAAAGCTTTTAATCCAATTTATCTAGTTATTTCTATAGTTGACTCGACTTATTATGACTAAAATAGATAACTGTTCATGCAATGGTATAAAAGTTTAACGACCCATTGAAATAAGTTCATTTTAATTCCAGTAACAAGAATTCAAAATATTTGTATACAGTATTCTCATATTAATACTTATACTATTCATCCACAAAACTCATAAGGTATAAATATATAAAAGTTTATATAGGCCTAACTTATGAGGCATGAATATATTAAGTTCATATAATAACAAAACATACAATACAAAACATTTATATAGTTTCAACTATTCAATCTTAAAACTTGTTATTATTAATTACCTATTAGGAAATAGGAAAACAAATGGATTTTTATAAAATATCACAGTGTTGAAATTATTTTCTTCATGCCTTCAATATCGAATGGCTTCGCTTATGGGTACTTTAACCTATCCACTTTAAATGGCAAAACAGTTGGAGTTTCCGTTAATACAATGTATGTTTTATTTTTATGAAGGTTCAACAATATTTTATTTAATTTAACCCTGTGTCAACTAAAATGTAAATCGCGTGCAAGAATCCATTCGAAAATTATTGAATTGTTCAAGTCGAGATATACATTACGAACCACATAAACAGCGTCAGAATAGACTTTGTGGGGTTATTTGTGTACTTTCTAACATCAAAATCTACGTAATATTCATCAAAACATATGAATAAAAATAGGGAAACGCAGTACATGCGTTGTAGGATGAGCGAGATTTTATATGATTATTTTTTCTTTTAAAAACCCATCGAAACTTGATACCAATGTTAACCAATCAAGACTATGGATGAAAGATAGGATCGTTTATATGAAATATGTGAATATGAATTATAATATGAATCATATGAAATATACTGGAAAAATGGTGAAGTTGTACACACCTTGATTTTGGGCCCATCATCTCATTACCTACATAATCCACCTCTTGATAATTGCAATCATTTTACCATATGCTAAAGAGATACATAGACAGTTCAATCAACGTTAAATTAAGATTAATGCCCACTCCTTTGTCTCCACCCTCTCCACACCCCCTTACTCTATAGTACCGGCAATAACCGCTAAGAATGCTCAGAATTGTTTCGGAGATTGCGCTTCAGTCGACGGTAAGATGGATGCTTGCCTGGCTTGATTGTCAAGTCTTCAACGTGACTGCTAGCAGCGCTCTAGGAATGTATAGCGATGATTGAAGTAACTTCAGGTAATGGTGGGAGGGTTTTGAATCTCGCGAAGTAACTTACAAGGGACGTCTTGAGTATTTCTTTAGTTTTTAGTCAATGATTTTACGAAAGAATTGGTTCAATCTGTTGATCATCTTTTGATAGCTTTCTTAATAGAGTCCTTTTATTCATGTGAAGAAAAAAATCATCTTCGAATAGGCTCATACGTTGACAGTCTTTATAATAAAGTTATCTATATAATATTATTATCATTATAATTCATGTTTTCTCAACCATTTTCACATAACACCCAGCACATAAATTCAAATAATTTCCTTCGCAAACATGAATTAACGCCTTTAGTAATCGCATCCGAACTAATTTCAACAGCAGGATTTACTTGTTAAACTACGAACGACCACAGATTCAGTATAAATACAGGTACTGTAATTAATTATCTCTATTTTCCAGTAGCTACTCATAAGTTGAGTAAGGTGTTATAAACTGGAGATTAGTATCTAATAATTCACGGCATAACAAACACGTATTGATAGTAATATGAAATGGGTTTCAAGCGTTAATGCAGTGGTATACTCAGTATATGTATTGCATGTACTTTATGTTTCAAATATACTCACTGTGCTGTTAATCATATATTTTCCATGAGTTTTGAAAAATGTTTGTCAAAATGTTGTTTGATAGTCAGAATATTTGTAGGTATATACTTGTTTATTTTGAAACATTTTTCAAAACTCATGGAAAATAAATATATATATATATATTATTCAACTTATACAAAAATTATTACTATTCACGTCTTCCAAATATAAATGAAAATCAAAATGTAACATATATTAACTTCGATGAAAATGTGATGAATTGATAAAATAGATAAAAATATATGAAGTAGAAACTATATTCTGAAAATATATACTGTGGGATTCTGAATTTGACATTTTTATATTTCTACATGTATTGTCAAGAACGTAATGATATAGGTATATTTTCAATAGATTCATTCATATTGATAGTTATCCCGATGTTTTCGAATGCTATATTTATTGATTCAATTCATCCTAATATATAATATAAACATCAACAATACCATGATTGGCGACTAAGTGTAGGTCTGTATATATTTAGGTACCTGACAGAAAAATTTAATGTAGGTAATGTAATAATATGAACACGATTAGAATCTTCATATAAAACGTTCTCATTACACAAATGTTGGTGTTTGTTATGATCTATAAACATCCAAAGTTTAATTAATGCCATTTGTTGTTTAATTATTCATCTAATAAATTAGCTTATAGCAAAGCAGTCATTCGTTTTAGTCAATACACAAGTAAATTAATTAACTTTACTCATTTACTGTAATTTAAAATTAATATATAACTCAAAAGTAGTAATTATGTCCTTAATTATAACTATATCTTACTTCAATTAATCTATTTGTTTTGTAGTCACACTCTTTCTAAAAAAAGACAGTATTCATTTATTAAAACATTAGCTAATCCTTCAAATACTCAAGCTTTCAACCTTTTAAAGATTGATGTGGTATCCATCGAGCATCCCTTTATACCACACTTTAAACCCACCACCGTTAATAATTTATCCGACCGAAACTGTCACCTAACATTAGGAAGTAACTTTGATTTCGTCCTTAACGCGCTCACGCATTCTGTCGGCTCCAGAGGATAACCGATATATGCGTACGTATACTCGACCAATCTGTGGTCGTATCTACGTAACCTCTTTGTCGATAAATTTAAACTTCGACACTTCTCTAAGTGTTTTCTCATCGGTGTCTCTCTTCATTCGTGCTTTCAGTATTTCCTTTTAGATTTTTTTCTATCTCTTTCTCTAACATTTGTCTCTCTTCTTTAATCCGCTTCTCTCATTTTATCTGTGAGACAAGATGATATATAACTGTCGTATCTTCTGGAATAGCGAAGACGAACACAATTTATTAGTGATGTTAGGTGACACGATTTACAAAAATCAGTTGAATAATAGTACCAGTGAATTACTAGTACAGGTTTAATATTAAAATGATACATATACATCATGAAGAAATCTCCATATATTGAAAGGGACTAATTATATTAATTTTTCATTCCGCAATTAATTCATAGAAAAAAGTTTAATGAACCTATAATCGGAGCTAATTCCATTTTCACCATGATTCCATAATTCACATACTTGAGTTGTGTTGGATTCTTATATTTCAAGTTTCGTGTGATAACATTGGAGTTACTATTATTGTCATCAAATTGAATTAATGTCAGTTTCAATTAAATGTCCTCAAACCGAATTAATTAGATGGATGTGAGCGAAGTCTTAATTTTATCATGAGACAACTTGAAAGGACAATTACATTGTTATAATTATTATTTAATTCATTTTAATCCTTTTGATGCTGCTTAGCGACCCCATCAAGAGTTAGGTTATACGGGGATACTAAATGCAATTCTTCATCAATGCTTCCAAAAAATCCAACGAAAAACCTAATTTCTAGAAAACTTGGAACGCACATTCGTTATTTTACGAATTCGTTCAATACGTGTTAGGTGACGTTCGTTATTATTGTATAGTTTCCGGTCGAGCCACTTTTGAGAAAAACAATTAATGTTTTTCAAAACATGAGTGGGAACAACCTGTTGATTATGCGGGACTCGAACCCACGCTTTACTCGACTTCCGAGCAGTGCTTTGGCCGAATGACTCAGAAGGATAGCCAACTCATTTCTTATCAATTAGAAGTTGTAAAAGTCATCTATTTTCAACGAAATCTCTAATCAGAATAATTAATTGATCAAATATATCGAGCAATCGATAGTAGATTATCGAGCAATGTCGAGATTTTTGAAAAGCATACATTCAATCCATTTCAAAGTGTTGAAAATAAAAATAAATACTACTGGTGTAAAATATTATATAGGATATATATATTGAAACCCGGCACTTCCACCAAAAGTATTTGCAGATCCTGATATGACATATGGTTGTCCATAATAATAGAAAGTCTGGAACATATAGGAAAGAAGTACGTTTTACACATCTTATCATCTTTATCTCTTCATTCTTCATGTTTTTTATATTGAATATAAAATACGTGGTCATTGATTCTATATTAAAACGTATAAAATATAAATATATTCCAACAACCTCGAAAATAACACGCCATTTTCTAGTGACGAGTTCACATATCAAGAATGACGTATAAAGGTTAAGGTGAAGAATTTGAAGATCGACAAGGGAGAAGAAAAGGATGGGTCAGTTCCAAAAACTCTCCACTACGATATCCCGGGAAATTGGATAGACGTCTCGGATGCCATTAGATTGGAGTCACAAACCATGCAGGGAAAGCAACTTTCACGATGAAATTCAATCTCTTTTCTATCCTTGACAATATTATTGTACGATCCAAATTCAATCTACCCTTCCTCGGTGAATTCCATTCATAATAAAATGTTGTTAAAGGAAAACATGGAAAATCGCATCACATCGAAATGTAACTCTGAAAAATGGAACATCATTAGGACACGAAGGAGAATTATATTTTCCCAGTGAACGAATAAGATCCTTATATGTACTTATTAGGAGTTCACTTCTAGTTTAACTTTTTATACTTTGATCAGTTCTAACTTCGAACAAGATTCTTCATTTAATGTTGCTTGACAAGTTTACCAACATCTAGGTTATATGGGAGTTATAGATTATAGGCAGGGCTTAATTTGCTACTAAAAAGGAAACGGAACTCCTCAAAGTAAACTGTTTCTTCTATATTCCCCCCCTCTCCTATGAAAATCTCATGAAAAAATACCACAAACGATTAATTAGTCCTCAAATCGTATTCGAATTAGTTTAATCGAAATTATTTTCACCTTCATTAAACAATGACAGAGAATAATATTTAATATCTAGATATGTATCAATGGTGCAAAAATATGACGTTAATTTATACCGCTTTTTTGGAATGACTAATCTCCTACATATTTTGATATTCGACTCACCCGATTTGAATAAGACAATTGAAATTTGTATTTTGGTTCCTCGACACAGAAAAAAAATAATTATGAAACTACCTTGAAAAATGTGGACCAAAGTTGAAGCGTTTTTGAGCCTTCTACAGCTGGTGTTGGGGACATGGGTAATATTCGAGACGAATCCTGAGACGAACATCACTATAGATTGCAATCTGACTTCCATCCTACACTGTCGATATATTTTTCAGAGAAATGATTGGAAAAATACATTCTCAGAATGAGAAAATATTTATTCGTCTGTAAAAGTTATATTGCATGCTGATAGTATTGGTATAAATGAATAAAAATCTACCTTATCAAATTGATTTTCCAACATTTTGAAATTATAACGAGCGTACCTATTTATGAAAAGGAACTGAAACACCGTTCCGGTGTATTCCGGCACAAATTTGCCACTGATTCTAGGTTATATGGGGGTTACGACAGGTTATGACATCTAGATTATATGGGGGACAAGATTAAAGGATAGTAAGTGAAAGAAACATTTACAAAAATCCATGCCTACATTGACAAGAAATCGTGTCCATGTCCATCTATAATATCAGATTTCAAAGGATTGTCTTATCAACTGTCTTTGCAAAACGGATGCCTTGGATTATGAATGAAACACATCGACATGATTCATACTTGATAAACTGTAATTCTGAAACACATTATCGTTAATCAACAAGTGTTATTCTGAGCCACCCTCTTCACAGAACATGCTCGAGAAATACATTGTGCATGTTTCATTTTCAAGTACAGTTCTCACAAGCTATTGCAGATGACATGTACATGTTTTGTGCTCCACCACTCTTACGTAGCGCGAGTATGAACAAAAACTTGCCGAAATAATTGGCTAATTCACGATACAATGTTGCAAATATTCAGCATTTATATTTTATTCTCGACTAGTTCAAGGGAAGTTATTTGTAAGGGGTATAAACGTTATATATGAATATGCAATACCCGTTTCATGGTAAATGACTTCAGCTTGATTCTTGTGGAACCTTCAGAGACATATTAAAATCATAAACTATTTCCAAATTAACGAATTCAATTATAACTCTAGAAAATAATTAACGTGAATTGCGTCTGCTACGAACACTTTGTGGGTTATTTGACGTGTACAAAATAAATAAATAATTTTAAACAACTAAACCTAAACTTATCCTAATGGAATTTTCTTGCTATTTATCATTTTCATCCATCACAAACTACAACATATTGCTTCATTTCCTCGAATTAATTAATTAACGTATTTTACAATACTTTCCTACAAGGTACTAATTACATTGCTATATAGGCCTACTCCCCTAAAAGTAATAATTGTATTGCTATATATTTCCCTGAAAGTACGAAATTCTATTACTATATTTCTCAAAATAAAACTTTCGTAGTTCATCTCTTTCTCTCTCCTCCGGTCTCTCTAACCACCTTCTTCTCTTTCTCTCTACCCTTTCGGACTTTGTTCTATTGATCTTTCCCAACAACGTTCCGACAACAGCTGTATTGTGTAGTGTAGTAACCCACCCTCCCGGCTCTTTTCTAAATTACTGAAAATACTCTCGTTATATATTTACCTCGGGGTTCTGCGGGGGTGGAAGTAGGTGGGTTGGGTGGAGGGGGGAGGGGGGTGGGGGTGGGGACTAGAAGGGGGTGTGTATGTGACGCAAAGCTCTACTATACAATATTAGATTAACACGGGTTGCGACTGTGTTGTCTCGCATACCAAACAATTAGCTTTATTCTCATTTGCGGGGAAGTGGGAAAGATGTTATTATATATTCTCGAATATTAGGCTGTATTGTGGATCACAGTTCGGTTAATCTTGCAATTTGATTATGAAATACAAAGGATGGAAATCTGAGAATGACATCGTCTGTTTGGTATACGTGGGAAAACGATTGAGATAACACGTTTTCTGGAATCGTTTGTTTAAAGTGCCAGTGATTTAAACTTCAAACAGCAGTTTCGTAACGATAACCATACGGCACATTTAACGAAATTGGATGTTCGTTATATTCGAATTTGGAGTTCGTGGATTTGAGTAAACTTCGTGCTAACACAAAAGGAATTTTTCGTTCAAATTGGAGATAGCCAATGGTTAATTGAGCCAAGGGATTAATCAGTACCAAACAGTGATGTTTCTGAATTCGAAGAATTCCAGTTACAAGTCCCTTCAATTCTTCACTCTCTTTTCCCCGTTCGCAATACTAATTCACTCTTCTCTTCGTTTAACTACTTTCCTCAATATCTCTTTATCGAACCAACAATATCAATTAATTCATTTCTTCTTATTTTCTATCCTCTTTTCAAATGTTATCTCTCATATCTATTTGTCTTCTTGCTCTTGTTTTCCAAGCCAACTCCAGCTCTCCATGATATAGCTAGCTCAAAACTTTTCTCTGGTTTTTTGAAATAGGCTTCTATGCCTAGTTTGAATGAAGAATCTTATTATTATGTTAATTTCATGTTTTTAAATTATAAAATTTGTGGTGATATTTCGTATTTTAAAGATTATATCTGGTGCATAAAACTCGGAAAATCAACATCAACTCATTACTTATTAGAAAGAATATGAAATTTTCATGTAGAACATAATCATTTATTTGCAGTGAATCCAAAACTAGTGCACCAGTCGTATACTTGCATTAGTAGCTATAAAACGTGAATATATAAATAAAATGCAAAACCATTTCCGTCGAACAATAATATACGAAACGTTTGATGAATAATCGTAAATTATTCCGACAACAATACGAAGAACAATACAAAATACAAATATTGTTCTTTACATAAAATTTCATCGCTCTAATTATTAGAAACCCCTTTTTCATGACATATAGTCAGATGAAACTGAATGCAAAGATTCCACTCCACATCCTGGACGAAAGTATGGTTTGTTTCATATATTAATTGGTATGCTTGTATCCGTGCACAAAAGAAGAAAGTCGTCTACCAACTAAATAATCTTGAACAGCCTATTAAACATTTGTATTCCCTCCAAGAATGGAGAAAAGAGAATTATTGCCAAATGTAGTAACTGCCCTTTGAATGGCAATATACACTTGTTGTCTAGTATTATGTGCATGAGATTTTCCAGGTACCAACTTCGAACTTGTCACATGAGGTATTGTGGTGCCAATCCTTATATGATTCTATATGTAAATGTTGAAGTGTTTGAAGGACTTCCCAACCCAGAAGTAGATTTTCACAATTAATGAGGATATTTATTTTCCCAATTTCAGAGAAAACTAGTGATCATGATTTCAATTTCAGAATTATAATCAATTCATTTATCCTCCAGGACTCGGTTCTTTTCTGAGTCGTGACGTACACATTACTCGATTCTCTTCATGTTTCTACACAGAGTTGGTAATGCCTACGTCATGATGGGGTTTACAACTCGCAAATTTGGTGTACATCTGACTTCGAGTGATTTCAGATATTTCAAGAAATTTCAGGGGATTTCAAGAGATTTCATACGGATTCCAAGGGGATTTCAAGTGATTTCAGGGATTCAAGGGATTTCAGGGATTTCAAGGGATTTCCAGGGGATTTCAAGAGATTTCATATGGATTCCAAGGGGATTTCAGGTGATTTCAGAGATTTCAAGAGATTTCAAGAGATTTCAAGGGGATTTCAAGAGATTTCATACGGATTCCAAGAGCATTTCAAGTGATTTCAGGAACTTCAAGGAGATTCAAATGGAATTTCATGGCAAGTGTACACCGGATTTCAGGAGTTGTTAACCCCTCGGTCATGAGTCATTGTTTCTGGAGGATCAAAAAATTAATTTCAATTTCTGAAATTGAGATAATACTTTCTGGTTTTCTCTGGAATTATGGGAATAAATATTGTAATTATTCACTCAAATCTAGTTTCAGGGGTTGTGATGACCATTACGAAAATTCTGTGATCTACAATAATCCAGCATTATATGCACTATATTCATCTCACAATTGAAATTGTTTGAGAGCGGCTTGTTCGACCATGTCACGAGGCCGCAAGTTTACTTTACAATATTGTCTCTAATACCTCAACATTTATTTTAAAAAAAAATATACGGACATTCGAATGAAACAATTGATACGCTTCTAAAATGTTTTCCATTCCATTCGCAGGTTTGTCCGTTTAGTAATTCACAAGTATCTCGCTATATATTATTGACGTCAACCTAAAATAAACACATCCTGCTATAATTGTTGTGGTACTTCAAATGCCAGTAACACAATGTTATTCATTTGCAACAGTACCACGAGGCGAAGGTTTTAGCAGTGTGGGGGTGGGGGCGGCGGGGGCGGTGGGGGGTGGGGGGTCGTGTAATTTAATGTGTGTTTGTGCGGGACAAGAACCCAGTTCTATCTTCAGGCAACCATGACGTGACCCCCTCTCCCCCCACCGCATGGTCCAGTGCTACTGACATACCTCCCCCAACCCCCTGCTTCCACCCCACCCCCACCTCCCACCTCCCACCCCCATCACCTTGGTATACTCAGTATTACCGTACACTTGTGTTAGATTATATTTTACTGATAAACTGACGAATTAAATGCGATATTGTGAAATGCTGGGGAAAAAGACAAACCTCGTTTTATTACATGAACATAATGGGGCTAGAGAATGATATTTTCATTTAATGATCTTGTTATAAACAGCTAATATGGATTATTGATACATTCGAATACATCAAAAATGCATTTTTACAGAGACAAATGTATTTATACTCTTTTTATTCGTGGTGTTCTATCTTCACATTTCATAATTATGTGAGTAACTTATTTATCAATACATTAAACCTTCTAATTGTACATTATTGTTGAAGAAATAAAACATTACCAGTGTCCAAACTGTCCATTATGCTATTTTGGAGTGCTGTCACTGCAATTCACCTATTATGCTGACAAACATTGTCAACAAAATTGAACTCGATTCATTTTTGTAACTATCCGTGATGCAATTTAATCATATTAAGTAATGAGTAATTAATAACTGATAGAATTTTAATACATTATCTATAGAGAGATGACATGTTTGTCAGGTTACATAACAACTAGGAAAAATGGGGACACAAACTGATATTGATGTGGGGATTGAAACATACAATTTGAGACGCATTGTTGTCCACTCTTGACAACAATGTGTGGTGTCAGTTGACAAAAGCCTTTGGTTATACCATTAATCATAATCTCATTGTTTTTATTACTCGTGTTCTCGATTTTTATTCATAGTTAATTAGATGTGCGTTAGCGAAGATTTCCATGCAACTCTTATGGGCCTTTGTCTGTTTGTTTGTCTGTTTGTTTGTTTGTGGGCACAGGTCACAGGGTTTGACCGATCGACATGAAATTTTTTTTGTATACGCAAACTTATCCACCTTAGAACTGTATAGTTTTTGGGTCAAATCGGTTGGACCATTTTTGTGAAACATCATCTCCAAGTTTCTAAAAACCCCATGAGATTAGGCTGAGCGGAAAAAATTGAAAAATAAAATATCACCAATATAATTCAAATTATATATAATTCAACGTTCATAGTTGTTTGTGACGTAGCGTGCAGCCTTTTTTAAACTATCTTCATTTCCTCATCGATTAGCGACTGAGGTATGAGTGTCCCAGGCACTTGAGCAATACTCGAGTGTTGGTCGAATTAAGCATTTATGCTTTCATAGTTTCATAGTTAATCAAGTGGGTTAGAGTGTAAACATTGAGCGTAATTATTCCAACATTGAAATATCTCTGAGAATAATTCCATACCCTGGGATAATACAATTCTCTATGCACTGGTGTTTATTAATGTAAACGACATCATGGAAGTTTGTGTTGCTTTGTTGATTGACACTTCGCTGCTCAAATAGCCACAATATACAAAATAAACTACATACAAACCAAACAAACAGATTACAGGATACAAATATATATATATATATATATATATATATATATATATATATATATATATATATATATATATATATATATATATATACAGATATAGATACTGATAGTTCCACATCCTCATCTTGAAGTATCATATTTTATGATATTTTAACACTACCTTTCCAATAATTATATTTTAAAACTTATTTAGATATTATTGAATGATTGAATAAAAACTATTTTCTTGACGAGCCCACCAACAGCTAGGTTATTTGGGGGTACAAATGAGAAGGTGACAATGAATCTATGAAGTCTACTCAGATGACATTTACAAAAACTCATGCCATATGTGGGGGTCGAACCCACCCCCCATGGTGATTTCAGTTTATGAAGCAGTGCCTTAGCTGACTGTGCTAGATATATTTTTTGCGTAATCGATACCATAATAGACCTTTCCAGGAATATCATATTGTAATTTTTCTCTCTATTTGCAATTTACATATACGTAAATTAAGTCCGATTTCCACAACCATACATTATTTGTATCAGCTAATCAATTTTAAAATGTTAAATAATGAGATTGCAAATATTTATTACACATAATGTGCAATTATAGTTCAGATTCATAACTGAAAAACATTTGATCGAGTCAAGTGGTGCATTTGCATTTGCCCAGGGAGTTTCATTAAAACATGGCCCTTCCACCAAAACACGATCTTCGACATGCAGTTCAGAGGTAGAAGTGACTGTGTGATTGTATAACTGTGTAACTTTGTAACTGTGTAACTGTAGAACTTTGACATATTCTTGTGCAACAAACAATAATACAGGGGTCGTCAACCTCACTTAAAAGAGTTATGAAAATAAAACTTGACACTCATTCCCAAAATTTCGCGTGCGAAATGATGAACGATGTTAGTTATTCAATAGTCCATCCATTCAGTATCGATCCCACGATATTTGATTCAGTAGAATATGAGTTTCTTGAACGGTATATGATATCAAAATTTTAATATGGAGAAACACAGAGTTGTCCAAAAACTAGTAGTACGAAATCTATATAATTCACGAAGAAAACAAAACAAAAAACAATTTATAATATTGGAATTAATGATTATAGTTATCTATACATAATAATTGAATCCCTCTACCCTGTACAGTGTTCAAAATTAAACACACGTATATGTAATCACATCCATAGCGTCAATCTCAATGTAGATGTGCTAATTCTGTTGATGAAACTGTACGTACAGACACATGTCAGAATTAGTTTATTCACTGTTCAGTTAATAATACAAAGTTTCACCAGGATTATTGAAACTAAATTATGATCAGCATACACAATTGTGTATCACTGCATTACGGCAAATGTGTATTTACGTATACTGTAAAGTGCCCTCCTATTTATAAAAAGTGCCCTCCTCCTGTATGTAGTTATGAGAAATGTACATTTGATATGAAATGTATGTACAATGTCAAGCACATGAATTGACCTATCAAGACACATTAGAAGAAATCTTGAAATATATTCAAGGACAAAATACAAGATTACAATATATATACACCCACCCCATGTATACTACATCATGAGGCCTATGACACAATCAGAGGTTTGATTTGAGGATAGATTTGATTTAAAATTTTGAATAAAAATTTAAATGATAGTGTATGACAAAAATATTCTTTAATGGCCACTTGCTTGCACCATTTCGAAATATTATTCCATTTTTGATAAAACTAGGAAAACGCGTTATGTGTTTCCACGTTGATGGATGAGCTAATAAGAATGAAATTGAATTCTCTCAAAAGTTATATTAAGTTTATGTTTCGACAGCATTCAAGGGAAATTACTATAAATCCACCTCGGAATTTTACTATAATATTAATTTGTTGTTTATAATTTATCACACTATGCAAATTGCTTTGTTTTGTTGAAAGTTCAGGAATGACAATTTTAATTGTAAATATAGATACGAGCTTATGCCAACTGCATCGCGTTCGGAATTGAAAGAATAGCTGTACTAAGTATGTTTGCTTTGGCTATAGCTTTAACGGAACGTTTGTTTGTTCGGCTTTTTGTTTGTTTGTATATGTCATATATAGTGGTAAAACCTATAATACACCATTTTATTGTGATATATTGGATATTGTATATTGAAACAATGAGAGTTTACTAAAAAACAAAAACTAGAAATTATTGCGTATAAGTTTTTAAATAATGGTTTCAGTTTTAGAAATATTAGCTTAAAGTTCAGTTGGAGTATTTTGGTTGCGATTTATGTATTTGATGTTTGTACAATTGTTTAAACTGCACATAACGCATCAGTTCCGTTAGTTTTTTTAAATTAAATTTCATACATTGTAGGCCTATGCTATTTTTAACTTCACAATTGCATTCTTGAAAACGGCACCGATGATCAAGGAGTCAGTATTGACCACAAGGATCTACTTCTTTTATCCACAGTTGGACTGAATTTTGAATTTCAATAGAATTGACCAAGTATTGGGAATTTCATCCTATTTTTTTCTTAATTCAATTTTTCATCAGTCACATCCAGTCTTCATAGTCTTATCAAACTCAATTCAGCCTTAAAGGACATCACAACCCTGAAACTACATTTCAACGATCAATGGCGATAATCATTGATTTAATTTTAGAGAGAACTAGAAATCATCATTCACTCTTAGAAATTGAAAAAACAATTTTTCTTACTGCGGGACCATGAGCCATCATGTAGACATTACCAATTCTGTGTAGGAACATGAACAGAATCGAGTAATGTCTACGTCACGACTCAGAAAACGGGCCGGGTCATGGAGGACAAATAAATAAATTATAATTTCTGAAATTGAGATGATTTCTATCTCTCTAAAATTAGAAAAATAAATATCGTAATTACTCGCTAAAATCTGGTTTCAGGTTTGAAATCCAGTTTGTTATGTTCTTTGCAGAACGAGCACAATATATGATCTTCTACTATTGACCACGAAAGCCCTATGCAAAATAATTGATCACGAATTGAAGCTGAGGATAACAAGGTAAGACCAATCGAACGTGGCAACCAAAAGTCGATCTAAGAAAAAATAACAGTGTATACTTTTATGTGTGTTTGTTTTCCTTTAATTTCATGAGTCGATCATTATCACCTGTTTAACAATCTGTAATGAGTAAATAACATAATAACTAACTGTAGATCTCACAACCCCAACTTCACCAATATAATATGATGATAAATTCTTGTTAATTCAATTCAATTCATTCAAAAAAATGAAAATGTCAAAAGAAACCGTCACTCGAATGGTAACGCAATTACATTTCCATTAATTCCCTTTTCATAAGAATTAATTTCTGAAGTAGTGAAATAAAACAATCTATTTACGCGGTAAAAAGCGTCGCTAGCACAGCGTCTGCGTGCAGCCACGCACTAGTAATGACGTAGCGTGTACTCCCCGAGTCACACTCTATTCGACGTTACGCGCGCGAAAACAAGGATCCATACGGTTGCTATGACGACGCCGGATGCTGCCTGCATCTAAAGGGTCAATGCTCCAGTCGAAGGTCGTCACCCACTCACCCACCATCTACCCTTGAGTAAATAGCTTGATTTTATTTGGAAATATTCACGGATTTGAGTTTTTTTTTACGAATTGTGTGTACTCAGCCGAATGTAGATTCGTTGTTGAAGATTGTCAGTCGAGATTCACTGATTTTATATATTCTCCATATGAAATTAAGATAGAATTATTTTGAATGGTAGCGTAATACAAATAAAATTCGTCTCTCAGTAAAAACGAAAAAAACATTCTATAAAAATGAAATTCTCTTATTTTCGTTCACTTTATTATTTATAGGCCTACATTAAAGGGCTATTGTTCAAATGTTGAATGAAGCTACACAATACACTTTAGTCGATCAGTTAATGGACATCATAACCCCAAAACCAGATTCTAGCAGATGATGAACATATTCATTTTCCTAATTATAGAGAAAACTAGAAATCATCATCTAAATTTCAGAAATTTAATCAAACTATTTGTCTTCCAGAACCCGGTCCTTTCTATACATAATCGGTGATGCCTACGTCATGACTCATGGTCTCTGGAGGACAAAAAATTGATTTCAATTTCTGAAATCGAGATGATGATTTCTAGTTTTCTCTAAAATTTAGGAAATGCACATCGTTATTATCCATTAAAATTTGGTTTCAGGCTTGTGGTGTCCTTCAAGTAATTCTATTTTGAATAATTATAATACATCAGGAAAATTGTGAAGTAAGTACAGTCAGTACATTTTCAACGACTTTGGAATAGTTTCAAAATCATGATAAGTGCAATAATGCAGTATGCATGCAGTAAAATGCATCACAAATGAGGGAATTGGGAAATACTCTCCAATTGTTATTCGCACTCTATAAACTAGAATTTAGATGATGTATTTCTTTTCCATTTATAGCCAAATTCAGTGTAATATAATTATATTTCTATTTCTAGCCTAATTCACTGTAATCTAAAATGTAATTGAAAATGCTCACTCTAATAATATTCCTAGATAAGTTTTACATAAACAATATCATGAATAAGCGAAAAAACTTTATAGTTCATTCATGATTAAAGTTCTTGCGTATAATACTTCATTTTGACCCAGATCTTTATTATGTACTTCTACCAAATTTACTATACTTGGAATTATACCAAATTATCAGTATTAAAGAGAACCCCTACGGAACCATTTACTCAAATGTTTGAAGTAATATTTTAGATTTTACCCAAGTCCATTTAACTAATTGAAACGTATATTAAAAAGTTAGTGAAGTTATTCTTACCTCTTTGTTTTATGATATTAGTATTATGAATTTAGTCCAGTATTTTCTCTTCTGAAAAAGAAAACTATACTAACTTGCGAAACAAATTAAATCGTTTATTTGTATTTTATTATAGAAAATATGTACGGTATAAAAATTACATTCTTTTTTCTATTCATTTACTTCTGAAATAATATACATTACTACTTCTTTTAAGTAACGTTCACTTTAATTTTATAAAAGTTTTTATATGTTATTTATCTCAGTTTTACCCAACTAGATCTTAGCTTCTACTCTAGATGACGTTGAAGATGATAAATGAGACTCGAATATTGTTTTTGTTATTTTTACCAAATCCTTGTTTCTGTACCAGTAAAATTCCCTCTATCTACGTCCAAGCTACTATCATTTACGACAAAGAACATCCCTTCTTCCCAGACAGGTTGATCTAATCATCCCCAGATCACATGAGCAACTTTGAAACTTTGCTGATTTTACTGAATAACAGCAATCAAAGGACATTTCAGAACAATTATCCAGTTTTTTTCTAACCTTTCAACTGATTATAAAGCTGTAATTGGAAGTGTTGAATAATGAATGGATGCTGTGAAAGGAATCTAGTTAACTGCTATTCGTTTTTCTTTATTCTGTTTTATGAGATCAGAGTAACCGAAAGTCTCTGTATTACAAATACTGGGGAAAAATCTTACATTTGTTTGACTTTATTCTGTTTTTGAGTCTGATGGACCAGTATGTAACTCGTTGAAACGTCTTTCAGGTGACCGGGGTTCGAATCCCTGCGTGGATCCTGATGGAGGTTTTTCATGTTTTTTCAACTGCCGTTGAAGGCATATACGAGGATGTTTCCTTAAGGAGTGCACGCACGATGCTTATAAAAATAGAAAGATACATCTTCACTATTTTCTTCCATGTCCACGAACCAGTGTATTTGAATAAAAAGTATAACTCAAAGATAATTTTATGCTCTTTAATTAATATGCCATTCTGTTTCTGTGAAATCAATCAGTTTTACAGTAATATCTCAATTAATTCCATCACATTCTTGGCATCCATTGACGTATTATCTCAAAAATGATTGAATTCACAAATATAATCATTAATCAAAGAGCATATAATTATTTCAGCGTTGATATACATTTTATTCAAGTCCACTGGTAAGTGAACATGGAGAAAAATAGTGAAAATAAATTTCTTTATTTTTCTAGCACCGTACAGTTTTTCTAAGAGTCGTAGCAGCGACTGTTTCTTTACCATCATCCGATTCCCATAATAAAATAACTCGGTATTTCATCTTCCGATCATCTTATTGATCATTCAGCGATGCCAATAGATCTCATAGTCATCAGTACCGTGCGTCATTAATGCTAGCCCAGTACAAATCTAGTTATCCTCTATCTGAGAGTTGTAGAAAATAAATAGTATGGGTGAAAACATATTTGAACTGCCAGTTATGGCTACTCTCATGTTGGTAGCTCAATACGATTTATTTATTTTTGTTTTTTAATGATGCTTAACGACCCCGCCAGCAGATAGGTTATACGGGGCTACGAATGAGCGGGTGATAATGTAACGATGAAG
Source organism: Brachyptera putata (assembly GCA_907164805.1). NCBI lineage: Eukaryota > Metazoa > Arthropoda > Insecta > Plecoptera > Taeniopterygidae > Brachyptera > Brachyptera putata. Next base: position 5,034,177 of record OU015471.1, on the reverse strand, counting down.
CGATGATAAATGAAAGGACGTTTACAAAACTGAAAAAAGATATATTTTAATTTTTTTTCAAGGGAAAAACTGAGAGGACAATCAAATTCACCCACGATAAAAATCGTACAACTCATTTGAAAATGTAAGATCTAAGGAAACCGAGAGAAGCCCTGCTAAATGTTCGCGATTTCACATGCCAATTTTATATTTCTATTGAGTTTGTTTTCTATTCGGAAAATATTTCGTGAAGGATTTCATGAATGGAAGGCGTCCTGGAAATAGTATGAGAAAGAAGCCAAACTTTCAAATTATTCCCACAAATAAATTAGCGACCAGTCAGACCATTAGACTAGTCTATCGGAAATAGTCAGTCAACATTCTCTGTATTACAAAACCTTGCCTCTAGATGGCAGTGAGTGAACCCATAATTTTATAATTATATAATATAAACTTCAATTTCACAATACACAACAATAATTTCAACCGAAGTTTTCGAAATGTAATCAGTGGAATGTAGAAAAAAGGGATAACTATTCCTAAAATTATATTCATTTTCATTGATATTGGTATATTTAATTAAATTAGCGAAGTCGGAATTTTGAGGACTTATCGAACAATTTTTCCAGAAAACGACCATTATTCTCACAACAAGAGTCGTTCAAGCCTATACGTGGAACCACACATTATCACATATATATTCAATCATTCATACATGATGTGCAAAAAGTGGATTAATTGAAGATTCAATTCTGGAACATAAATGAGGGAGACAATTAAAGTAACTCCAGTTTCCGAAGTTACGTGGCACCAAGTTTTTATCTCAGCCTAATCTATCCAAATGATCATATTTCGTGTCCTCTGAACTCTGAACAGTGGTCATAACTATGGGCTAAGAGCACACTAGAAGGTATCAATCATAGCAAGTCGCCTGGCTTCGGATGACATTGTTGAGCTTTCGTGACGTTTTGGAAGACAAATGACATCATCAAGATGTCTCCTCTGCTAAATCGTTTGGTCAAAATGACATTCACGGAGTTATATCTTCTGTACTGGAAGCTATATATATATATATATATATATATATATATATATATATATCACTCATAATTAGAGCGAGCAGCGAGTTCTGGAGAACAGTAGGCCTACTCATAAAATAGAAAAAGATTGAAAGTCGAGTGAAACCACCAGCTCGATACATCTTGTTACGGTACATCAAATTATTCAGTGGACGTATTTTTATTCGTATTTTCAGTTTCAATTACATGTATAAAGAAGTGAAGAGGACGAGGTACACAATTTTATGCCACCAAATAAGGAATTTCTACTTCAATCACAGTTCTACAATTACTTGACTGTATATAATGAAAATAGTTCGGTCAAGATCAGTGCCGTGGATCATCAAAATATTGCATCAAATAAAGCACTCGACGACAGATGAAAATCTTAGAAATACACCTTTACAATTCTTGTGTAGTTTATGGAATGCACATAGTAGTTATAAAAATGCGTTCTTTCGCTAGCTTAGATGGGGGTACGAACGAGCAGTAACGAAACAATATTGTGATAAAAAGTGGAAGGACGCTTACAAAAATATTTGCCTTTATTTTCTCAAACGGTCTTTCTACAGCTACAGAGAGAGGCACAATATTATATTAAATTATGTAATATTTATTTGCAGCTTGGGAATATAAAGTACAATTTTCTGGTGGTTGCAAGAATTTGTTTAATTCTGTGGCGGCTGCACGTTCCACTCACTAATGGTCCTTTCTATGAGAAGAAGAAGCGCCCGATGTTTGTTTTGTACAGGGAATTGTTTAATTTATTCATTTATGATCATTTTTCCCTAAGAATTAATAATATCGAGACTCATATGATGTGAACAATTTGTTATTACTCTTTTCTCATAGATTAAAATCTGCCAACCTCCACTAGATAATTATATTCATTCAACATTTCATTGTCTAGCTTCGGTATCTTTGGAATTATTTCATTTTGTAATCAAATAGTAATTAAAACATTCAATTACGATGTGAAAAAAATCTAGATCACTATTGAGTAAATATTGAGAAACAACCGTCGTTATTAAAACGTGCAGAAGTAAAATTGTCCGGGATATTGTTTATTAAAATAGAAAAACTGATGATATCCTTTTGTCTGCTTGATTCAATTGAGGTCATAATATATTTACTTTACATAAACCATTATTTTAATGCATGTGTTTTAATATCACGTTCTGATCATGTTCCAAATTGTTTCATTCGATTTTGTACAGAGAAGGAATTTGAATAAATACATTGATGAAGGTACCGTCTTTCAACTGGCATGCACTATTTTGTAGCTATTAAATTATGTATTTTTATTTACTCTGAATACTGATGAATACGAAAGAAATCATAAATATGCAAGAATTGAGATTTTTCGAAGTATTTTTCATGTAATTGATCTGTATATTGAGAGTTTATGGTAGTACGTGGCCTTTCTCCAGACCTAATTTCAGTTTGATATTGTTTCACATTCTTCCATACGCGAGTCTCATATGAAATCTAATATCAAATCATATTAACATAAAATTGACTCTTCTTACATTTGTTTGATGTGATTAAAACTAATTATGTTCTTACCAAATACAGAATAATTATGTAGTATACGGATATGAGATGAAACATAGAAGAAATGTATCATTACTATTTTTTGATAATTCTAACAATGAGATCTACAAATTTATAATAATAAGTATCTTTCGCACGGTTCCAATAAGTCTGGGAGGGGGGGGGGGGGGGAGGGAGGTGTCGAACACCATTATCTAGGGCCTCTCAAATAATGCCGGCTGGCCAATCCTTTAAATGTAATTGTAAATGTATATTTTATATTTTTTTGGAAATGAAAATATTTTACTTTTGTTATTATGATGATCACAAGAGCTTGTTGAAATTGAAGGTATAAATAGTATATTCGAATGAGAAATAGGTAGGTTATATAACAACAAATGATGAACCATTAATTTTGATTAAATATCCTGATAAAAGTGGGAAATTACCTCTACCGTGTTTTGGCATAGATTGGTGAAATTTTAGGTATCATAGTTATTGTGCATAGTTGGAACATTAGGAATTATACATTTATTTTCACAATTTTTCTAAAATCAATATTAGTTTCTTAATTAAGTGTCTATTAGTCGCTTTTAATACGGCGGGTAGCAGGAAGGAGGTCGATACGAAACCAACCAACACTCTCAAATTAAGATACAGAAACCAAAGTGTCATAATACACATTGTGTCAGAGTTTTGATTAATCATTATATTGTTGCATAACTAATGATCAAGTCGAATAAAGGCCGGGCTCTTCGATGTCACACAATTTAAGAGTAAAGTGTTAAGTGAAAATCCTCGTCGTTTCTTTCAACATTGAAAACTTGATGAGAAATATTCTTTAGCCCAAACAAACTCTTCTTTGACGCTTTTTGTTCCTTTAATTTGCAATGTAGCCTTTTAATTCGGGATGGAATTTCTTCACTTTTGTTTCGAGATGATGATAGGCCTATTTAGCAATAAGAGTGAAATAAGAAACAGAAGGAAATTCATTTCCGGTTGTTATGAAATATAAATTGTTATAATTTATTGGCTAATTAACTATAGCAAAGAGGTTGAAATCTTGATCCTAAATTAGTGACAAAATGTTCGAATATGATACTTCTTTTTAAAGCTAGCGAAGAAAGTCTGAGAAATTCAATATGGGATACTTCTGAAAATTTTTGTATACGTTTGTTTTGAACGCGTAGCAATTCGCAATTCGTACAGAACGCAACATCAGATATAGATAAATGAATGAATGAATAAATATTGGGGTTTAACCGCGCGTGGTTATATCAAGCCGACAGATAGATACAAATCGAGGTAAATATATTTATTCAGAACAGCTTAATTGCTATTCATAATACATATCATATACACTCTGTGCTAAAACGCTTTTGATATAACAAATTGTAATAAGAACTAAAAGAATCATTAATTAGCATCAAAACTAAAACTAAACACGAAGTTAAAGTTCCACATATCTTGTACAATCTTCTCTATAATTAAATAGTTAGACTATAAGCTTATTTATTGTCAAATTTTGATAGCTGCATTAGTCTATGCTGTCATGCCAACAAACTTGAATAATAATACACGTTTCTTGGCTTTCAAGTTCATTTTCTCCATGCAAACATATCTAAAATTAATATTTAACCACCATTTTGCATGTTATACATAACCATCTCGTAAATTACAACTCCCTTATATTTCATATAAATTCATACATAAAACACTATAGTTTACTCTCACTTGAATTATTAAAATATTAAGTGCACTTTAACGTTAAACTGTGCATGAACAATCTAAAATAAACCACAATACTAACACAAACCACACAACAATTCAAAGCTCAAATTCATTCTAAAAAAACAAAATGCGGCAAAAGTCTTCATAAATTAAATTTAATATAATTATAAATCAAACCACGTACCGCAATGCAAATAACAATTAACTTTCAGCAGTCGAGGCCTCACTATATCACACGGACCTTGTTTTCATTTGTGATGTAGTTATGTTATAATTAAATCATTGGTCTATTACATAAAGCTCCTTTCTATGTCGGTGGCTGATGCATTCACGGCGAGTTAGACATCACGATAGAGATAATTAACATTATTAGTTCGTAACTAGTTTCATCCCATCACCCCACACGGAGTTACAGACCTTCCGGCCAGCATGAATATCAGAGAGGTATAGTTAACGTACACAATATAGGCTACCTACCTTTAGCATTCGATATTTATTCATAGACATTTTCATACATGTGTTGGTTGCTTCATTTGTGATACATAGTTTGTGAATACATTAAGTTATAATGTTATAATAATGATTAAAAATTTGATTTTAATATTTATTTGTGATATTTATAGAATCTATAGTGAATATGAATATGAATTTTTAATACATATTTGATAATGGAAATAAGACTTTGCCTTTAAATGAAAGGTTGCCATCATACGGATATAATACATGAAATGAAAAAAATATATGAAGGTAGATGAAATAATATTGTAATGAAACAACATACTGCTGATCACTGTTAGTGATGCTGGAATAATATAATGAAATACCGGTACTGGAAATATATTTATTGAAATAATATTTTGGTATTACGTTTAATGAAGAGTTGTTTTCATATGATGTTATCAACTTCTCTGAATAGCTGGTTTCATGTTATTATGAGTTTATAGAATAATAGATTCAATTTTTTGGTTCATACATCAACAGAAGTTTTTCCGAACACAATATGAAATAATGAAGTAAACTGGATAACGCTTGTTCATTGTAGTTCTATATGAATGAATATAATTGATAAGTTGTCGATTATATTTATCAAGAAACGGTTAAAACATAAAAGAGGAATATCAGAAAATAAATTGTTGCTTCAGAAAAGTTTGATGCTGATCAAATTATCATCACTTCTGAGTGTGAACAATTAGAACTAATACATTATGGAATCCAATTCATGTTTCGATAATTGTAAGAATTATATGTAAGATGTAAGATTTTTGGATTCAAATCTTCTCGGAATTGTATATTTTCAGAATGAGTAGAATAGAACTAAATACCTTATATTGGTCCGAATTGATCGTATAAAAAGCAAATAGATATAAGTATTCATGAATAATTTTAGAAACAGAAAACATACACATTATACAGTGACAACAGTGGACAACAATCGCAACAAACAATGGTAAGTGTAAGGAATATTGAAGATTTACAACGTTCTGTCTTCATAGAAATCAACAGGTAATCCAGTCAAATTAATCGTTCATCCAGAAACTTTCTCACGCTATTATAACATTCATCAATTAGGTAGCTTTCAAATCCCAATTTGAGTGAATCCGTTTCATTTTTGTTGAGTGTAAGAGGTAGTGAATTATAGAAGTGAATAATATATAGGTCCAGTTTTAATAATGGATAGATTGCACTTTATCACTTTTATATTATTTTTCCCTTTGTTATTATGTTCTGCATGGAAATCGTAAATTATATATTCATTTTCAAAAACACATGAAATTGTTTTAAATATGCATATGCACGGCAAGGTAAGAATATTAAATAATTTGAAGAATGTTTTCCATGAGTCTTTATAGAATATAATTTACAAACTACAATTTGAATGATACCATCTTTCGAATGTTTCAGCTTAATCCGATGCGATATGTAGTCCTAAATACTAAACACACAACATCACGTCTGGGCAAGACCTGAGTGAAATACTAATTATATATAACATGATATTGTCTCAGTAATACATTTCCCTGTTGGTTGTAATTGAAACTTATCACTTTAAATTGTACAGCGCTTCTCTCGCTATTCAACAGACAGTTCGGAGAGTGAGTCTATACTCACTGTATTCATTGGAGATGAAGCTTGTCTACCAATATAACGAGCATAAATATCACCGATTTGAGAGAGGTGTGGATCAGGTTCAAAATGTGAATAGAAAAAATAAAAATACTTATGAACCCACCATACCGTACTACTTGGAGAGGTATGCCGTACAGAAGATCCAAGTCACCGGGCTTCTTATTGGTGCTAGAGGGACTATCCCGAAATTTTTAGAAGAATGTTTGATAAAATCAGGTATATCTCCAATTATTTAGGATATAGTAGTAAGCGTATTACGCGACTCAATTATTATTCTTAGAAATCATTTATACAGTCAAAATTAGCTTAATTAATTCAGTCTCAATTTAGCTTCATCTTCAAAATATTATTTATTTGTATGTTCTTTTCCATTCTGAATTTAAATTTAATTGCTATTCTGTGTCGATTTAGGCAACCGAATGTACATGGGCAGGGATCTGAATGAAGATTTATATATATATGAACGTGGTATTTGAAGGAGTGAAGATTTTTCAGGTCAAGATTGAAGACTAGAGACACAACTAAATTTTTCAAAATCGTAGGGGGTGTTTGCTCGGTGCTTATGAAAATAGAGAAATTCTTCATTGATATTTTTTCTAGGTTCATAAAATCAGTGTAATTGAATGAAAAGTATATCAACTCCAATATTATTTCATATTATTTAATTAATTTGATATTGGAATTTGTGAACTCACTTAGTTTTGTGATGATACGTCAATGAATTTCATCATATTCTAGTATGACGTATTATCTTATAAGTGAATGAATTCACAAAAAGAGAATGCCATATTTATTAAAAGAGCATTAAATTATCTTGGAATTGATATACAAATTGATATTCAATCACTCTGGTTCGTGAATAACCTCGCCGTTAAAACGCCGTATGAAACAAGACAATACTTCCATGAACCTAGAAAATAACGGTAATTTTGAATTTCTCTATTTTTATAAGCACCGTACATGCACCCCCTTAAATGTTTTTCCAGCCGCTCTGTGCTTCTTTATAATTACCGACATTTTCATTATTATTTAATTGCTAAAGACAATCTTCTTTTTTCGTAAAAACTAGTATATCTGCATGTCTGAGAACGAGAATGCTTTCTCATAAATAAATGAAAAGAAGTTCTGCTTGTGTGAAAAGAACAGTCGTCTCAATATTATCTAAGTGCTAGAATTCTTGAGTTAGTCACGTTCACAATAGTTAGAATCGTTTCGCTGGTGGCAAGATGGCAAGATGGCAAGATGGCAAGATAATCTGCGCTTCTTATGTAATATATTATTCTAACGGGTTCACATGATATTTTAATCATAATGGTGAATAAAGAGCGACATCAGACAAAGAAAACTAAACGGAAAAATTATTGAAAATAATAAAAATATTCTACCTTATATAACGTGCTTTCATAAACTTCTATTGAAGAATGCGGAAGTGAACTTTAAGTATGTGTATAAAGTTTCAAGTATAAAATTAGGTTTATTCGAATACAAAAGATGTAACAAACGATCATTATAAAGACCTGAGAAAGAACTCAATCTTGCTCTCTAATGCAGTTTACTTTTTTATCTCTCTAAATGACGCGAAAAAATAACGAAATGTAATCCCACTTTCATTCTTCTAGTCTTAAGCGACATCCTCATTTTATTCTTTTGCATCGTTCGATTTTTTATCCCTGCCCTTCTCCTCTTCCCCCCTCTTCTTTTCCCGCAATTATTCGTGGAATGTCACGACGGTTGCATGACAAAGATGGGCAAGGGGCTCGAGGGTTTCAAACAAAATTATACAAATGAACGATGGAAGAAAGACAAACGTAAAGAACAAAGAATCGAATGAGTGAGGGTGTATACATATATACATCAGAAGGTGAAGCTTTTGGAAGAGATAACGACATTTTATATCGGTCGGAAAAATTCTGTTTTATGTCTTTCCGGATATTATTCACACACAATTGAAATTTTAGAAAGCTAAAATAATAGCAAATGTAACTTTAGTCTGTGAATGATTTGCCAGAGCAATAGGGGACATATTAATATTTTTTTGAACATTGCTTGGTTTGATTGATGTACCCTCACAATTGATATTATATCACAGAATAAGTTACATCGACCAGTTAAATTCAAGTAGATGTGATTGATATTATTCCAAGATTAAGACATTTACATTCTCCTATACTTTATCCAATTTTTTTTCATCCAATATTGAACTGTATCCGTATCCATATATACCTATGTATAGACAAACTTATCATTATCTGTATACTGGACAAGTCATGACTCAAAATTATAATCTACTGTTACCATTAAACAGTTCGTGTTGAGGCTACATTTTTTCTATGATCTTCAATGAATTATCAATTATTGAAATCTACTTGCTTTTAATGATGTAAATCACATTTACACCATCAAATCAACTTCGTCTGAGAGGTTATTCAGCTATTCATTGTAATTGTCATTCAATAACAACTTCATTTCTTGATGGACGTTCAATTTTAATAATTTTGGTGGAAGGGCCGGGTTTATAGAATATTGCAAAGTTGCATTCTGTAAACGCCAGATGGAGACTTCGTATCGCCAATGTAAGCTTGAATTTCAGCTGAATGGAAACGCAAATCATGCTTATTCCCAACGCAGACTCTCTCTAGAGTTAAGAAACATAAAGATGAACTGTTTGATTTTTCAGTTCTGCATCGTGAATAAATTCCAAACTATATTGCGAATTATTGTGATCCTCTGTGTTTACTTCGAGAAGAGTAGTTCAAATTTGTGCGAGATGTGTTCGGCAAAAGAACACTTCAATATAGACATGAGAAATGCTCCTCGAAAAAAATATTTCAACATTTATATTTGGTTTTCTGTTGTGGTATCAATGTCTGTATCAATTTCAAGTAGGCCTATACGTTGAATGTGTAGTGCAATATATAAGAATGAAATATTTTAGGTTTTTGATATAGTAAGAAATTGTCATAATGTACTCTTGATAAACAATCGCAGCACTTCAACGAGAAAGTAAACCACGAAATATATATTTCAGGATGATGGACCATGATGGGAATCGAACCCCAATGACGTTGCGCCGAGTACGTGAGCGATATACCCGTACTTCTAGCTGTATATAACCTCTAATTGTGAACCTTTTCGCCATTTCACTATATATTCGAGACTACATTGGACAAGTAACTGAGACAATTTGTACCCTAACAGAAGATGGCAATCTTCACACTTATCGAATTAAGTCTAACACTAATGGAGCAAGCTCATTTGTTGGATATTCCCTAAAGTGTGATTCAACTTATTCGAGATGTGAAAGTCTTTGTAAACTAAGTACCAGATGCTCTCTTGATTAATTACTTTGTCATAAAACAACTGAGTATCGTTCGAAATCCTGTATACAATCGTCATGAAATGTAAGATTCATATGAAATCTAGCATTGATAGCATTGCGTAATGCGTATAAATTGGTCAATGCAGCAGCTGCATTGCAAGATGAGAGAGATATTTGGATGAAATGTAATATAAATCCACGGACTTTCTCAACTGTTTTTGGTTTTCAGATGAGCAAAGCGAAGACTCAATTTCGCCGTACTCGATTTTTTTCGCGTTGTACAGGTCAAACGAAAGTAAAAATCTACTTAGAAATTTGATTTCATATTTTCCAGTTTCGAGAAGCAATCGGTTATGCTTCTAAGTTTTCAAAAATCCTATATGAACAACCCAGATGAGAAAATTTGAAAAAAACATTCATTTCGTATGAATTCAGATTTTTCACGGAATGTCAATATGATAATGATACATATCATTCTGAAATTTCACATAAATCAGATCTGCTAATTGGTAAAAAAATATCATCATGACGTTTTTCACATCTTTCTATATTGATAGATATTGTAATTTCTCATATCGAAAAGTGAAGAATATAAGCTAACGAAGCCATAACAAATCCTACGTCTTATACCTGTTATACAGTCTTCATGTATAAGTTTGAATGTTTAAATTTTATTAACAATGATCACTTATTATATTAGTACAATTAAAATGTAGTATTTAGTTACTTGGTTATATGGTAGCTCATGCTCAATATAGCAGATTTTGTAGTTGTTTCAGCTTTACAGTTGTTACGTTTCAGCTTTTTTCTTTACAGAAAAGGTTTCACATGAACATAAAATAGTACCAACTTAGTCGACAATATCACAAAAAAGACTATTCACAATATAATTTGAATTTAACCATCTTGCAAAACTAAATGAATCAACAACTCAACATTACCGTTACATAGCTCTCGAGAGAGTCCGCATCAGAAATAGCATGGGTGACGTCATAGCTGCGTACCCATCGGTACGACAGACAGTTATAATTCAAGCTTCCAAGCTTTCAGCCAGTATCGTTGCTGCGGGAAGCCAGACAAACGCCAATTCATGAAGGATTCATCACAATCACAATAGATTCCTTAGAAGTGAAGTATTTAATCTTATTATGAAGAGTAACTTTGGTTTGTTATTCAACTTTACAAGTTGCTTAAGTCGTAAAGTCGTAAAGTAAGGCGAGCCAAACTAAAACACAGATAAGTCAATAATCTCACAGGTTTCCAAAGTATGATAGCTCGACCTGAATCTGAAAAGCTCTCCGTTAATTTAATATAAACACTATTTGACGAGTGAAAATATAGGCGCCGCCCCGGTGGCTAAGTCAATTATCGCTAGCGGTAGTAACTGAAGTCACCGTTGGGCGTGGGTTCGAGTCCCGCATAAGGCATGGGTTTTTGTAAGCGTCCTTTCACCATCCCTTCATCGTTTCATTATCACCCGCTCATTCGTACCCCTGTATAACCTAGCTGTTGGTGGGATCGTTAAGCAACATTGAAAAAAAAAGATATAGGCGTGGTTTATCAGTCAGCCAGTTGGATGTCTATTAATTGTCGTCATGTAGATGAGATGCCCTAATTGGGTATGTCAAGTTTACCACAGTTTGAACAATTAACCCAATTGTTCGGATATTATGGTTTTCTGATTTCAGAAGAGAGTAACACGAAAGTGGTTAATTGTGAGTTTGTGACATAAGTTATACAGAAACAAAAGTAAAGAGTAATACTTTGATCATTTTCCAAACTATATCAATGATTTCAATTATTTTACTGATCTCAATGATTTTAAACATTTTGATGATTTCAATATGATTTTAACGATTTTGATGATTTCGATGATTTTAACGATTTGAATAATTTCAATGATATGCCTATAATAATAATATTCTATCGATTTATAATTGTTATTTTCATTATTTCGTGTAATGAATGAATTGTTTCGCTCAGGATGTATCCTATATTGTTGACTTTTTGTTTATGGCTCTGCATTAGTTAGCTCAAAATGTAGCTATTTCTCAGAAGAAGATTTTCTCATTTTCAGAATGACCCTTGTGCCTGAAAAATGAAACACATATTTCTTTCCGTGAATCCCCGAATATTACCAAGAACTCTAGAATGAAACATTATTATCAACGATTATCAAACTGACTTACGTGCAACTAATGTAAAATAAGTCTCTTGATCTTATTAGACTAATAAATGCCTCGAAGCGAAACGATTTCATATGAAAAGCTCCCCCTCTTCACTTCTTCTCGAACTATTAATCCCCTACATATCCCACACTCTGATTCAACCACAACAGAAGCGCTTACCACCTAGAGGCAAAACGGTTATTCAAAACCTCAAACGGAGTTGAAACTTCGAAGATCGAATGTTCAACTTCTGTTCTTCTATTACCCTCAGGTTATTTCTAGAAAACGATAACACACCGAAATGCCTGCTAGGGTCGCAGAATGCCAGTTACAGTTTAACTTTCCATTCACAAAGAGCTCGATGAATCAAATCTCAAGCTCATAAAGACATCGTTTGGAAAGATAGTTTCACATAGTAAAGCTTCTTGAAACTATTGTAACTTAGGTAAAGTACGAATGAACGGTGCAAACAAGTGGTGTACGGCATGTACTGTGTGTACGGTATTACATAGCATTACGCTTGAATGATTCATGTAAGAAGCGTTACAATACCTCTTGGTTCTTTGATCAGCTTGGCGAATAGAAAAGCATCAAGCGTTAGTACGTACTGTGAACAGCAGAAAAATTGTGAAACATTTTCCAAGTACCTAAGTCGGTCAATTTTTCCAAATACTGTAAGTGAAGTGCTTAAAGTACAGTCATTGTCCACTAGATTCAGTGCGTATAAAGTCAGTATATTTTCTTTCGAATACTGTACATTGTTACTTGATTGACAACGTAAAATGTCTTTCAACTTTCTAGATTTTTGTAGGCTTTCTCCCTCCCAACTGCTAACAATCAATGAAAACAAACAAAAAAATAAATCAATACATACAACAATGGTTACACAACATACAACAAGTATACAACAATGCCCTCCAAATTATTTTCTCCAGTCAGAATGTCAGTATATATAAGCTTTTTCCCCCCTCCCAACTGTTAACAATCATTGACAAACAAACAAACAAACAAATCGATACATGCAACAACGGTCATACAACATACAACAACTATACAACAATGTCTCCCAAATTATTTTCTTCCATCAGAACATCAGTATATATACGTTATACCACCCTCCTAACTGCTTTTGTTGCTATGGGTATCTGACTACCATGCGATATCCCTGTATTCAATAAAGATTCAAGTCTAACGAAGAGACGGATTTGTGTGCCTGAAAGATGCTGTAGAGATGCGTTATACTTACCCTCTTCCTTACACATGTGTTTCCAGTCATCTTTAAACACATCCAAAGGCAATGAAGAGTCACGGATAAAATAGTACGAGCTATAGCTGCGCAAATTGCCATAGGGGATGATATGCTTAATAATTAATATAGTATGTGTACCGATGTACCGCCTAGACGTGCTACTGTGTATACTTAGATTTTTATGTAAGCTTACGTAAGACTGAACAAATTTATAAGAGAATAATTAAACTGATATTGAATTTTAGAATGTGTGGAGTTTCTGCTTGCCTGATCCAGCAGTCACGACTGGTTTGGACAGGCAGAGAAACGATTTTTATTTTCAATTCAAGCTGCATGTTTAGTATAAACTTTGTAAAATACATACATTTTATATGAATATTGAACAATTTTAACAAAATTCGAACACATATTTGAGAATGTGATATTGAGAATATTCAATTGATTCCTGAATCTTGTTCTGTTTACTTTTCCATGCCCTGAGATTTTGAGATTTTACCGTTTGGTATCAGAAATGTTTTAATTGATTTCTGGATTTTGTTCTGTTTTATTTTCCACGCTCTGAGATTTAGACATTAGCCTTCATTCATGGTCAGTTATTATTGTTAGATCATGCGTTTTCTTCTTCTTAAGCTTAATTCATTAGTAACAGCGTTGCACGTTCTTTTCCGTCCCGGTAAGTTACGTAACCGGGTACATAGGCCTACTAAAAACGAAAAGAATGCACTGTTCACCGCGGTACAAATGACACATTAATTTCAATATCAAAGAGGAGAACTAGGGTTTAGTCAGTACTCATTATACATTCTCACTGTTATTCTCATCTCTTTCTTTCTATCTCTCTCTTGCTATTGTATTCTATGCTGTATGTACCGTTCATTTTTGGGCCTGTTCCATATGATGCTATTGTAACTATAATTTGACAATTTATTTTGTGTTCACGTTTGTTTGTTGATAATATTATATTTATACCACTTACAAGCGCAAATAGGCTTTGTGGGCTTCAATGTAGGATGTATATGTATCTTTTCCTTGAAAATGTCATTTTTTAAAAATCTTCTATATTGCACTAAGCCTCCAACATTCAGTTAGAATGATATACTTTGTGATCTTTTTATGCATGAAAACAGGGAAAAAAAATTGTTGTTTAGTTAATTTTTTCACGACCCATTCCTGATGTCTACATTGAAGTCTTTTCTGTAGAAGATTTATCGCACAAATTGGAAAAGTGGTACATTAGGTAACCAATTATGTCAAAGAGAGCAAAATTATTATTAAAATCCTAATATCATTTGAACTTCAATCCCCAAGCAAAACTGAAAGATCGAACAATTCAGCCTCACGTTTATTCGCTCTGAAAAGAGTCTACATTAGAATTTTCATTACTCACGTTACCATTTATTAGAAAATAATTTCATTTTCTATTCGATTTGATAAAAATATCAACTATGTAATCAAGTTTCACTTGAGTAACCATGCCAGTCAATGTTCCTGATTGCCAATCAAGCAAACAGTAAGAGGATAAATCACCATACGCTAGAGAAAACAATTTTTTAATTGAAATTAAAATCAACATCATATTTCACAAGAAAATATTGAAAGACCGAAAGGAAGGAGTTATACAAATATTATTGAATGTCAAAACGTGGCGATATTTGTTTCAAAACTAAAATTTGAAAAAAAAATGACTACATATTTTGTTTTGACTACCAAACGTTGACTACTACTGAGAATGACTACGTCTGTTACGTTTATACTCTCTTGAACTAGATAAAAACCGTACACAGTAGGCCTACTATCGTTAATATAACAGAGTAAATTCAAATTAATTTCACGAATGTTCTTTGTTTCTCGAACAAAAAAGATTATTCTTTAAAATTCAAATTATCTCGAAAAAATTAAATGAAGAGATAAGAAAATGTTTCTCTCATCTTATTCCAGTATGATGAAGCATGCTAGAAATAGTTCATATTTAAGAATATTTTAATTATAGTCTAGCTATTTCATTAGGACAAATTCATTCTTTGTTTTTACTATAATTTCAAAAGAGAACAAGTACAAGGAAAAACTAATTAAATTTTAAATGAACTCACAGACGTTTTATAGTGGAGCTCTTTAACTGACAACGGTCGTTCATTCATGTAAAACTGCAGGAATTTGTTTTTGTATATTCATATTGAGTTCAACGACGCACTATATTTGTACCACCACTAATTTATTTCCACAAATATTATCGTATTCGATAAAATTCGTATCCCCAAATAATCTATAAATAATCATATGTTGATAAATCCAAATTGTACGTCGGTTCAACTCCATCTTAATATATGTTTTTTTGTAAACTTCACTCAATGTTCGTATCCCCAAATAACCTACATGTCGGTGAATTTAAAGCGGACGTGGGTTCAAATCCCACTCAATATATGGATTTTTGTAAACATCATTCTATGTTCGTACCATCGCTCACTCGTGTCCCCAAATAACCTAGATGCGGTGAGGTCATTTGAATCTGTCTGAAGCTCCACCACTAGTGCATTTGCTAACCGTCGTGGGGATTCTAACGAACACCGCAAGTTGCAGCATCTAGTGATGTGACGTAGAGATGCTTAATAATGTAATTGTAATTTATATAATTTATTGCCAGTGGGACATCACGAGACATCCTCATGCCATGTTCATATTTATAAATTGAATTAACATGCATATGGTTATTATAACTTTCAACAATGGTAATATTATAATGGCACAAAAAATAGCACTGATATAGAATAGTACATCATATAAAATGTACACTCCTAACATTGGATAAAGTTGTAAATTCACATGTAACAATCGAGAATTGGTATTGGTCAATGCTGAGCAGTAGTTTTAGTTAGTTTTTAGTTGTTTTTGAAAAAAAATTGCCACGCAAGGCGTTCGCTCTGAATCACTACCTGTGTATGGTATATTCACACTGTATTGAAACCAAAACACATATAAAATTATAGGCGAAAATCATATTTTTAGAACCGATTTCGTATAAACGATCATTTTTACTAGTTACAAATCCGCAATGCTTTTCTGAGATATTTTCCTATTTCGTTCAACCTGACGAAATTAGTTTTTTTCGAAGCAGATTCAGAAATTGTGAGAATTATAAGAACGAGAATTTGAAGTAAGTTAATAACTAGTTTTCATCTATACTCCTACAGCAAATAAAAGAATGAAATCACTCAAAGTAGATGATGGTTACTAATATAGTAATATTCCTTCTCTACCCCACGACATTGATTGGAAAACTGACGTTTATCATTTTTTTTTCTGTGTCCACAACCAATGTCACAAAGTTCTTTCATTCAGTAATGTAATTCACTTTCCAACTTATTATCCTTCCAAAAGAAGGGTCCAATAATTTCCCAACTAATCACTGATCACATTTCTCATTCTAGACAACATCACTAAGGAGAGTAAATAATATTCCTGTGGGTTGCCAAGGATGAAACTCAATTGGTTTCAGCTATTATAAGAGAGGGGACAGTTTCCACGCGTTTCCCAGAGGGATAAGTGGATTCGTCAATGTCAAGCACTCAATATATGAATTCACAGCTGTGCATCTACGAACTACCATCAATGGTTATTGATTGGTTCTCTTTTTTTAGAAAATCGAGTAGCTTTATTATTATACATATAGAATATGAGGTTGTTTTAAAAAAGTTGGCAAAGCAATCGTGTTTGATTTTCATGTTGATACAGCTATAATTAAATGTGCAAAAATGATAATATTGGAAAAATCATATCCGGTGTTTATTTTTGAACGAGATATAAAATATAAATCCATGTATTATTTCGTTATCGATAATTATGAGTAGAATTGAAGAGTACATAAACGTTTTTATTTTCTGTTTTCGTAGATTCAGTATATTTCAGAGTCCTATAACCTTGATTAGGACAACCAAATATAAAGGACTATGATCAGTGTTCTTGTGATTTAGGAGTGTTCAGAAGTGCTCACGACTGTATAGGAGTATTTTATTTATTCAATTTTAGGATTATATTTTATCCTACTTTCAACCTTAGCCTTAATTGGGGAACAATGATTTTGTATCAAGTTTCGATGTTTAAAAAAAAAATGTGCTTCAGGTACCCTTTTTCGATAGATTTAATGTTTATCTATAAGAAAACACAATTTTGTTACCCTTTTTCGATAGATTTAATGTTTACCTATAAGAAAACACAATTTTCAGATTTTTTTTCCAAATTAGGGGTATGTACAAATTCACAAGTATGTCAAATTATGACAAGTATGACAAAGTATGACAAATTCACCAGAATAATATTGCATACATCCCATTTTTGAGTAACTAGATCATTTCTATAGTTGGGGAGAAATTGTACCTCTAAAACATTCTCTGATAATAATGCATTGTCCATAAATTTAGATTATGGGCATTCCACCCCAACGTCTTCTAAGTAGGATTGGATATCGATATGCCTGCCATTTCCCACATCTGCGTGTAGCATGTATGCATAAGGGAAGCAAAACGTAGCTCTAGAGGCGTACTTGCTACGTGACTTTTCTTTAAAATAGGATATGCTAATCCAATATAATATCGACATAGAGGATATTACACGTGGTAGCAAGGAAATCGAACACATTAACGTTAGTTTATTCAACAAGTTGTCTTTTTTCCGTTATGAAAAATTAATTTGAAACTATAATGTAGGGGAAAATGTAGGGATATAAATGAGAAAACAGAGAAGAAAGAAGAGAAAAAAGAAGAACATCAAGATAATAAGAAGATGCGAGATTTTGTTTCTTCCCACTGTGAATATTTGCATTGTTTTCAACCCTGAAATTACTACCTTTATTCAAGATTTATTGTTTGTTAAATGAGTTCTCCTACTTCAATTATTCTTTGGGGTGGTAAGATCGCCCTTGTGGTGCTCCGTCCAAATGATCTAATCTTTCATCCATAGCTTTTACTGCGAACAATGATTTTGTATCAAGTTTCGATGTTATTAGAAAAATGAGTTCGTGAGAGGATTCAGAGCGATGAGGAAACTTGTGAGAATATTTTTTTATTCATATTTGGTATAACGATTTACTGCACTGATTACTACGATCTATTGGCTCCGATAAATACTATATATGATGGGAGGATGAGACGAGAGCTGTTCTATCATGTGCAATGGATAGTTGGAAGGAGTCGGTCGTGACCTGTTGTTAAGGATTCTCAGTAATAACCAAGACTTGCTGCTGTAATGAAAGCTCTTTCTTCTCTAATTCAATGGAAAACTATTACACATTGAACTATGAAACTAATTATTCAATAATTAAACCAGCTATTCAGCTTGCCATCCACGTCATAACATCAAGTACATCAATTACCAATCAATTACCAACCATCGATAATTCGACTAATATTTACCGATATAAGTAGCAGTCTACCAACTGTATGCGGTGAAGTTGAATTGCAATATACAACAATATTCGATCAACTACATATTCCAAAATTATTTCAATCATTTGATGATTAAAACATGCAATGATTTCCTTCGAAATAGAACTTGATCAAATATGTATCAATCAAACATGTTATAATATTAAGGGGATCCGGAGCTGGCTATAATGCCTGTGTTAAATTAGTCATGTTAATGTAATTTTTTCTGATGAATGATTCGTTCAAAGTACATATTGGTTGTTTTCAAATGTTGTTCAGACTTCTGTCATGACTTAAGACGAAACTGATCCAAATTAAACAAATTATTTACTGGTTCTTAACATTTTTGTCCTAAAAATTGTATATTTTCAGGATTCATGACATTTGATTGCTTCAATATATTTTTAAAAACTCTGATGTTCTGTCCAATCATTCATATTCTCGATTCAAGTTTTTTTGATAAATTCATAAATCCTCTACGAAAGTTTGAACACATTTGGTCGAAGCAATGCCGAGATGAAGTTACAGTAATACTAGACATTCACGTTCTTAAATAACAGCCATTGAAAAGTGGTAACATTCAAAATAGCCGGCTTAAGCCTATGGGAATAGCACTGCACATGTAACTGAAACTAATTCCTGAACCCAAAATATCATGAACGTGTTCAAAGAAATTATACCCAAATATTTGTCACACTTGAAAAAAAAGTCATATGAAACAAAGAACCAAAAAGAAAAATGAGAGGTCAGGGTCCTCTCAAATATGATTTCAGAACTTATATCAATAATCATAAATAATATGACAAACAATATTTTCAACTAACTCATTCTCACATACAATACGAATATATAGCGATATCCCTCTAATTGTTATGTACCACCACAATCCTCGATATCCTATCATCACCAGTTGAATCCCGCGTATTATATTCCATTGTAACGACACCAGGCTCTAATCAAGACTTACTGACAAACGCGATGCTTATTAACCAAACATGAACCAAGTTGGCAGCATATTCATCCCATACCATACCCCGAATTAATTAAGAAACAAAGGGAGTGACTCGGGAGCAGTCGCTGTGGCCCGAACACATAGGACATTCGAAACACGTGCGAACCCCTTCCCTGAAAACTCGAGGCGGTCGCGTACTGACTAGTGAGTGACTGAGTGGTATAGTTAAGCTGTTCCTTCCATGAACGCGTATTCTAGTTTTTGCTGGTAGAATCCCAAGCGAAGTCGCATATAGGGATTTTAGTACTGTTAATCAACAGAAAATTGTAGTAATAATTAATAAATTGATATAATATACCGGGAGATTTTCTGAGTTTCGAATCAGTCAATCAAATCGCGTGGATGCACCTTCCACGAACGCGTATTCCGGTTTGTGCTGGTAGAATCCCAAGCGAAGTCGCATATAGGGATTTTAGTATTGTTATTCAACAGAAAATTGTAATTATAATCAATAAATTGATATAATATACCGGGAGATTGTCTGAGTTTCGAATCAGCCAATCAAATCGCGTGGATGAACCTTCCATGAACGCGTATTCCGGTTTTTGCTGGTAGAGTCCCAAGGGAAGTCGCATATAGAGGGATTTTAGTTCTGTTATTCTACAGAAAATTGTAGTAACAATTGTTAACTTGAAAGAATATATGCCTACAGAGAGATTTTCTAAGTTTCAAATCTGCCAATCGAATCGAGTGAGCGAACTTTTCACATACGCGGTGACAAATGCTCACAGGATGCATGCAATTAGCGTACTAGATTTGAACATTGGCAATGAAGTGTTCGGTCAAGCTACATAATAATGATAATGATGATAAATAATGCATTTTATTCTCAAACAAATCAAGTAACATACATGAACAGTACATTGAGAGGTAGGCATATAAAGACTCAACTGAAATTTTAATACTGTTTGCAAGAAAAAGGAGTCCGCGAAAGAACGTAAACAATCTTCATAAAAATGCATCATGGAGAAAATATATTTCCATCAACTCTCTCTCACTCTCACTTTCTCTCTCTCTCTCTCTCTTCTTATCACTATCTCCCTCTCTCATAAACGCACTAAACCTGGAAGACAATCTGTATACGCACTCCACGAATTCTCTGCGAATTATTTCGTTTTAATTAAAATTTTGATTTCGGATCAAACAATTTTACCTGACCACAAACGCACATCCTGCGGTCTCGTTTAGCGAAACGCGTAAACGCATAAGCCCGAACTAACCAAACGATTGCCGCGCCGCAATCGACATCCGGTGATTTCAGCAACATTTATCGAAGTGGCTCCACATCGGACCGGAAGTAGGTTTCATATCAGTTTCAATTCAGATTAAAATATGTCAGGTTATCTGTTGTTGGGTTAGTTTAGGTTATGTTATGGGTTCGGTTGATTAAGTTGGTTAGATTGGGTTGATTGCGGTTAATTTGGGCTACGCGTAACAACAACAACAACAACAACAACTACAACAACAACAACAACAACGTCCGCATTTATACCGACATTTATCCGTTTTATGGAATCGCTGTGCTAACACCACATTCATGGAAGTCCACCTTCAGGAGTGTACAGGAGTCTGTAACCAGATATGAACTCAGGTTCTGAACCTGGAAATACTTCACTTGGGAGACGCGAGTGAGTACACAGCTCTTTATATTACAATGAAGTCTGTTGGTATAACTACATCGTGGACAGTATATCGTGGACCCTACACACCGACGGTGTGTACGAGAGCAAGTATAGTTGCAGACTAGAGAAATGCACGAGTAATTTTGAAATGCGCCGACAGTCCTTGTTCTCGCCACGTGGTTTTTATACGTGTTATCATTTGTTTGTTAATTAATGTCCGTGGAAAACCAAGCATTGCATTATTATGGCTTTGTTGTGAAATGTTTGGGTGTTGGGATAATAGAATAGTTAGTTTGTGGTGGAGAAAAGAGTAGTGGTTGGATTATTTTATTTTTATTTGGAGGTTGACCGTACAATAATGGACGCGTGTACAACGCAGGAAAATAAAACACTTCTTTATGAGCTGTAGTTCATATATTCATATTCATATACACACACACACATATATATATATATATATATATTTGAAGACAGACCTATATGACCTAACACGTTATGAGTGATATTGGGTGCAATTTTTTTTTCTCAATTCATTCCACGGTATCATTCCATAAATATTGTCTGTAAATGAAAATCAGAACGTTTGAATTATTATTTACCTTTGGTGGTTTATATCTAACGTCTAGAATACATATTTCAATCAATTGTTGGGTGTGTCGATCCTCCAGTTCTTGTGGAACCTGCCTCAGCTTGAAAAGATGGCCCTTCCACCAAAATCTGAGGCGACTTTTATCCTAATAGTGCTATAACTCATTCGATAGCAATTGACAAGAAAGACAAGAGAGACATAACATCAATTCATAAGGCAGGTCTATTTCATATATGAGTAAAAAAAAAAATATCCAAAAGATGGCCCTTCCACCAAAATCTGAGACCACAATTGTCATCTTTGTGTTGGACCTATTCGATAGAAGGTGAAGAGGATGACCAGAGTAACTTCAATGTATAACGCTTTTTCATATCATATATGGGAAAAATCTCATTCTGAAAATATGGCCCTTCCACCAGAATCTTAGACAAGAATTGTCCTGATCGTATTACAACTCATGCGACATGAGGTGGCAAGGATGACAAGAGAGACAGAACTTAAATGTATAGCTCTTCTCTGCATCATGAGATAGAAACACTAAAAAAAGTTGGTATAGATGTTTCATAACCATTTTTTGAAGTAATCACAGATCAAAGTCAACACAGATCACTGTTATACAATTAAAATCAAAATTAAAGAATATATCAATCACATACACGTGCTATGAATAAGATATTTGGCGGTTCACATCTTCTATCTCTCTCATTCTACCTTACAGTACACCTTCCCATACACGCTAGCTCGCTGGAGCTCCTCCTCCCTCGTATGCATTCAGGTAAAAGTCTCGTATAAGCCTACAGGTTCGCTATTACTATTTGATCAATATATCGAAGTAGCAATCCCGCACGGTGTTGAAGTATTTAGTATGAGCCAGTATCAATAGTGTACGAAGACACGCATACAAGGGTGGGACGCCGAGGAGGGGTGCGGTGGGAGGGGGTAGCAAGTCAGAGCTGAGAAGAGAGTGCGGTGGTAAATGGAGAGGAACTACCTTCTCCGCTCCGCTGCACGACGGCAATCAACGGCCCTTGACGTCGGCAACTAACTTGGCGCAACGATACGGCCCTTGCGATACATAAAACTCTTGAGTTCCTCTGCCCAGCCCATACATTGACCATCGCGCGTTACTGGATCGCCCTAAATAACTAGATCTCTCGTGATGGAAAAAGTTCGGACTGCCAATTAAGGGGGATAACATGTTGATGATTGAAGGTCGACTTGTTGACTGGACTATAAAGTTCTGTTTGGGTGTTGATAATTGATGTAATGATGAAGATTGGTGAAATAATGATTGACAGATGAGTGATTTGAAAATGTGATATATATTGGTAAGGACCATTTGTAGCCATACATAGATACCGCGGTATGTTGCTACTATAGTGTTTCGTTGTTGGTGTTGTTGGTGCGCGTAATCTAAATTTTCTTCAATGAATATAATTTGCCTGAATTGATCGAATTAACTCAGTTAAATCAGCGTGACCCATTAATAATCCTCAGTCACTTTCGATACATTTGAAGAGAATAATACTCAGTAGGTCTATGAGTAACTTATTAGAAATAGCTAAGAAATTTTACAGAATTGGTGAAATATACTTAATTATCAACGAATTGTTAGAATAAGGCACTCAATTTTGAACAGAATTAATCATTTTTTATGACTTTTTTGGATCAAAAGTGTGCTATACGTTCTTCGTTTGAATTCCGAATGTATTGGTTAATGAATTATTCGACTGCTAGAGAAACAATGACATTAAAACAACATTCACTTTATATTGAAACAAGTCTAGGGTCTCAGTACGAATATATCTACGTATCTCTTACTTATTATTAATTACTTATCAATCAGATTGAAAATATTATTACAAAATATAAGATGCAGAATTTTGAAAAAGTTGCATGCAAATCTTGTAATAGACGGCATTTCTGTTACAGTTGTGGATGACACCCATAACTCAAACAATTACAGATTGTAACCCGTCACCGTTATCCACATTTGTTTCCTGTAATTGTATTGCCTACGGCCAAGTGTTAAATTACCCTACATTTTCCAATCAAATATGTTTTCAGTTACGTCGTACAAATGTTAAATAATTGCGTTAAACCCAACCGTAGCCTCTGAACGAACTGCCATAAAGGCGAGCTGATTGGGAGGAAGGAGGAGAGGCAATCGGTCAATTTGTACCGTGAACTGTGTACAGTAGGATGAAATGTTTTGATTTTAATCATCATTGATCTTTTAACATTTTAGCACTGATTGGTTTTGTGTAGAATTCATATTGATTATACCGTCGAACGTATCCAAAGCGTTCGCTATACTGCGGTTAAATAGCAGGTTAAACGCCTGACGGCTGTACGGTATATAGCATGGGGATGAATACGAATGACCGAATCTATTACGTATAAAACCGAAGAGATTAAAGCTCGGAATGAATTGAATAAAACACTCGATTCTGGTAAACAGTGAATGAGTGAAAATGTTTGGAATATATATTTAATTCTACGATATTTTTGTTCTGGATTGAGATTCATTTTTATTCATGCCCTTAATAACAAATTATTATCATGATTTTATCATTCCGTTTGTGATACGTGTAATCTTATATCAAGATAATACCTATACCACCAATATATTGAATTGAAATATATTTTACTATAGAAAAACGCAGCACATGCGTTGTAACATGGGCGAGCTATCTACATGGAATGTATTCTCAAATTCTGTTGGAAATTACGAAGACCTCTTGATAACTCAGTCATAAGCGTTATATTCTATGCTACCTGTTGATTATCACTCACCAGCTCCAAACTCAGTATTTGAAATTTTTCCAATATAATAATTTTTATTTTGGAAGAGCGAAGCGAAGACTCGATTTCATTATCAATATATGTGAAGTAAAATATATGTATATTATATATCTTTCAATAACATCGAAGCTTGATACAGAATCATTTCACCCAAATAAAGGCTATGAATGGAAGGTAGAATTGTTTGAACGGGGCACTACAAGGGTGATCGATCCTAACACCCCATTTTGATTATTTTAAAACTGCGATATGTCTGTGACTAAACTTTTTAGCCGCAGATAAAAGTCTTTCAGTTTCCAAAAGTCCGCAACTCATGATAAGTGAATTTATAAATAAATTGAATTATCTGAATAATATATGAATATATAGAGTAAAATCACATGGAAATATCTAAGAAAAAAATCTGGTTCTACTGAGTATTGATTCACATACAAGAATGAAGAAACAATTTCAATAATATCTGCATACATTATTTTTCAAAAAAACCCATGCGACTATCACTAAAGAAAAAATCTAATAAATTTGTCTTCACTCAAAAGTTAGTCTGTTCCTCGTACCCCATCCCCAGATACTAGCGACTCACTATCGACTTTAAACTCCTCACAAATTTCTCTCCATACCATTCTACCGTATCCTCCACCCGAGGGCATGCGATCGCTTCCATCGCCCGCCGGATACCCGTCCACAGAATAGATCTCGAGGCTACGATCTAATGCGCCAAGGTAACAAATCTCAGTGGCAGACCGGGCAACGCAACGAGATGAACGAAGGTGGGGTGGTTCGGGTGTTTCCGGTGCCGTCGAGATGGGTCAGTTCGAACATTACGATTATAAATCTCGCACAGGTTTCGCCATGACGTTTAGCTCTCTATGGGGACAAGTCACGGCAAATAGTGGCAGAGTAGACGTGACAGCAACCCCCCCACTCCCTTACCCCCTCCCCCGCACCCTACCCCGAATAGACTTACTCGCGTGATGTGATAATCAAGACACGTGTGGAGGGTGGCACCCCCCCACCCTCGCCTTTCCTCAGCTCGGGGAGAATAAAGGAATCAGCAAGTAAAATGTTTTCATTGGATAATTAAATAATTGGTCAGGGTAAATGAGGTATATATTGACATATTCATCATATTGATGATGAATATGTGGAATAATCCAGCAAATATTTGGGTTTGGTGAGGACTCCATTGTTTCATTCCGGTGTAAATTTAATGAACGTTCTTATTTCAATTTGTTTGATGGAGAATACGCGTGCTAATATTCTTATACATGGCACGTTGATGAGTACATATAGAGTCGCGAAATGAACATGCGAAAAAGTAGTAAAAGGTAGTCAAGTTTTCTTTTAATGTACACGAATGAAATAATTGTATGAACTATAATTATACTGAATGTGACCGTTCTTTTGAATCAGTGTTGAGCACTACTTTGATTCAGGAGAGCTTGACGGACGCGAGTTCGATTCTAGATGTAGGCATGGAATCGTTCAATGTCTTACCCATCATCACTTCATCGTTTTATTCACGCTTCACGCGATCTTTCGTATCCTCATATTTAAGTATAACCTATCTGTTTTAAATATCATCAAAATATAAGTTAAAAACTGTTCATATATCATAATTATGCCTATTAAGACTAAATTAGACAATTTTTCAAGTTTATGATCTAAATATTGTTTTATAAATATGGTAGATCATATTTACTCTATAGATAAATGAAGGATTTCAAGAAAGTTTAGGCACCTCCACCTACAATAAATGCAGCCAAGTCAAGAACATTCAAACAGCATGATCGTTTGAACGGAAAAAACGAACGAAATTTAAACGAAATCATCCACGTAATTGGAGCTCGTTTTCATTAATTTGGTTTGTAGTCCTTTGTTTGCCAACTATATCGTAGAAGATGTAAAGGCCTAAGCATCAACCATATTAATGATGTTAACGAGAACGTCTAGACGAAATATTAACTTATATAAACCTTCTCAAAACTTGTTCCTTTCTAATATTTTAACAACTGTTGATTAAAAACATGCACGTGCGTACCGGTATGCGACAGATACAATTGTCACGAACATAGACAGTTATGTTGAATTGAAAATAGAATCAAAATATAAAGTTATAAGTTTCAATCACTCAAATGTCCCGAATAAGTTTTCATTATAGTGGCCGTGTGATATCAAATAATTGGATAGTTTACCAGTAATAGATTCTCTCATGACAATTGATGAATTAATAATTGATAATTTTACGATAGCAAATAATCGAAATATGATCGATTATTTGATCACCTCCACACACGCAAGTTATTTAAAATACCATAATATATTTTTTATCAGCACGAAATGGATAAAGTCGAGGTGATTAATCTGGTTTATACAACTCGATCAATAAATAGACTGTTTATATAAAATTTCCATGCCTGGCTTGAACTCTATGATATCTATTGACGATCGTCCATACCTCTCTTTCCACTGATACCGAATTGAATACTATACATTGCTTTGGCACTGTGCACTATTCCATAAATCATAAAAGAGAAAAGCGTATCATATTTCACATCATTGTTTTCGTTGTTACAATCACTGGGTAATACCCGCCCCCTCACCCCGCCCCTCCACCCCTTTCACTTCCACTCCGGCCCTTTTCACAATCGTGCTATATATATAGCTTACCCCACACAATCACCATGTATAGACAGACATTAGGAGGAAAAGACAGTGACGCGTTCAATTTCTGTTGAAAAAGTGTATAGAAAAATAAAGGAAATTCAGCATTACTCGACAAAAATAATGATCCCATTATTTATTATGCGCCTAATAGTGTCATAGTTTTTAGCGCACGATTTTTTATTCAAAAGTCGTGAGTGGTGTCAAATGGAGAAGCAATTCGACTCAAAAATGTACTTTTCGACTGTTTCATGGGTCTATTTATCGTAAGATATTATATAAACATCAGGAGATAAAATAATGGATAAAGAACAGCCGATACAAGAAGCAGTTTTGAACAATGATCCTGGCACCTCCACCGATATTACACAAAATCCAACAATAACATTAGTATTTCCGAACAACATCTGGAAAATGAATTCATTCAGTTCGAGTGTGTTTATATATAGAATATAATGGAAATAATATGAATTTAAAGCAATAAAATAATGGGTAATTTTGGAAATCGTGAAATTGCCCTGACGAATGGATTATTATGAGCATATACAAAAACAAACCATATACAAAAACTGTTTCATAGGTCTATTTATCGTAAGGTATTATATAAACATCAGGAGATAAAATAATGGATATAGAACAGCCGATACAAGAAGCAGTTTTGAACAATGATCCTGGCACCTCCACCGATATTACACAAAATCCAACAATAACATCAGTATTTCTGAACAACATCTGGAAAATGAATTCATTCAGTTCGAGTGTGTTTATATATAAAATTTAATGAAAATAATATTAATTTAAAGCAATAAAATAATGGGTAATTTTGGAAATCGTGAAATTGCCCTAACGAATGGATTATTATGAGCATATACAAAAACAAACCGGAGTGCATTTATAATGATTTCAATATTGTTTATTGGCTTCATTGAGCTTCCATTATTCAATTCCATCCGTACAGCAAACATTTTAAACTATGTTATCCACTTCAATTACACATGTAATAAACACTCAAAAACGATGTGCAACGAAATGCGAACAAATTAACGTAGTAGGAATATTGTAAATAATAAAATTAATATGTAATGAAAAAATAATACGAAAAAGCCACTCACATCGATTATAAATAAAGAAAACACTGAATCCAACCGAAGCTAACAAATTGTGGAAGAACATATTTCTATGGCATATTTGAAATCTTTCAATTTCAACGGTTTCCAAGTAGGTATCGCATGAAATGGAGTGCATTTTTATGAAAACAAAACGAGCTGTACTATTCCTGGTACTTGTCTCAATTAAAACCAACCACACAATATTTCGACAATGTTTTCAATGTTTGAATAATTGTGTGGTGGTTTTTAATTTCGAAAAGTACCTGGAAAAGTCCAATAGTACGCTTATTTCCGTGGTAAAACTTTTTTTTTGATGCAGTGAATTCTTATAATTAGACCTAATTGGTTGAAGTGGCTATTATGGTATGGAGGTATAAAATCCGATACATCTAGATATGAGTAAAAGATTGAGAGCCACTACTCGATTCTGTATGTCATAAAGTACTCGTATATACTAAGTCTTGCAATATACATGTATATATATTCATATACATATTTCGTGAATATGCATGTATACATATTTTATATGTGTGATACCTATACATATACCACTTGATATCATACTTACTCAAAACAGAAACCCCAATTATAGAATGGTGACCCGCTTATAGAATTGTATGTGTTTTCAAAATATTAAATAACTGTTCTCCATAGGTGCGAAGATTTACCACTTCCATCAATACCGTCGTTATAATATATATCTTAGACATATATTATAGTAATATCTTGGTTTGTAAAAATCTACATAAGGTTAAACGATTCCATTTTTTTGACAATTACCCATTTTTCACAAATGAAGTTATAAATGACATAAGCACACCTAGGAACTCGAGACTGACAGAGAGTTATGCAATAATATTAAGACCGAATAATGTGCCACTTCATCACGAGAGCTTAAACGTGAAGTTGCAAGCAATCTGTCAAAGCACTTCTAAAGAAAAAGAGATGTCATGCTTAAAACTAGAACATATTTTCATTTGGACCTTTCAAAGAGTACTGACAGAGTACGTTGTGGATTATATATGTAAAGAGAAACATAAAATACAACATTTTCATATTGAAGTATATTCATTTTTTCTAAAATGGTATATTATTTGGAGTAAACAAGTTCACAATATATGATTACTATATATGATATATGATTATATTTGTATATTCAATATTAAAATGGATGTGTTCAATGTTTTGTACACTGTTATCGCATTATTAAAATATATTCGATTCAATATAGGGTGAATCAGCATTTTAGAAAAAACTGCGTCTCAATTCTATATGTGCAATTCTATGGTATTCAGTATGGTATGCTCATATTTATGCAAGTATATTGTGATTTGAATGCTATATCAATTCAATTTGAATTGAACTCAAGTTTTCCGAGGAATAATAAAATGAAATTATATACATATATATATATATATATATATATATATATGTATATATATATATATATATATATATATATATATATATATATATATATATATATATATATATATATATATATATATATATATATATTAATGAATATATTTATTAAACAAACACGTTGAATGATAATGAAGATAAAATAAAGGTATGATGCAGTTAGATTATCTCTGCCATAATGAATCATTCTAATTAATCGTTATATTCTACACTTCGAAAAACCTTTTTACTTTTGTGCAGTCTCTAATAAAAACCAAAAAGTTTATTAAAAAAAAAGAGTTGGAAAACACTCTGAACTGTTAAATAATAGAAAACTCTTTGATTGAGATATACTTGTTGACGATCATATTAATTAGAGTTAAACGTAGCTCAAAGCCATTTGAAAGGAGAATGAGTTGATGAGGCAGGGTTGTAACATGAAAGTTACGATATTAATAATGTACCTCTTCCCCCTCTCCTCCCTCACTCCATCCTTCCCCTCCCCCACCCCACCCTCCCTTAGTATCCGACTACACTGAGTGATGATAGCAATAGCTGTATAGAGACGCTCGCGATGCATCGCGACGCTCAAATGGTTGCTTTGCGTTCCGATATCTCAACTAATAAAACGGCGTAATGACTCTAGGAGACCCATTAGAGACAATTAGCGTTGACAGTAATTAAGCTTGAAAAGAATTATGCAAACTCTCCCAAACAAGTGCCAGGGCTGGCTGCGAAAAGGCGAACGGATGCCGACGATGGCAAGAAGGAAAGAAACGTTGGAGAGAGGGAGAGAAAAATTTGTAAAATTGGAATGGGTAAAAAAGAAAAGATGGCGAAACATAGCAAGAAGAATAGAGAAGGCATCAAGGGTGGCGAAGAGCCAGATGTCAGGGAGAATAGTATAGGGATCGATGCGGAATAAGATGGAAAACTATAGAAGGGACCAAAGTTTTTTCTTGCTTTCTTTTTTTTTAGAAGACGTGGTAAGAGATGGCCACCAAGATGGTTTCTCATCCCTCCCTCCTCCCTCCCCCCTCCATCCCGTCTACTTCAACCATCCCTTACGCAGACTTTAACCATCTTCCCTCTCTTTCTCACTCTATCTTACACACTTTCTCTTTCTATCTCCTACAAGAACAACCCCAATGCATAATTCAAGACGGCATGGATGTGTGAGAGAAGGGGAGAGATAAGGAGAAATGAAATTAGAACGTAGCAGAGAGGAGCACGGTGGAGACGAAGAACGAAAACGTCATGTACAATATAGTTAGAACAATGTTTTGAGATTAATTCATTTTGCCATTCCATGTTAGCCATCTTTGGTATAAATAACATGGACCAAATAATACAACGCCTTTCGGATCCTATCTATTTCTCATAGTATATATATATATATATATATACAGTTTCTCCACTCGAGATTCGGGGCAATTTGTGGTGACTTATCTACTGGAAAACGCAGTGCCCGTAATAACGTTACGTTATGGTGTCCAAATTTATAGAATAACCACAGGCGAATGAGCAAACTAGCCATCTCTCGTGAAGGTGTTTCCAACTTCTTTGAACGATAAATATCTCACTTGTAATGTCTTAGTTATCAGTAGATCTACTGGTAATTTTATTTGTTATTGTTATTTGAAGTGGCGTCGTATCATTGTAGTGTGCGCGTTCGCTTAGTGGTTATAGGGGTTGAAATGAGTGAGATATTGAGGATAGGGTCGAGAGTTGTTGTGATTTGGGAATGACGTCACATATAAACCAAGGTCAGTGTACGCCTCGCTGACGTATCTTGGGTTAACGGCCATCGAGAGTGTATTGTTACGTATATATATATATATATATATATATATATATATATATATATATATATATATATAGTATATATATATAGTATATATATATATATATATATATATATATATATATATATATATATATATATATATATATATATATATATATATATATATATATATATATATATATATATATATATATATGATGACGATAACTTTGGTGGACTTGATATGTGTTGTCGATAGGTTTTACGGTTTTTCCACTTACCGGTACTTGATATACTCGACTCTCGCGACGTTTCTGGAAGATTACACTTCCCATCATCAGGCTCTCCAACCGATCACAGCGACTCACCGACTCGTAATGCTGCAGCTTGCCGCGGTCTTGGGTCTAGTGCATCGTCAAGATGCACAAGAGCATCCACAACTAGACGTGAAACAGTCTCGATGACGCGTTTCAGTTTCAGTCTTTGGAAGAAGATTGTCTTTGGAAGATCTTAGTTGTCTGGTCGATTGTTCTTTTTCGATCTCTGTGGTTTTCTTTCTTCTGTCCACTCTGGTGGGTCTTGTCGTCGTTTTTGAAATAATGACATCGGGTTCTACGGGGTTCATCGGCTTGCATATATTAATATGTAAACTTACTTTTACTTTTACGCGATCAGGCCCAAAGGACCAAAGGACCGCCGCGCACACAGATGTATTTGTGTGCTCCTCTACTGAGACCTGTCTCTTGCTCGGTTCCGCCACGTGTCCCATCCTGAACTCAGTACGAGCAGGTCCTCTCTGAGCCCATCGCGCCACCTCTTTGACGGTCTCCCCACGGGTCTCCTCCCACGTGGTACGAAGTCCAGAACCGTCGCTGGTGAACGATGGGCGTCCATTCGCACGACGTGCCCAGCCCACTCCAGGCGCCTGCTTCTCATCAGGTCCACAATACTTGGCTCTCCGTACAGTTCCTCTAGCTCCTGGTTGTATCGGATTCGCCACATCTCCGTCATTTCGTCTTGCACCGGACCGAAAATTCTCCTCAGGATTTTCCTCCAAAGATGAGGAGTTTGCTTAGGTCCTGCTTCCGAACACTCCAGCACTCACTTCAATAAAAATGCAAAACAACTGGCTGGATCATTGATTTGTAGAGCCTGATTTTGAATTGATTTTGAATTTTGAATTGAATAAATATATATATATATATATATATATATATATATATATATATATATATATATATATATATATATATATATATATATATATATATATATATATATATATTTATTTATATATATATATATATATATACATATAAGTATTTTGAATGAAAAATAAACGAAATAAAATGGAAAATGTGACTCTAGAGCGATATAGATGTTTCTTGAAATACCAAAGATTACCGTCGTATACATGCTTCCAGACTTCGGACCTTTAACAACACACTCTAAGACCACTCAAAAAGTCGCTCGAGATAAAAGCTCTTGCAACTAACCATGGTTTGTTCATCTCGTACGAACCAATATCGCAATTGCATCAAAAGACAAATTCCTTTCAGACATTCTCCCTTGTTTCGAAGAAAAACGTTCGATTCCGTGATCACTACACATAAATGA
Source organism: Brachyptera putata (assembly GCA_907164805.1). NCBI lineage: Eukaryota > Metazoa > Arthropoda > Insecta > Plecoptera > Taeniopterygidae > Brachyptera > Brachyptera putata. The sequence goes on along the minus strand of OU015471.1, from coordinate 5,000,988 downwards.
GACGCAGAAGACGATTTTAGTGTAAAAGAATGTTAGAAAACCATTCGAAGAGGCTTCTTTTTATAGATAGTACATTCAAAAGCTATATATCTCGTACTTAATTTAGTATACATATATATATATATATACTAGAGAGGCCAGTGACGAAATGAAAAAATAAAATATCGTATGACTGAAACCAAAATGGATTATTGTGTACTATTTGATTATGTGGTCATCATTCTTGTTTTATTGGATGTACCCGGAGTTATTGTCATTTTATAAAGTCTATATTATATACAATTAAATTGGTTTATTGCTTATGCCATTGTATTGTTTGTAATGAATGGCTGAAGCGTACTTTAATAATACTACATTGGTCATATAAACTGCAAAATAATATATATAGCAAATATTCCATTGTCAAGGAAGAGTATGCACGGGAATTTAAAAAATTGAGAAATTCATATAAACCCATTTTTTCCATGTTCCTTGGAACAGTGTAATTGAATGAAAGTATATGAACCCAAGGCAATTTTATGCTCTCTAATTAATATGACATTCTGTTTTTGTGAATTCAATCAGTTCCAAGATGATACGTCAGTGAATTTGTATCTCATTCTTGGTATTCATTGAGGTGTTATCCTAAAACTGATTGAATTCACAAAAATAGAATGTCGTATTAATAGAAGAGCATAAAATTACCTTGGAGTTGATATACTTATAAGGAACATGAAAAAAATAGTTATAATGAATTCCTCTTCTTTATAAGCACCGTACCTGAACCCCCTAAAGTAATAATGCTCGACATTTATCAATGAATATTTTTTTCCATTTCAGAATATCATTTTTCAATTTTTATATCGCTGTTCAGTTAAGAAAACTTTCGTAGAGAAAAAATAACAGAAAATTAAGTATATAATATTGTATTTCTGTTTGATCTTCTGAAATTCAGTGAGTATGATGTTTCGACAATGATAATAGTAAAGAGAGATCCAATAATTAAGCCTTCGACTTTATATAATTATGACAGCATAGTGTACTTCAATTAAACAGAAAATTTCATTTGTGCACTTTAGTAAAGAGCTTTCTTTCACTCTTTTGTTTCAAATTGATTCTAAACAACAGCTGTATAGAACATTCTTCATTTCGTGTTACAAATTGTGAATTAATTATAAATTGTTGTGAGGGTCACATCATTTGTTAATTCATCACTTTTTTATTATTACCTAATTGAAGGGTGCCATTGTATATAGTTTTACAATGTGTTTTGTCACAGGGTCGATTATTCCATGCCTGCAAGCACACACACCAGCATCAAAACACTCGGGTGAAAAGATAATACCTACATAGCATAATGAGCGATAATGACATGTGAAAAATATGTTTTTCTTTGAGTGAAATTATGTATTACGTAATGTATACGAACGAACACTTTGTTAAAAAAACGCAAGAGTGTAGCTTTTGAGGTTTATAAAAACATGAGCATATAGCGTTGCCTCCGCGCTTTTGAAAAATTAGCCATTCACGCTGGAATGCTGAATATATGTTTCTACTTCCAAAATTCCCATATATATATGTCAATATCAAAATATTTGTTCATCCACATCGCAAACCGGCACATGTAGCGCAATGGTTAACGCGCTCGCTTCATGTGATCCGGGAGATGAGGGGTTTTCGGACCCGTTTCGATCCCCGCCACTGTCCATATTTACAGGCTTTTTTCGTGTTTTCCCTCTATTGTCTAGGCTGATGCCGGGATGGTTCCTACAATATAGGCCACGACCGCTTCCTTCCAACTTTCCTTCCCAATACCCAAGAAACCTTCATCTTATCATCCCATCATCTCATTAATCATCCATCCGACGCCAATAGATCTTTGCTATCATAACAGTGTGTCGTTAAACCCAATATATATCGAAAAATAAGTATATGATCAAATTTAATACGTAACCTGTCGGTGTTAATTTCAGTAATTATGTTACTTTATCGTCATTTAATGTGGGACACATGTAGTGGTTATTTAATTATGTAATGTACAAAATACAGACTTTGAAGCTATTCAATGAATCTATAATAATAATGATGATAAACAATGAAGTTTCGCCATCACATCGAATTAATACTATACTAAATGTTTTAATCACGAAAAACAAAATAACTGTTGTTGAAAGTATCTTTTACAAGTGAGTGAAAAAACACTTGACTGGCTACCGGCTTTGTTTAGATATGGCATTATGGCGTTACCATAGCAGCGTGTGCAAATGGTGTGGAAACAATCAAATACACCATCTTTATTGGTTGAAATTACATTTCAGTGGCACCACAGCCTTCACGATGTAGTGATACCAAAAGACTTTATCATAATTTAAAGTAGGTGTAACGACTCCCATACTATTAACATGGCAAACATATGTGATTTCTTGTGGTGCCCCATCCGAACGATCCTACCTTTCATCTATAGGCTTAATTGAATAACAATGATTTTATCACTTGTCTATCTAATTATAAACAAAAATGGATAAAACGAAACAAAAAACACATCAGAAAAACATTTCAATTATCAGTTGAATTACAAATATACCTTCCATGATACTAATCATAACTGAATATCCAGTTATTTCCCCAGTTGTTTACTAATTGTTACAACATTAATTGTGAAATAAATTCGATTCCGTACTTGTTTGCTAGTATGTACAGTCTAATTTGAGCACGTCAATGTGTGACCGCCAAACGTTTGTTCACTGAACACAAAACGAACCCATGAAACCGCAAACAAAATCATCCATTATTGTAAATTGATTATAATTTAATTCAACATTAATGCAGAGGCGCACGTCAGTATGTATTCACTTCGAATTGAACAGGACAATTGTAAATGTGATTATACCTCAAACTATGGATTGTGTTGGGTACATTATTACTAGGTAAACGTAGCATACGCTGTAAGATGAGAAAGGTATCTATTTTATATAAAGTATAATCGAAAACTCTACACACCTCAAGTGAGATAAGATATACTTCGATAAATCTAGGAAACCGTGAATCCATCCCTGCAACATTTTTCTGCTATCATTCATGTTTTTTGATGGATAGTATACAAATTCGTAATAATGTGTACCATTGATGTGTTTACATTCAGTGAAAAATTTAAGTTATCTGGATTTATTTTATTTTTCAAAAATTTTCTTGCCCAAACTGATGTTATGAGGTTTTTCGAAACTTTGAGATGGTATTTCTTCGAATGGTCCAACCGATTAAAACCCAGAATGTATATAGTTCCAAGTTAGATAAGTTACAGAAAACGTTTTATGTCGATCAGTCAAACCCTAGTTGCGTCCTGTGCAGTGTTTACAAATGGACATAAAAAACACATAGGCCTACACAGTTCCATAAGAGTGGATTGGAGGACTCCTTACTCCTACAAGCATATACACTGAGCAGTTCAGCAACTAGATCACTCTTTTATAATACAATTCATTGATGAAAATTGATAATTTTTATAGCACCGTTTACGCGATCGAAAATTTGTAACAGCAACCTCTAGCAACCTCTTTTTGAAAAAAATATTGCAGGTCAAGTTTGGGTCATTTTGACTAAATTTCATATTCTAATTCTCAAATGCTAGTAGTCCTTCAACTACCAAGATTCAAATGGCGAACAACATGGGAAATTCATCTACACAAACATAATATTTGAAACTGAATAATTATTCGCGTGGTTCGATATACGGTAAACGGACATGGCATGTAATTGAAGAAGACACGAAGAGAGAGAGAGAGAGAGAGAGAGAGAGAGAGAGAGAGAGAGAGAGAGAGAAGAAAATATGAATATTCATTATTATTCTCTACTGATTACCTGAATTATCAACGAAATTATTGGGTAACGGAGTTCAGGCAGATATTCTACTTGATCCTTGAACTAGGAGTCGATGTTGATGTCTGTACGTCTCTTCGTATTATGATAATTCCAGATCGTGTTTATGGTTCTATATTCAAATTGGTGTCTGGCAACAGACTGAAGGACATTGTTGAAATGGAGCCCAGACATTTCCGTGAATTTTAACTAAATGAAACACCGAACAAAGCTTCCACCCCCACCCCCACCCACCCACACAAGAAACAAAACAGAAATGTTGAACGGAACACACGATCGAAAGAAACTGAAATACCGTCTGGTTCATTCATTCCGTGTGGAATTTGTAATCGAATGACCTTGTTTGACTTTTTATTTATTTTAATAACATCGAAACTTGATATAAAATCATTGTCCCCCAATTAAGGCTATGGATGGAAGATTAGATCGTTGGAACGGGGCACCACGAGGGCGATGAGTAATGAGTAATGGTAACAAACCTCCCCCTACCGCTGAAGTAGCAAAATATACTTTTTGAGATTTAAAAACCAAAATTGAAGCAAAACTCAAACTTGAAAAAAGTAAAAGAAGCAAAGAGATCATTACTTTTGATTTGACAATATTATTGTAGAACGCCAAAAGGACGTTTCAAAACCCCAGTGCTTTGAGCATGACAGATGATAACTTTGATCAGTTTTTACTTTTTTTTAAAACTTTTTTGGGGGGGGGGGATTCAAAGATGACGTACATGTATCAGAAGTCGATTGGAACGTAAAGTTTTCGATTTTGTCCTACTTTTCAAAAATAGTCACAAGTCAGAAAATTCGCCATCAAATGCATCCCATATACGAATTCTATATTTTTGGACACGAAATGCGATATTATTTTCACACCTTCTGTATTTATTCTTCAGTACGCCAAAATTTGCATTCATCATTGAATACGGTGTGGGATGAAATAAGCTCCCGCGTTTTCTCAAACCAATATTGGCATTAGTTTGCTATTCGAATTCCATTCCCTTAGGAGCTATATATTCTTTAAAATAAATTTAAATGTGTAATTTCGACTGATCGGATCTTATACATACGCTTCTACTGCAACTAAGCCGAACACTGTCAGACGTACAAGTTTAACTCCCGAATGGGTCATTGAATGGAATAGATTTACACGTTAAACTTTCGATGGTAGTTGAGATAAATTAATTAAAATGAACCACGTTTTTTCGTATTTTGAGTACATATTATGAACCTTGATTCGAATTCATATTCAGGAAGATGATAGAACTATATACTGCTCAGGCTCTACAGATTATAAATAATATATTTAATTATATATATATATTATATATATATATATATATATATATATATATATATATATATATATATATATATATATATATATATATATATATATATATATATATATATATATATATATAGCTATATATGTGTGTATGTATATTTCGAAATGTAATATTAATATAAAATGTCAGTGAAATGATGAAGCAATAATTATTATTACATTGAATATTTGGAATCAATTGTAACCGCAATATGTAATAAAATTGTATGAACGTTCTAATTATGTGTAGAGAGTGTATGACCACACACACATACATGGGACTAAATTGCGACCAGTCCCATAACCAAGTTTCTTGTCGTCTCAGCACTAGCAGTCAGAACAGCCCTTTCCTTCTTCCTTCTCTCTCTTCTTCCCGTTTCTCTCTCTGTCTATCTCTCTCTTTTTCTATATATATACATACCCGAACTTGATTTCCTATGAAAATACTCCGGAGTGTTCGTTGAAATTCAAATTAGGTTTTGGAAGGCGAGAAAACGAGACGAGAGGATGGGAATGAGGAATAAGGGAGGAGGTAGGAGGGGGGAAAGAGGGGATGCAAACACAAAATCTGGGAGTGTGGGAGGGAGCACGACGAACAATCCGGGAACTTTCTCGTGACACTTTGAGGTTTAAAGAACGCTAATAGAATTCCTGAATATCATCCCAATTCGGTTATGTACAAGGCTTTGCCTTTACATTTCGAATAGATTTTTGTGAAGGAGTTTGTAAAATAAATTATATAATACCAAGTTTAAATTTGCATTAAGGTGAGACTTATAATTAGTTATTTTCTGTAGATTGAACGTGTTGAAGTGTCTAATGGATTTTCTATTCAAGAGCTCAGTCACTACAGTTCCATACAAACATTTTGTTTATTTTACCACATGTATTATACTGAACTAATTCTAAAGGAATATTATGCTTTACATAGAAGATCTGATTTTATAGTTTATAAAGCCAGTAACATTATTCATTTCATTAAGATGAAAATCTTAGTAAGAATGGAAAATATATAATACAAATATTAGTAGTTGAAATAAGTGATCTTTTTTGTCCCAATTTCATTCCCAGTGTATACAGACTATAAACGACCATTATTTAGAATCTTTTGGACGGTACTAATTTTGGCAAACTCAATTACCTCATTATGAAAAGCTGACTAATTTTTAATCATAGTTATAAATATACGACAGTATCGCCATAATGGCAGACCTTGTCACTTCATGACACACTATTGATAATAGCACTCTTCATTTATGTCACACTGCTTTTTGCAAGAATAAAGGGACGAACTACAATCAGCGGCAAGATCTATCTCAGAATAGATAAAATAAATTCAATAATAATAACTATGATCGTATATCAAGATTTTGATATCATCAATAATATAAAAAAGATCAATAAAATGAATATAATTTCACAATTATCAAATAACGCTGTTCACATTTTGTCTTCTCGTTCTTCTATTTGTCTTTTCTTTATCTTCTCAACTTTTCCTTACTTCCAATAATTCATCAATTTATTCATATCTCAAACATTGGGCAAATAGGGACATTGTGATTGGTTGTGACCAACATTTACACTAAGAAATGAAAGTCATGTGTTAACAGGAACGTACGTTTATTTTGCACTGAGCAGAAATACAAGCAGTAGTTACAAGATAACTTCGTTACAACAGGCTTTAAAGGTCGCTGAAAGTGGTTTGAAACTCCAATGGATATGTCACGTTTATTCATCATTTTAAATACATATATCCAATTCTTCCAGCAAAATTACACAGATTTACAAATATATTTTACAAATTACATTCATTATAATGCAGCCTGAGGTAACGAAGAATGTTTGTAAGTTACATGAACTAGTGTAAACTAGTATACAGTAAATCAATAATTATGAGAATATGAATGTATGGAAATTTTCACATCTGGAAGATTCTTCTTCCAAACAATAGATTCTAAAATAAAACTATTTTAAAACGACAATAGCTATGCAAAAAGCAATTTAAAATTTTCAGCGATTTAAAATTCACCATTTTGGAAATTATTTTCGATACATTTATAAGAGCATAATATTCAACAAACAAGACACAATGCGCTTTTCCTTTTCATTCAACCTTCTGTATAAAATTCCCGTTTCCATTTCTCTCGACAATTGTCTCAATTGCTTTAATCCTACTTTATAACAATCGGAAGTACGCTCTCAGTTATCTAGGAAGGTAATATTATATATTGCTCCCAATTTGGCAAATAATTCCTCACAGAAATTCATTGCCCCCCCCCTACAAATAACTCTTTACATAATAATGATGATAATTATTACATAAAAAACACAAATGTTGCGCGTATCTTCCCGTATATTTCATATCTGTTCAGTTCATTCCATTTTTTTTAATAACATTCAAAGCGCGTAACTATTGTTTATGACAATTTACAAACTGTGAACACAACATTTTATTTACCACCTTAATATACAAGAATTGTACAGCGTACGTGTACACACAGTTTATCAGAGAACAAGCAGGGCTGTACAAAATACTACAAACACTAAAAACCTATCGTTTTGTTGTAATAAATTCTCTCTTACTCTCACATTGTTGACTTCATTCGGACATTATTTAATTATTATTAGTAAAGAACGAGACAGAAAAACAGATGGATAAGCCCATATAAGCGCTGAAGAGAGGAATGCTTAGAATTATGACAAAGATGCACCATATAAACAAGATTAGAGCTAAAATGATGACAGAAACATTATTGAACACTTTACATACGACAGTTCGTGTATTGAAATAAATACCTGGTACACGCATGCGTGAATGGGGAGAGGAGAATATCTTTACAGTCGAGAACAGAGTCTTTTTAAAAATATATACAGTTTCATAATTGATTTTCCAGACAATCCTGATATATATATATATATATATATATATGTGTGTGAGGCGCGTAGCATGGAGACTACTGCAACTAACAAATCGCAAGGGAAGAAATAGTGAGTTCTTCAGTTATAATTTCTGACTGAGAAAATTGATTCATGTAAATAATAGTATGCTGTTCTTAAGGAAACGGTTTTGAAGGAATGAATATTGTTCCATATACGCACGACTTCGCACTCAAGAGGTGCAAACTTGCACACTAAGTCTTGATTCTCTTCTCTCTTGACACTCCCCATCGATATCACTTGTCGATCAGTCTACTTTTATTGAATACTGATTTTTTTCTTTCCTATTTTTCATTATTTTTATTTTATGAAAATCAAAAATTATGGAAGAAGCGATAGAAATAAATGCTATACAGTTTTTATGGCAACTTCCACACAGAAAAAAAGTGTCTTAGTCGAATGAGTTTGAAAATGATTCTGGTCGGCTGATTTGAAATGCAATAAGTTTTCGGAAGAATTGACCGAATCTCGAATTATCTGATTCACGTTTGGATGCAAGTAGATCACAGTAGAGAGAGAAAGACAATATCACGTGACACGTGACTGTGTCGCGATATTCAACTTACAAACTCGAAACTTGTCTGTTCGAATATACTACACAACAAAAACACAATTCAGACAAAATGTTCGTATAGAAAACGACAGATGTTTCCCTTTCATATTAACTTATAACAAAACTTTTTTCTGTAAAACTTCATCTAAAATATTATTAAGATGTTATTTTCCTCTGTTCCCGAAATATGTTTCCGACTGAACAATTCGAAACGTCTCAAAGTTACGTCCACAGGAAACATAGACCGATTTTTGGCAACAGGGAAGAAAAATGTCGACTCACATAATTTGGCTTGACTGATCGATAAAGATCAGCTTGAAAATCATCGTTTAGAGCTAAACTTGGTAACACTGGTACGTCGACGACACTTTTTTTATTTTAATAAATTTTCGTTTTTGGGGTGGGTTGAACAGACTAATTACGAAAACTGGCCCCATTAGATGACTGAATAAACAGTCTACAACATGTTTATATTATATTATAATATATTATATACAAATGTACATTTTATTTCTGGCAGTGTTGAAATATATTTTGGCATTTCAATTTGGGGGAGGGGAAGGGGGGGAATTAATTCAAGTTTATTTATTATCACACATTACACGTGTCTTTTGGCGTGTAAAGCCAAATGATCGGATCGAGAGAAACAGCGATCACAGTGGCGGCATTTGAATGGTTTGGCGCCGGTATGTTTGCGATAGTGGCGCGTCAGTTCGTCAGATCGTGCAAACCTCCACTCGCAGCCTTCCCAGGAGCACTTGTACGGCTTCTCGCCTGAAATCACACAAAACAACACACAATTAGCACAACACCAATACTCTCTCTCTCTCTCTCTCTCTCTCTGTCTCTCTCTCTCTCTCTCTCTTTGTCTCTTTCTTTCTTTCTTTCTTTCTTTCTTTCTCTCTCTGTCTCTCTCTCTCTCTCTCTCTCTCTCTCTCTCTCTCTCTTTCTTTCTCTTTCTCTTTCTCTTTCTCTTTCTCTTTCTCTTTGGCCATCTCCTAATCAGGAACCCTCATATAGGGCCTATTTGACAGAACTAGTTGCAGATACGCTGTTAGTGGTGAGAAGTAGAACTAGTGAAAAGTCACAAAATAAAGCGCGCGCATATTTTCAACAATGACGCTCATTAAAATATTATATTGTTGACTTGGTTTTGTGTAACTTTTCGTCGACCATATTGCACTTCAAAACACATTCTGTTGTTACTTTCCGTATGGAATACACTCTGAAGTTTACGACCGATAAAAATGGTAATCATGCTATAATTAGATGAAGGGACAAGAAGATGTATTCCTATTTCATCTACCAGTATACGTGAATTACACGAATAATTATAATTCTTCTCTGACATTTGTAATTTAATTAATGACGACGAGATCAACGTTATCTTGTCTTGTACAACTATTTAATCTAAAGGTTATGTCCTGAAGTTTCTTGCAAGGAACCACGATCAAGTTCCAACTCATTCTCTTCATAATACGTACTTAAGATACATGCAACAAGGGTTGGATTCATCCAATCTTAATCCTAAAGCCAAGCAACAACGTCCATCTACTGTTATACAGCCATTCAAGATCAGTGACTAGAGCTGGTAGAGCTATATCGTAATATGACTTTGTGGAGGAATCTTCCTCCTAACACTTCCCGAGGGACTACCGACCATTAATAACCAACCCCTACTCCAGGAATAGTGCGTAGTCCTGTTATGATGTGCCTGCTGCGTAGAGCAAGTTCCCTTCCCTGGATGCGAGGAAGAAAAGCTAACTCCGCGTGGCTATAGGGAGAAGAGTAATCGATCAAAACGATAATATAAGCCATATGCTGTCTCCAAAAAGACACTTGTTTCGACAAAAAAGCGGAAACACCATTGGTGAATGGTCTCTGTAATTTCGAATGATTACCTACGAAGCAATTTGAAAATATACGCATTTGTTTCAAGAAGTTTTTCACGACAGCGAAAACATTGAAACTGTAAGCTAAAATCTTGTGTGGTTGGTAGTCCTATAGAAACTTTTGTTGGAGTAGAATCATAGACTATGATGTAACCCATATGCTGTCTCCGAAAAAAGACTTTTGTTCCGACAAAAAGCGGACACACCATTGGTGGATGATCTCTGTAATTTCGAATGATCACGCATGTAGCAAGTATATCAGGGAAAATATCAATAGATGACTATTCAAACTGTTAATGATTAAAATTCTGTTCGTATTGATATTTTATAAGTAATACTATTTTAGTATTCTATTGTTATAACATTTTTATTCTTTCATTAATTATATAACATTTTTAACTGTATCATGAAGTTACTGATAGCACAAGACTGCTAAATAAATAAATTACATCTAGATATACCCACGAAGCAATTTAGAAATATACGCAGATGTTTCAAAAAGTTTCACGACAACCTAAACACTGAAACAGAAACCTGAAAAAAATCTTGTGTGGTTGGTAGTCCTATAGAAACTCTTGTTAGAGTAAAATATAAGCTGGTTTATGTAAACAAAGATAAAAAAAAAGCTTTTCATTTTTGGCTTTTATACGTTAACTAAATTCCTCTCACGCTCGTGCGAAAGACACTCTAGCAGGTATAGTAGCCAATCAACGCACAGATTTTCAAAACTTCTTTTCTCGTCTGCTCACGTTCCTGCCATTTCTGGTTAACTTTGTCAAGCTCGAACGAATCCCGTGGATATTCATGAAGTAATAAGATAGAGGCAAGGAGAGAACAACGAGATTACTAAATAGGAGTCATTCAATGGGAACTAGACAAGGGTGATTGTTACAATCTGGAGAACTGTATGTGTCGTTAAACTGACTGTTTTAGCATGTTATTTAATTCTTGTTATACACGATAACCAACAACGTAGTATATTTGATTAAAAAATGAACGTTAGATAAAATAAACTGAATGATGAGTATTTTTTATCTGGGTATAATTTGAAATAAGAGCGGATGGGAGTTAATTTAGCGAAATTTCAGTTGTTTGGTGAATAACTATTGAACGGTACGAGATATCAAAATTCTGTTACGAGATAAACATAGATCTTGTTATCAGCTATACAATACAGGAATTAGAATTATTAACCTCGAGTTCCGATATTTTCACAGGTATACAGCTGAAAATGTATTATAATGTATTGTTATAATATATTATATTGTTATAATTTACGTGCTGAAATAGCTTTCAGCTTGAAAGATTCAGTAAACCATTACAATATTGTGAAAACGTAACATTAATGGCGGATAAATACTGTTTTTATTTTCACTTTCTGTATAGCTATATTTAGAAAATGACACATTGTTGTCACAAGAAAGAGACGTGATGATTCACACGGAGTCGACTTTGGTTGACGTTCCACAAACACATTTTATCTTTGATATCTTTCAACATTTTACTGACACAGTTATGCTAGACAGAGTTCAATTCATACAAATATAACAGGGTTAAATCAAGCTAGACGAAAATAACATTAATTCGCGAATCATCTACATAGCAAAATGAAGAGATGTTTTAGCAAATGAAATGAAATTATAGATCCAACAAGTCATTAGCCTATTAGTGAATAGCAATGAACCATCATTCAAAATTAATCGGATCGCTTGGTTCGACGATAGTGCAGTATTATAATTGTTAAGGAAGGATTATTTCAAGACAAGGATTATTTCTAGACATAACTGCGGTAAATAGCTACATCGTTGAAGCAACGTTCATGCACTACATATCACTAGAACATGTAAGGGAGAATAATTAAAATAATAAGAGACCAAAAATAATGAATAAATCAGAAATTGAAAGAATTAAATAAGTCACTACCAATGACGTCACGAAGGTTGAAACCTTGAAATACATCACAACCCTGAAGCTACATTGTCAAGAATAATGACGCTTCTCATTTCTCTCATTTTAGAGAAAACTAGAAATCGTCATCTCAATTCCAAGAAATTATAATTAATTTAGGACACGGTCTTTTTTCTGAATTGTGGCGCAGACATTACTCGATTCTGTGTATTTTTCTATACAGAATCGGTAACGTCCACGTCATGACTCGTTGTCTCTGGAGGGTGAAAACATTAATACGAGATGATATTTTCCAATTTTCTCTAAAATTTGGTAAAAAATTTAATCATTATTCGTTAAAATCTAGTTTCAGGGTGATATCCTTCACGGCTCTTGTGTGTATGTATGCAAGACGCTTTGCATCGCATCCATGAGGACTGGAAGCTCACATCTCACCATGAACTAAATCCTTGTCAACCTCTCACCCACATCACCCTCTGCCACCATCCCCCCTCCCCCCTCCCCTCCCTCACCACTCGTCCTGGTGACAGGAAACAAATTCGCACTCATTTACTCCAACACACGTGATCAAACTGTGAAAACTTCGGCGCCCGAGCACTCTGTCAACTGTAAGACTCGCGCATCATTTAAAATAGGAACGTGACTTATACGTCAGTGCTCATATACGACAAACTCTAAGTGGAAAAATTGAAGAAAATTTCTTTATTATAAAAAAAAATACACCCAGCTAGGGAAACGTTATGAATATGTTCCCGTGTTGATGGATGTTGATATATCCACACATATACATTAACATAAACATATATAGACATACATAACCTTCATACATCATATAGCATCAATCTTTAATTCTAGCGAAGATTGTTAATTTTCATCAATTCCATCACAGATTCCATTGACTTTCAGAAAAGTGACATATTGTATACGACTAGAATTAGGGTGTGTTGACCCAACACAACATTCTATAGCACTAATGTGTTTCGAAGTTTGAAGTGAAGTTCTATTTAGAAGAAAGTTTTTTGTTGTGTTACAATCTCACGTGGTTTCAGCATATTTGATTGTTGATACTATATTTCACATACACACATACATATATATATATATATATATATATATATATATATATATATATATATATATATATATATATATATATATATATATATATATGAAACCATGCTCTACAGCATTTCTAAAGATTCTATTGTTGGAGATGAATCAAGCAACGAAGACTCAACAACGCAGACATACACATATCCAGCTATAGATATAGCAATGGATATAGTAACAAGCCTTCTTGTCTATTTCGAAATTCGGACGAACCACTTTCGTATTGCCTCCACGTATTCCATCAGTGGTTCGATGGAGAAAACCTCAGCACCGCTGAGTTTCTGCCCAACTTTTCAAACTCGTTTGAGATTCCCATTCTTCGATTCACTACAAAGTCCGCGAGCACCAAGCAAACTACTTGAGTATGCTAAAAGTCAAACATTCGATTCCTTTCCTTCGACTCTAGCACATTTTGAAAATAGAATAATATCATGGTATAACTTTGTGAAGAGTCGTGATATAGTGGAAACCTCAAATAGCATCATCGTATCATATATTGTCGAGGAAAAGTGCGGGAAGGAGAGGGGGGTATACTCTCGAATACATGCCACCCCACACTGGCAATAACGTAATTCCACGTTTCGTGAACACGATGAAGAGACCGTCAGCCGTTCGTCTATATTGAATTGAAACATGCGTTAAGAATATGTTAAAATATGGATATCTTTTCATAACATGATCGATCTCACGTTATTTATCGGATCGGAACTGTTCAACAATACGCCAATTCGCTACAAGTATTATTGATGAATATATATATATATATATATATATATATATATATATATATATAAACATTGGATCTTGATACGGGATTATTGTTTCTCATAGTAGGTAGGATCGTTCGAACGAGGCACCACGGGGGCGATCTCATCACCCCAACATATATATCTATATATATTTTCATATATATATATTATATATATATATATATATATATATATATATATATATATATATATATATAAATATTTCCCATTCTTTTGCAGGCATATAGTGAAGAAGTGGTAGCTGACTACAATACATACAACTAAAAGCAAACGTATACATACTTCACTCTCGAAAATTGAAATATCATGTAGCATTAGTTCTAACAAGATCAAAATACAAATAACCCAGCTCAATTAAAAATAAATGAATCCTCCCGACTTTGCTCATGTTTTTCTCGTCGAATCAGTGTACATAGAGAGACAGTGAAGTTGATTGTTTAAGTATGCAAGTTGGTTGTTAGTAGGTAATTGAGGCCTCTTTTCCCCCCGTCGATCCTCTCGTTAACTCCTTTGGGATACTGTGACGACATACCGCCGCAGGTTCACAGCCTCTCTAACGAGCCGCTTTTAATTAACAAGCTATATGGTTACTGTGCACGCGAAGCTACCGTGCGTAAACGTAGATACAAGCACATCTGTTGTGTTCACGGACAGACGGTTCGTCAATAGTTAACTATGGCATCGAACGGATGTTCGGTTAAATATACTTCCGGTCGACGTGTATAATATGATGAGTTGTACAAATACAAGGAAGGTATTGTACATTAAGGTATAAACTCGGGTGTATATATACATAATAGAGAGAGAGAAAAAAGTATAGCTGTATATATTTTCTTGAACCATATAATTAAAAGGTGAGAGCAATGTCTTTGTGTAACTGAAAACATCCGAAACAGCAGTGAGTCTAAAGAACGCAATTAGCTTTGCTTCATTCGCTTTTGTTTCAAACAGGAAAGCGTGTATGATAAGTCTGACAAAGTCATTACAAAATCGCTGTAGGGGGGGGGGGTGGGTGGGAGGTCATGTTCTACATAGAGTATCTAATTATTGATGGATCTTATTTAACGTCGCTTTTAAAAACCTGCTTGACAGAATTAAAAATGAAAATTGAAGCTCATGGTGAGAGATGAAATGAACGTGACAAACACTTTGTCTCGTAATTGCTTTTCAAGTTGATTGTTTTTTAGTAGTTTTCTTTCGTTATAATTTCGAATGAAAGTTTGAGATAAAATGAATAGTGAAAATGTCGCTGGTGAAGATGTGTGAGGAGATGTCTTTTAATGATAGTGGAGGTCAAATGAGATCATTTGAAGATGAGAAAGAACTAAGAGATGAAGTGAAGGAAAATATAGTAGCTTCTTTTCATGTACTGCTTTTGGATTATTCGAACGACTTAACCATGATCGTCGCACAAACTAGAAATTTACCAACACATTAATTTTATCGTTAATGCTCGAACACGTTGACAAATGCATGCAGACAATGATAACATTCCTACAATTATTTATCAAAGAACGATCTTTTTATTCACTCATAACATCGTCATAATATTGTTTATAGTATAATGGAATAAGAATATTACCCTATATAGTGATAGTAGAATCTTTTTTGTGATCGTAATGATAGGAAGCTATCAGTGTGGTGGCTTTCAAACTTTTCACAAATAACTAGTCATTATATTATGGATATTACTGCCAGCACATATAGATAATAAGGCCTTGAAAAAGCATGTGTTAAAAGATGGGAAAAACTAATTAATGAGAATAACCAATAGCTAAGATTCTTAATATCAAACGCAACATTCAAAATATTTAACCTACTGAACCTATTGAAACTATCAGACCTAACTTAAACTTGAACTGACCTAAAGTTAAAAGAGCAATAATAATTTCCAAATCATATTCAAAATCAGCCTCATGACCTGATGATAATCCCGCATAAAACCATCATTTTCATAATCAGAAATTTTTGTCAATCGCCCTAAAACTATAATTTCATTTCCTTAACGTAGACATAATATTATTTATCACTGAAATGATAATATATCACTAATGTTGATAGTAACTATAAATGTAGTGGCTCTTAAACTTTTCACAAAAATGCACCAAGATAAGTCATAAAAACCCTAATTTTCCAAGTCGAAAATCATTGTCAATCGTCTTAACTCTCAACTTCCGTGTTTGACGTTTCCAAACAAGACGTTTGGTATCATGGCTAAAAGGGAGACGAGCCATGTAGACTTGCCGAGTGCAATCCTCACACCAATTTGCAATTTGTCAGAGAGAATTACATCCGAGTATTAAAGGTATGGCCTCACGTGACAGTTGCTGCCTGTTAGAATGCCATGGTACTCATGTTTATTCATATTTTGTCAGTCCTCGATGTTTAACCACGACCTCACCAGTTAAGGTACAGGGTGTTCTACAATGGCAGATGAGTGTCGGAAGAGGACAAGACAGCGTATGGATTCTGTGCATATGAAGAATAGATCATTGTGTACCACTGACGAATTAGGAAAATACAATTATAGTTATTAGATTATTGTAAAGCGGTGGTATATAAGATATAAATAAATATATATAGGCCCTATATATTTCGAAAATTCAAAGTTTCGGATTCTGCTTGTGTGATAATTGTGTATTGTTAGTTTATTTTTTGTTCTATGAGCATATCAGTCAGCTTAACAGTTTTTCAATTCATATTTCTAACTCGAAAATGAACGTTTTGTATGTCAAGTTTCCGATAAAACATAAATTAATTATCACGCAAGAAGAATCCGAAACTATGAATTTATTGAATATATATATATATATATATATATATATATATATATATATATATATATATATATGAAATATATGGTAAAATGAAATATTTGTGAATATATACATTATAAAAACATATTGGTGGAGGTGCCAGGTTTCCGAAGACACGTATTTCGAATGTGATTGCAATTGAGACAGCGGTGAAACTAGAAAATATTCATCAGAACAGAAATAAAAATATCTCGCGAAGGCATTCAGTCCACCAACATAATAAACCCTGTTTCCTATACGAGGGCGATCAAGATCTTAATTGATGATGGCAACGAGGTATAAAATGATCATAATGCCAGTTGTGGTATGTCCTACTGTTTCTGACTCTCCCAATAGATTTAGGGGAGTCAAGCATCGGTACAATATGGTAATCACGGTCCCTTTCTCATGTGGTAATCGTGTTGCCCCCCTTCTCACAACCCCCCTCCCCCCAACTTCCCCAATCCCATGTACAACCCGCTATATATATCCATTTATATTCGGGTTTATGTTATATTTCTCAAGTTGAGACAGCTATAATATTATCAGCTTCTCAATTACTGATTTACATCGTTGAACTAGATCCGTTTACATATTGTTCACAGAGAGAATTCAATCAAAATGTCATCTCATTTGATTGTATTTGAAGGGATGCACGACCTGAGCACAGTACGCTATCACTGTTAATTTAATCACCAAGTTTTACGAATCTTGGTTAAGTACTAATCCGCTAATTACTAGTTAGAGGTTGAAGAATATTATATGTAACCAGGGGTGATAATCCGCCAACAATCGTCTCATCAACTAACTATCAATTCGTGAATCCGAGCCTAGCTGACTTATTTTTCAGGTATTTTTCACTCTTTTTTCATAAACATGGAAAAAAATCTAGTTGAAATGTTTCTAGAATATTTTGAATTCATTCTGTCATTTGATGATTAGTCATTTATGATTGTACATCGTTCATGATGTTGAATTTATGTTGATTTTGATTATAGTCACTATATGTTAATCGTTCATGTGTAAGAGATTGTATATTTTTCTACTTGTTGAAGAATGGTTATACCTTATCCTGGTACCTCACTTTATTTTCACTGCAGCTACTCAGGGTATACGACTATTATTCCGGTCAATGTTTTCTGCATTCAACATCGGTCTCATGTCTGGAAAAATAATTGACCTACTTCATATAAGTGCATTTAAGACGGTATACGTATCTTCTAAGCATTGCAAATTGTCTTGCTCGTAAAAATAGTTCTTATATACGGTACAGTCTCGCTATGCATACACGTTCATTTCAAAATCAGACAGACAATATAATAAAAGTACCGTGCTTTAGTCAGTTGAACAATATATTATAAGGTAAGTGATGAATATTGATTGCGATCAATTTTTTGCATTCAAGGTATCTTAGTCAGTATTTCGATGATGAGATAAGAATCTTGCATATTATCAATGCATCAGACCCACATATTGTATTCGGGCCCAGTTTTACGAATTAGTTAGTAGGTTAATTTGTTATCACCCTTATTCACATATGTTATTTCTGTACCTTAACTAATTGTTATCAATTTAGTACTTAACTAAGATTAGTAAAACTGGCTCTTAGAGCCGGTTGTACCATTGATGATTACTATATCGAGCAAAAATTAGCAAATTAACTTGTTATTACCCTTGAAAACATATGCTTTTTTGTACCTTGAGTGATGATAAACTATCAAATATTCAATCATCAGCTGGTACAATCGGCTCTTGGAGTGATAATTTCTTCATTTTCACGACGATTTAAATAAATCATGTATTATTGACCCATATAAAATGTGTGATCAGAGGAATTAAAATTGAAAAAGGAGACAAATACAAGAAACAAATCAATGAAAAAGCAATGATTTGAATTATAAAAGATTATAATATCACTTGATTCACGATGCTTCAAAATGTACATCTTTAAAATCATTGAACGTGGAGTGAAATAAAAGTATTTTGATCGTTAAAAGTACTAGGTGTGCGTGTAGGTCCATTACGCGTCTAGTATACAGTGAAGTGTAATAGAAATGTGATGGGTAGTGAGTGAAAGAGATGGATATCGTCGAGATTTAAGGGTAAATGATGCTGTAGACGGGGTAGGAGGGCGTGAACGGAGGGTGGTTAACGGGGAGTGGGGGACGGGGGACGGGGAATCAGAACCATAGATCTGTACGGCCTTTGTGAGGCATGGAAAACAAATTTCAAACAACATTTTTCCCTCTTTGCCCTTTCAACCCACACTCACCCATTCAGCCGTTACAAGTCGTGAAAAAAAAGTGTTCCAAATCACCGAGAGATAGCTGGAGCACGTGTCTAATCTCACCAGTTTATTACACATATAAACTAGATGTAAAAAGATGAACAGAAAGAGATATCATTTTTTTTTCATAAAGTAATAGCTACAAACACACGTATTATGAAATGACATAAAAAGTGTTCTCAACAAATATTTACCGTGCCTAATGAAGGATATTTAAAAATTCTTCATAAATCAGTTTGAATAAAATATACTCACTCAAGTACAAGGTGTAGGCCTGAATATATATATATATATATATATATATATATATATATATACATTATAGTTACACTTCTTGGATACAATTCAATGACTTGTAATAACTTCAATAACTTCGGTAGCCTAGCAAGAGAGCACCTGACCGGCAATCAATAGGTCCCGGGTTCGAGTCCCGTTCGAGGCGTATCTTATTACATGACCATAACATCCCCACACACACACATATATATATATATATATATATATATATATATATATATATATATATATATATATATATATATATATATATATATATATTGTACTGATCGAGAGTTATTACAATGGATTTTCCTCTCCAGGTTGATGAATAAGTAATTCCAGTTGGTGAACGTTTCTTGACTGTAAAATGAATGCACCGTTGTGCAATCGACTCGAAACGTTGGTTGCTATCAAACGGCTACACCAAATACGCTAATTCTAGTCTATTCATTAGTTCGTTATAGTGTGAGTGTTTAAAAGCGCGACGACAGGGAGGGCATTTTTCATCACATTAATTGATTATTTGATGTCATTAAACCTCGATGAACGCTGACAGTGAAAATATATAGCAGTGAATGAAGTTGAGTTTTGAAAGTGTATATGTCTATGCTCATTTTATCAGAATATATATATATTCATGAACAATAGATGATTCTTATAGTTTTAACGATTATCTATCGAACACGATATTTTGAAGAATATATGCCTCCAATTCTTTTTTCGATAGAAATCTTAATAAAAAACGCTAATCTTGATAGTTTTTGATACGATAAGTACGGAAACAATATATAGATATAAGTCGGAGATAAAACTCAAACGTAGCATATTGGTGTAGAGACTATATACATTTTCACCTATGTATCGTATATAGGCCCCCACCTACTTTTATAAATATCGTTATGTAAAATACATCTACATAGTAGGATACAAGCTTCCAATATCGAATCTCAAACATATCATAGACAAAGGATGGTATGTGAAGCGATGAACATAGCTTGAGTCTGATTGAATTAGAATCAAATAAGATTTATTTAAATTAAATTCAATCAAATTGAAATCTCATGCACTATTCTGATCCAAGTTCTGAATGACAAGTTTTTCAATTTCTTATATTTCAATTGAACATTGTACAAATTCTCACGTTCGTGTAATTAATTTCTCTCAATGCAATAGACAAGCACATTTATTACACTTCCACAAAGGAAAAGATCTTTCAATTTGTGTCACTAACAACATAATAATATGACAGTACAGCTTGAATTCTCAATTGGGGTTTCGTTATTTCCTGCGACGAATCACAATACGAACCAGTAAACTCGATCATCGAAACTTGACTATAGAGGTAAAAAATTAATTATTATCAAATATTCCATCTCTGATTTTCGACATTCACAACCAAAAGTATTAATCCAATGTTAAATAACTCAACACTTCATAGATAATTAATCCCTATAATTCATATTTCACAAGCATCCGGTACTTTAATTTTGACAAGAGAACATATACAAGTATAATTAACCTTATCCAACTACTGCTAAACATAATACCCTTTGTAACCTCATCTTGGTAATTTGTCTCTTACATCTATCTGGTCAAATATACTAGTTGTAATTCCATTTTGGAAATGTAGAACTTAATTTGAGAGACAATAATCACCGACTTCTCCCCAATAACATGTCTGAATGTCACTGTATATATAATGAGAGCTGTTATATGTATACCGACCCATAATGTTATTAGCAATGCCTTCCTTGACACGGTATACGCAGTATACAACTTCACTTATAGAAAACGTGGAAGGGACTAATTCCCATCAATTAAATTATGAAGCAGGCAACGGAAAGTCAAACATCTGTTACGTTAGATGGCGAAAACGACGCAAATCGAAGCGAATTATCGGGGACTTTCCTCGGGAATTAGTAGGAATTAACAACTATAACTAATTTTCTGACAAAAAATCGACGGCTATTCTAACATGATTTTTTTTAGTATAAAAAAATCCACATTAATTGGGCCATGAATAATACAAATGTGATTACAATATACAGTTAGTCTGAATATTTCATTGTGAGTAATTCTGAAAATTGATTTATACAATCATTAAAATAAGATAATCAAAAATATGGGTAGTGTTAATGAGAACTGAATATATACGTGCAATCACTTCCAATGATACATTTCTGCAACATATCACCAATATGATGAATATTTAGTTATGATCGATTGAAAAGGAGAGCTTAAAAATGACAATTGAAAAAAATGTCTTCATAAAGACTTCTTGGAATTTTATCAAAATAGCTGTAACTGCAACATATAATGACACAATCATTTTCTATATGTAGAATACGTATTTCATGACAAAAAAAAACACATCACATTAAAATGCAATTACACGTAGAAAACATGTGTCCCCATTCCCAAGACAGGAAGAGCATCATGGGGTTCATGACCCAAGCTGAGCAATGAGCAATCTTCCCCTCCCTCCCAACTCCCACATCGTCACAGAAATCAGTGTCACCCAGGCACCCGGAGTGAGTCAGACGTTTCATTGTAAAACTTGCATTCCACACAGATTGACACATCGACACAATTAACGTACAAGTTAAAACGTAATAAAGCACAGTACCCTCGTGTACCACTATACATAGCCATAACCCCAAAAGGTCAAGTGCTTTAATCGGCCAAACTTACAAGCGGTTACAAATTGGAATGAATGACCATTAGCTAGAACAAAATCCTAGTCAAGTAGAGTAACGAAAATTAAATCTATATTTTCATGTGTCTGTGTGAGTGTGATGGAGGGGGAGAGATAAAGAGGAGGAAAAAGGGGACAAATAAAAATTGGTTCATTATTAAAATATGACTATTTGGTAATAAGGTGATTCGTGTTTTAATTTTTGTTAATTAGAACACAAAGTAGAGTGTATATAATTTAAAAAAATGTGCAACGAAGTTTCGATAACTTTAAATACCGCCCTTCTCACATTTGGGTGGCTTATTCACTTCTATTTGTAATGATGCGGGTGACATAATTGTTACTCCGATGCATATTTAATTGAGAATAACCTTGCTCTACAACGTAAACGTCTATTTGTATGATTATATCAATATACGACAAACAGTGCCTATACTTATGGTAATATACTTGATTGGGTCGATTTTTCAAGTGATCAAATGTATAATAGCTCAATATTTAAAATTTGACAAAGGGTGAATGAATATACGGGTGGACTGTCATCTTCAGATGTAGATAACGGACATGGATAATCGATCATCATTGTAAATAAATATACATGAATATACTGAAATATATTTCATTCAGAGTATTCAAGTATTGGATATATAGCCATCAAATGCATTGTGACTTGAGTTCGAACCATCATTCCAAACTCTACACACCAACTTTTCCTCAACAAAAATTCAAGAACGCACTCATTTTAGTTGCTAGGGTATGTTATTAGATTCTTCCCATTGTGAAATGAGCCTGGACCTAAAATTGATTCTAGGTTTACCATGAGTCTGATTTATATTCCAAAGGGGTATACTATTCTCATTCTTAGCATGTATGGTCATGGCATCCATACACAATGAACCAAGCTATGTGCGAAGTAGAAAAACTTCGGACATAAGGGGCATAGGTGGTTGGTTTCTCTCTCTCTCTTTCCTTCTCTCTTTATATAGATAAGAAATATAAAAAAGAGCATTGACACCCTCTGATTTCAAAAATCCCTTTCTTGTTTCTTGTAACTTGCTACACGTCCGCCTTACACAAGACCTTGTTATTAGCCACGAGGGAATCAATGGTTGGGAATTCAGCAATGGCCGCGTCGGTTATTCTTGGGCATCGTGGTCTACTGCGACGCGAGAGCGTGGGGGGGCGCGAGGTGCATAACAGAGACACAACGACCGGGGGAACTACCGCGGTTCTCTCGGGGAATAACCTCCATTAACATAGATGAAGCTTTATGATACATCCGATAGGGGTGCTCTGTATGAATAGGGGACATAACCATATACAGAGCGCGCTCACTATTGGGGCGGACACGGTCGTGTACATTTTGAAGCACACGGAAACGTGACTGGCTAAAATATAGATTATACTTTTGAGTTCTGAAGAAGATACATTTCACATTTGTATAAGTTATTAGGAAGTTTGTAAGACGAATGCTGAAATTATGAAAGTATTCCAGTAGATTTGGATAGTAAAAGATGGTGGACTTACATCCAAGGAAGGTGTATAACAAGGATACCGAATACATCCTTTCTAAAGTATCAGCTACTCGTAACTCGTAACCCTTTGTTTTCATTCAATTTGATTTTATGCGCTTCAGGATGAGCAGAGTAGTCCCGTTTTCAGACAAAATGATATATTTTGCTTCTAATTGAGATATATTTTTAAAAAGCCTACATTCAGCATTGACAGTCAAAGTTATCGGTGCCACCTGCATTCACTGAATATGAGATTCAAAAATGGAAGATATAAACATCCGAGCTTTTCTTCAATAGTCTTGGGGTTCTTGAATAGAATTGGAACGATACGTCTCTTCCGAATTGATATTTGAAATCAACGATGCTATCACTGAATAGAATGGTCAATATAAATCTCACATCTGGGAGGCATTGACTGTAGGAAGCACAGTGAATACATTCATAGAATGAATGAAAAATATCTTTCATCTATACCGTCACTGCAAATGTGCGTGTCGTAATTTTCAAATAAGTGTTTTTTAATATCATAGAATATCGGGATTACTTATATGTGTTTGATCACATACTTTGAAATGATGTGTGAACTAATTCATCAAATAGTGTGCTTTTATACTTCTCTATATATACACATATATCTATTGAGCTTGTAGCTATATTATAGATATATTGATTTCTGATCATTATTATTCAATCAACCCCACACACAACTAGGATATTTGGGGGTACGAATGAGCAGATGATAATGAAAACTTCAAGTGAAGATAAGTTAGAAGACGTTTTACAAAACCCATGCCTAGAGCGAGACTTGAACCCACGACCAACGTTGGATTCAGTTTCTACAGCAGTGCTTCAGTTACCCGAGTTGCGGAGGGCGGCTATTGATATATCACTATACTACTCTAACTGTAACTGTATTACCCGCCGATATATGGAAATACATCATACAGGTCATGCTATTTGTCATGTACATAATAACAACGACATGTATATCTCTCTGTACATGTAACCGATGTTGTCTATAGAATAAAAACTGTCAAAACTTTTCACTCTAGCGTTGGAACTATGAAATATTGACAAAATATTAAAATAAATGTATCATTTTTTTAGTTTCGTATGTCTTCCTGGGGGATATGAGATACTTCACATACACAAAACATCCCATGAAATATGATCCGAATTACTGGAACTTATTTATCATGTTTTGAATACTGATGGAAATACGAATGAAATATAACCAATATCGGATCTAAACTTTACAAGAGAAAACAGTATAATTTCAAATCTGTTTGGAAAACACATTGGGAAGCTTCAAATAATATACACCCTACGTGTCAAATGGTTTTGATATGAGAATCTCAATATGAGATTTCCGAAGATCAGCTGTTTATTTTCGAATGGAAGGAAATACATTTTCTCGTGTATATAATTTGATCGTATTTGCTGAATGAATTTGATCTTTGGCATTTAATCAATTTTTGAAAAGAGAGATTTTATTTTCAAAGCAACTCGAGTTTGGTACTGAACGTGAGATTGTTGAGGTTTCCGATCGTGCGTAGGGTTTATCCAAGATAATGCAATTTATCATTTTAGCAACCACTGCACAAAATCTACCCAAAACAACAAGTAAGAAAATGAAACAATAATAAGGTGTGGTATTCGGTATATCAGCAGTCAGTACAACTCATTTCAAATCTCAAATGATTAAATTTGTACTATTTATTCCAGACTTTTATGACAGTTGATCTCCGCACATGTCCGCAGTTTTATGACATACTAAAGCGAGACGCGAGACTAAAATTAGAACAGAATACATAAAACAAGCAAAAAACGAAAGTTTTAAAGGCAAAGGCAACGAGACGCATACCTTTAATTTTAATGTAATTTTCTCGGATTTTGTTTTTAAGTATTGCACACGTAGAGGTTGTAAACATACACAAATCCCTCGGGAACGTCCGTAAAAACAGGAGAAAGTTATTCATATTTTACAAATCTTATGAATTGTGACGTGACTTATTATTTTGAAAATATTACTTCGTTTGGAAAGAAATGCGTTTACGTATATTATTTACAACCTAACTTCGTGCAACTGAGACTGGTGGATATTCAGTGGCACGGTGAACTGTCTCTCGGGAGGTCGGGGTTTGATGCTCGTGATGGTCGACTATCCTCATTTTCATGATTTTCCTCAAGATTGAAGGAAGTACTGTGATAGTACCTCCAGGACAGGATACATCCCACTGTCTTAGAAACTTGATACAATATATTTTCATATATATTTCCATCATCTAATTCATCGTTCATTTGCAATAACAATATATCTCAACACTTTTTTAAGTATTTATTGTTGTGTTGACTAACCTCCGGTTGGAATGAGGAATTCTATCGGTGCAGCGAATAGGTATATATGGAACCGTCGTCATCTCCGCCGCCGACCATCTTTACAGGGGTTTTTCGTGGTTTCCCTCTGTAGTCTAGGCTATTGCCGGGATGGTTCCCACAATATAGACCACGACCGCTTCCTTTCCAATATACTTCTCATTACCCAAGAAACCTTCATCTCATCAACCCATCATTTCATTAATCATCCATCCGATACCAATAGATCTTCGCCATAATTAGAGTGCGTCTTCAAGACCCAATATATATCGATTGAATCAACCGATTTGATATCTAATCGAAGCCCTAGAATATCGAACCAATCTAGAATATCGAAATCGAAAGGCATCCATATTATTTAGTAATTATCTCATTGTCTGAATCGGTTCACCTTGCTAGTGAACATATACGCAGCTGAGTTACCATTCTCAATTATATTGTATAAATTATCTCTATCAAGCACAGGCAATCAGAAAAATCGACACACATACATAAATAAACTCAAATGACGGAAAAACCATTAAATCCTGGCAAATCACAGTTCCCATGTCGCTGAGATTCTGTGAAAGAGCTTTAGAAAATGTCAAAAGAAGACAAAGTGTTTTTCGATTACGTCTATATCGATAAGTACACGCCAACTGCAGATTCAGTCGACCAAGGTTTAAAAGGTTACCTATTTTATATATGAGTTGATGACAAAGTTTTCCTACCTTTCGATTGATTTATATTTAGAAAATGAAAAACTGATTTTTATAAATTTGTTTAATGTTGGCTGGAAATCTTCAGATCTGAACTCCATGCTCAATCATATTATAAAACTTGTCGAGGAAATTTATATCCCTTGGTACTTTAGTCTCGTTTGTGAGTTACCAATTCGCGAGTATTTTTAAATTGGGTTCAAATTGGTATACGAAAAGCTAATGCATACACATCCCTTCCCCCTATACCCCTCTCCTACACATTCTTTGTAAACTTTTCTTCACGAGAGATGCATGTGCGAAACACCCGTGCACTCATGGTGTGAGATACGGGAGACTGCCGTACGGAAAAGTCATCCCTCGTGGGTACAAGCTATCAATAAATCTCGATATGTAGCTCATACTTGAAATAATAATAAAACATACAATTTGATCTTGTGACATGTTTATGTGATGTTTTAGACTTTCTCATATCTGGTCGTGCCTGCAGGAAAACAAAATCTCGAAAATATTGTTTTTTCAAGCTAAAAATAGTCATACCCAAAGGATGAACGAGACAAAGGGATGAAAATGCCTCAACAGAGTCGATAAAACAGTATTAAGGTACATAATAAACTTTTTTTCTAAATAAACAACTCGAAGTAACGTCCTAGTCCATGGTCCTCCTATAGCTACCTCCATACTATAGGACATTGATTGGATAGAGTTTACTAAAAAGAAGTTACTATAGTTACGTGTCTGTGGTCTATGCATTTCCATTGTTGTTAGCACAACATCCTATCACTGCTCATGAGATGGGCTACGAAACATGTGAAAGTATAGTCTAAGAGACCGTGTCTTATAGTTATATTATTGTATTATCATTTCATTTTATATATTGTATTTTATTGTAACCAGGTCTTTTGGCGAACATTAGCTACATATCCTACATAGCCTATTCGATGTTTTGATTCGAATAAAGAACTTAACTAACAGTTCTAGTCTAGTCTTTAGTTTCTAGTCTTTCTTTCTTTTTTTTTTCTTTAGTTTTTTCTTGTAGGTGGCTATATAGGTCTGGAATGTTATTTCAAGCAGTTTATTGGGTAAGATGACAATGAATTGTGTTTGTAGAACGACCACAACAACTGTTAGATTGAGGCAGCTTACACGTAAGTGCTTTATAAAATATATTCAAAACATTACAGCGACTACGTTGAATATTTTGTAGGTGAGAAATGTGGAAACATGAAGAACGCAAAAGAGCATTTATTCGAAATTATAATAGGATGATAAATACTTCTGAGACTGGAGGACTTCTTTATTACTATGCACCATGGAGCGTGTATTTTGAATGCATGTTTCTTTGAGAATTCTAAAATAATTCTCATTTTCATAATA
Organism: Brachyptera putata; assembly: GCA_907164805.1. Taxonomy (NCBI): domain Eukaryota; kingdom Metazoa; phylum Arthropoda; class Insecta; order Plecoptera; family Taeniopterygidae; genus Brachyptera; species Brachyptera putata. The sequence continues at coordinate 4,972,619 of OU015471.1, read as the reverse complement.
AGCAACCACGTTTGAAATCTTTAATTACGTGAATGCGTTCTTTTCAATTTACACTTTTCAAAAAGACTACAATCTGTACATCAAAAAACAAATTATATGATAAAATCATATTCAAGTTATTTCCTATTGGATATTACCAAATTCAAAACGTGCATATACTTGTATCCACGGAAGAAGAAGGTCGATAGCCAACATAACAAACACAAATATGAACTTTACAATTGTATAGCCGTGAAAGTTTCAGGATATTAGAATTTCCAAGGATAGGTTGACGATAAGAAACGTAACTACAACTTTCAAAAGCGTCAGCTGTAGCAAACTTATATAATCACCGACCAATCTACAATTATTTCATTGGTAGACGATCTTCTTCTTTCGTAGAAACAAGTATATCGACAAACTATCCCACGAAGCAGAAAAACCAACTGATTCGAGATCAGATTCGACAAATTCACGAAGTTTGCAAAGCTGTTGCCAATACGTTAGTAAGAAGTGTTCGCTGTTTTGATGGAACGATGTTAGAGTGTATGCTATATACGGTATACGCAAAAAGTCCGAGGTATACGTCTAAGGCAAGCGAGTGTCGAAGTGCGAAGTGTGGAAAAGCGACGACAAACCCAGGTAAGGAATGGCAGCAAGATTGATTGAGCTATATACCAGTAATTTCACGTCAGTCGACTGCCGTACAGTCGCGACCAGTCATCCAGTCTGCCGTGGAATGAGGCAGGAAGGGTGTATAATACCGTTCTCCAGATTCAGCCAACACACATATGGTTATGATTGTAAAAATCACGTAGATTGTGTAAAAATCGGTGCTTATAAAAATAGAGAAATTCATCTTTACTATTTTTTTCACTTTATCACGAACAATGTGTATTTGAATAAAAAGTATATCAAACCTAAGATAATTTTATGCTCTTTAATTATTATGACATTCTATTTTTGTTAATTCAACCAGTTTTACGATCATACGTCAATAAATATCAAGAATGTGATAAAATTTATTGACGTATTATCTTATAACTGATTGAATTCACAGATATAGAATGTCATAATAATTGAAGAGCATGAAATTATTTTGGGTTTGATATACTTTCAATTCAACTACACTTGTTAGTGATGGAGAAAATAAAATAGTAAAGATTAATTTCTCTATTTTCATAAGCACCGTGCATGCACCACCGTGAGAGTACATGGGAGTCGATTCAGCGGAATATCAGTTTTTTGGTGATAACTTTTGAACGGTGTACGATCTCGAAATTCTGAGAACGAAATACACAGATATTTTCAATACCTTCCACATGATGTAAGTGATAACTATTCATCTCATATTGCCTAATTGTCACTCGTAGGCCTATACGCTTAGAAAATGTGCATTTTTAAGCGTATACGCTTAAACGCGTATACGCGTTGGTTCCTATACGGGATTGTAAACTCACAACCCGGTTAACTCAGATATCTGAACGGTATTCTCCTGTTTTGTGATGTCGACAGGGCGTGGGTTCGAGACACGTACATCTGTCACCAGATGATTTGTGCCTCCAGAGGCCGTTGACGTGATCGTGATGATCTCGACTGTCTGATCCACATCCCGTTAGATGACGTGCAGGTCTACAAGTTAACACCATTCATGACCGTTAGTTAGCAAACTGATAGATATATATGGTATGGGTGAACTAGATAGAGACCACAGATCGAGATGTGTGATACGAGAGCTTCTATTATTGTTGATTGATTTTGATTGATTATTGTTTCCTGAACGACCACACCAACAGCTAGGATATACGGGGGTACGAATGAGCAGGTGGTTATGGAATAATTAAGTGATGATGAGTGAAAGGACGATTTAAGAAAGCCTTATGCGGGACCAGAACCTGCTAGTCCAACGTGCAGGTAAGCCCAACGCGAGGGGTTCACAACTCCTGAAATCCGGTGTACACTTGCCATGAAATCACGTTGAAATCCTCTTGAAATCCCTGAAATTCCCTTGAAATCCGTATGAAATTTCTTGAAATCCCCTGAAATCTCTTGGAATCTCTGAAATCAGGTGTACACGAAATTTGCGAGTTGTAAACCCCTCGACCCAACGGTGACTTCACTTTCTGAAGCGGTGCCTCAGCTGACTGAGCTACCAAGGGTGGCAAGCCTCTATGGTATGTGTAATGTAAACCCTCCAGAAATCAGGAATATATAGAAGTGATTAAACTATCATTCAAGCCAGAAATCTGCTACAATTAGTAGTAGTAGTTATATGTATTTGCAACTTGGGAATACAAAGTACAATTTTCCGATGGTTGCAAGAATTTGTTTAATTCTGTGCCGGCTGCTCTCTTATGGTTCTTTCTAAGAAGGAGTAGCGCCCAATGTTTGTTTTGTACCTTCGAAGTCTTATTTTATGTTTGTGATCATTTTTTCCTATGAATGTGGGTGACTCCAGTAAATTTGATATTTCTACCCACGCTGGTTGACATTTAATTGCCTTCCTCAGGCACTTGAGGCTAGCGTGTTTTCTTCTTCGTGCTGGTGATTCCCATTTATAGTTATTTTGAGCATCACTACCGCTCAGGCTTGGATGTTTCTCTTGTTCATTTCATATGAAATTACAATAAGATTGAATGAACAGATTTACGCTTTGCGGAATATTTCCATACATTTTTTAATCACACGTAATAGCACGATAAAGTTGGTGAACCAGATTCAGTACTGTATGTTATTACGCTTATTACATTTTCATTGAATATTAATTTTCGCCATTGCAAATCTAATAGTGTTTTTCCATGAAAAAGTAGTAAATAAATATGTAAAGTTCAACTAAAAAGATAACTGCATGTGTTCCATCAGTGTTTTATAGTTACGTTTTACATATTAATCAACTACTATGAAAAAAAAATGACCAATTAGGCCTATATATCTCAACCTCTTTAGAGTTTTCGATTAATACTCTTTTTCTGTCAACACCATCTATAAGTAGGTTGACAGATCTCGTTGAACGGCAATCATTAGCAGGGCGGAAATTACAGTGACAGAGGTGATCAAAGCGAGCTGAGGGATTTTCAATTTCCGGTGTCTACACAAAACTTTAATGACCATCAGGTTTACACTCCGACACCTTTATATTACGCCGACCGCGCGATCATATGCCCGCTATCCCGCGTATCAAACCAATCAGCGATGTATTGATGAACGATTTTCATAAACGGCTCATGGAAAACGTGATTATAAAACACGGTGAATCATTTCTCTATAGCTATACATTGCTCGTTCAATTAGATACACCATGGATTGGGTGAGAGGGGATAAATCATTCAATGGATACGGAATGGGGATGGGAATGAATAAATATATAATTATACTTTGGGTGCTATCCGTTACTCAGACATTGGAACTGAAGTCACTGCTGGGCGTGGGTTCGAGTCCCGCATAAGACATGGATTTTTGTGAACGTTTTTTCAATTATCATTATATCATCGTTTCATTATCTCCTTCTACCCGCTCGTACCCCGTAAACTAGCAATATATGGGTCGTTTGGCAAAAATAGACTCTCAGCTATACTTGGGAATAGTAGATGCCTTCGGACAATGGAATTGATAAAACTTGAAATATTACGATAAATAAATTTTGAAAAAATTAAATATATATATATATATATATATAGGCCCATACATTATGACGTTTCAGTTGACTCATGCTGAGAGTTCTAAATAACGGAGATGTAATTTACAGTTTTCTAATGGATCACTTTATTGCACTATCTACGAGTTTCTGCAATGCTGACCGACGTTTGTCATGTATCGATTCGATCAGAACTTTGGGATGCATCAGTCAAACGACGATGTAATGTCTACAGTTCTTCTTACAGACACTTTATGGCACTTTCTCTGTGTTTTCTCTGCACTCGCTGAACAAGTTGCACTGTTTCGATGATCACCACCGAACTTTTTGTGGTGCACTTAGCACTTATCCAACTCGGAGCTGAATAGCTCCTAGGCAAAATCGATTCAACTATTTTCAAGGAAAATTAGTTCGAAGTACTTAAAAACCCATGAAAGAATAATAAAGCGGAGAAAAATAATCACAATACATCATATGAAAAACTTTCATCTTCTTTGTGATTTTGTGTATTTTGTGTATGTGTATATTTTTAGATACACATTATTGAAAATTTCTCATAAATCAGCCTATACACGTTTACAATTGTTCTCTTTACTATTTTTCCATGTTACACGTAGCCCTCGCTCATTTCACAAAAGGAAAGCAAGTGCTGTGTTTACTCAATAATGAATATGAATACTACTAAAACAATCATATTAATCTAAAAACAAAATGAGCAAGGTATCTTCTAATAGCGTGATTATTGTATAGGAGTTATATGATTCTTGATGTAAAACTTGTTTCCCATAATAACACTTCATGCATATTCATATTTTTAAAATAACAATGCACGGTATCAAATATTTACCGAAGAATATTTTCACTTCAACTTTGAAACACATTAGTGTATACATATGCACGCCTATAATAACAGACACTGCCTACGGACATGTGGTAGCGAGCATCGTGAATTGCTAGAAAACAACTGAAAAACATTGAAAAAACAAGAGAGCAATTAATTAAAGCTTGTTTAAATAAAAATGAACAATGCGGAATTGATGTTATAACAGTATATAAAATCAAAACACAATATTTTATGAGTGAAATATGAGTGAAATATGAGTGAAATGGCTCAATCAACCAAGGCACCGCTTTAGAAACTGAAGGAGAGTCCCACATGGGGCATGGGTTATTGTGAATGTCCTTTCATTTATCATCGCTCCATGGTTTCATTATAACGTGCTCATTCGTAACCCCGTATAACCTAGCTGTTAGCGGGGCTGTTATGGTTGAGATAATGATAATATTCATCATCATGAGGCCGCCCTCGTTGGCCGCTCTCTAAAATCACCTGAAATCACCTGAAATCACTTGAAATAGCTGAAATCATCCGAAATCCCTGAATTCCCTGAAATCACCTGATATCACTTGAAATCCCTGAAATCACTTGAAATCCCTGAAATCACCTGAACTCGCTCATCACTCGTTCATTCGGCCCCTAATAACACAATTGATGTCACCATCAACGTGTTCACTCAGGTGTTACAGAGCAAACAAAAGTCATTAATCGAATGCACAAGTTATTGCACCTGATATACTTTGAAATGATAAAATATGGAGCGTTCCACGTCCACTTTTTATATACAATGCACGAAATAAATACACTTCTTTAAAAAGTTCCGAAATTACTTTTAGGTATATATTATTATGGAAATTATACAATTTCACTGAGAATTGTATTCGGTAAAACAGGTGACTCGATAATGCGGTATAGTTTCAAAGAAAGGTAATTTAGAACTTTCGATTATAAGAATCAAAAGTATAACGAACAAATAGTTAAAGACAGAATGAATACGTAGACCTACGTGATTCTTGTTTTACCAAATTGAGCTTGTATTTGATTGAGTTGATCATAAGTGGATTGATATTAACAACAGAACTCGTATAATATCTTCTTAGTGAGTATAAACACAGTAAATCGTTACCAAATATCATGTATCGCTGAGATAAAGATTGAACAGTGCGTTATTAATATTGATTACCCATCCGCACGAGACAGAATTCCAACATGATTCGAATTCGACAAATGTTACAATTAAAACAGAAAAATAACGCACATTTTAATAACAATATTTAGTATTCACATTTTGCAAAAAAACTTCCTACAAAAGAAAAATACACTTCTATATTATGAGATGAAAGATGGATATTGCAGTTTCACAAAAACACCCTTCCTCCCTATTTCATATTTCAAGCAACATAAGCAGTAATTCATTTCTCTTATTTTATTCGTTTTTTACTTCTATATAACTCTTCGAATAAAAAAAGTGCATGTTTAAAAAACATTATGTTAATATCACGAGTGTTTTTTTTCTACTATGCTCTCTTTTTTTATATCCAAGTTTGTAACATTTATTATCAGTTCAATAGTAACGATTCCTCTTCACACTCAACAATGTATCTGTAATCAGGTGCATATTCACCCCTACAAGTGATGTTTTCAATAATGCTTGATTTGCAGATAAGAATTCACGAACCGAGGGGATATTTTTTCCCTCTAAGTGGAAACTCGCTCGCGTGTTTGTTTTCTTGTTAGTGGTATGAAAGAACCAATGAAATGGTCATCAGGTTCGTATATGCGAGTGATTTTTCTTTCGACCCCCTCGAGCGAGTCACCTGCGACCAGAACCACCTCCGGCGGCTATCCTCCTCCTCCTCCTCCACCTCCACCTCCACCTCCTCCTCCACCTCCTCCCACCCACATATACACAGCGTCATCGATTGAACCCCTTTCCTTCAGCTAATCGACAACACACGGTCATTGGAAAACTTCGGTTGCTCGCGAATAAAAAAAGGAAAAGGTTCAGAAAAGTTCTAAAGACCGTGCCGGCTCACTGGTTTTACCAATAAAGTAGGTACTGGCTGGATCGCAGTTAAACACTAGGTGCTACCAAATGAAAGAGCACGTACATTCGTGAATGTATTGACGTTGTTGCACTACGTCAGTAGGCTAATGGAAATAGTAATGAGTAATTTACGAGAATAATTTATATGAAATACATGATAGTGCGCAGGTGACCAAATAAATGAAAAATAGATGTCTGTAGCTACTAGCTTAGTTAACAAAACGACTGTTTGATTTATTTCACTGAATTGGTTAAGTTAGAGTGAGTATTAGACTGTTGATAATTTCAACAAAATACTATATATATATATATATATATATATATATATATATATATATATATATATATATATATATATATATATATATATATATATATATGTGTTGTGTACACATTTACCGGCGATGGATTGAATTTATACGCGATGAACTGTAAATTAAAATAAAGAAAACGACGTAACGGATTTCAATTAAACTCGCAATAAAAAAGATTTGTAACAAATGCGATGGTTGGAATTGTCAAGTGAGGCGAAGGAATGCAAAAGAGCGAGAGAGAGAGAGAGAGAAAAGGAAAGGGAAACAGTGTTCTATGGTTAGAATATAGAGTGTTGCATGCTTGGTTTCACAACAGACCACTTAAGTGTACTAACTCACCACTCCATTGTCTGTAGAGGGTTGTGAGAAGGAGCGAGCGTTATTAGAAAGGGTTGGCGAGAGGAAGATGGAAACAGTAGTTGCTGTACGGTACATGCAAGCTCTAGGATGGGACTCGAGTCTCATATTCACAAGAACGGTATACCACAATAACATTTAACTTGAATACGTAATGGAAATGATAATTATAAAAGTTAATATAAGTGAAAGAGTGATGTGATGAAAATAAAATCCGAATGATATATATGAATATGATATGTATTATATATATGATATATGTGATATCCTAGAATAGAGAAATACATTTCTTCATTCTATGGTAATATGTATGCTGTTTGTGGGGTTATTAAGGGACATCACAACCCTAAAACTAGATTTTGACGAATAATAACGATACTTTTATTTTCCTAATTTCAAAGAAATGCGTAGGTATATACATCACAATTTCAGAAATTGCAATGAATTTATTTGTCCCCTAGGACCTGGCCCTTATTCTGAGTTGTGACGCGGACCTTACTCGATTCTGTTCATATTTCTATACAGAATAGGTGATGCTCACGTCAGGACTAATGGTCTCTCGAGGACAATAAAATTGATTATAATTTCTAAAACTGAGATGATGATTTCTAGTCATCTCTTAAATTAAGGAAATAAATACCATTTTCATTCATCCAAGTCTATAGTTTCAGGGTTGTGACTTGAGAGGTTTTTACTAATATCCGGTTTATTGACATAGGAAGAAATGACAGATAATTATTATATCGGTGGAGGTGCCAAGTTTTTCGATTCTTTTGTCAATTGCAGTTTGGATAAAATTGGTCAAAGTATGTATAGATACGATTATGACCATTCTATATATTCAATTCTATAAATTATATTAATCCACATTCAATTCTATAAAATAGAGTATGACTTGATATGAATGATGGAATGTGACGATAATATTGAACAATTCGATAATTACATTCGAACATTTTGATAACTTCAATTTTCCCTCTTTATTATAATATCATGATAATCATAAACTTCATCAATTCTAAGATTAGAGAACTTTGTCGGAAAATGAGATGACAATTAGTTCAAATTTGATAATCATCCATCAAGTTTAGATGGAGGTGCCAGAAAAGCATAACCATGAATGAAGACGTTCCAAAGCGTAATAAACACTAATGTTTACTACAAATATCAGATTAGAATTTTGCATCGAATTTTTAATAGGTGATCATTAGATTCTATAACAAATCGTAACGAATTCTCTCTCTCTCTCTCTCTCTCTCTCTCTCTCTCTCTCTCTCTTTCTTCACCACGAGCTCGAGCAACGAATAGAATATGTAAACGATTGGCAGTGTAGAGTATAGTTGTGTTGAAAACAAGACATGTAGTTTCATATAACTGAAAGTGTAATATTATGTAGTTCTATATTTGGTTTTCTGAAAATGTTCAAATATCACGCATACTTGTGAACGAAGACTTTTCCGTTTCCACAAGTTTCATATTCTATCTCACTATTGCAATTCTTTTCGCTTTTCATTTCTGTTTATTGAACGAAAACTTATCTCCAGTTTTTCAACTAATCAAATTCATCAAGTCTGTTGTATCGTGTATGAAGAATAATTTGGAAAATGGATAAAATAACGATATTTACGAGAGCTGTTTCAATTCCAGTTTGATGCTCCGAAAAAAATGAATCGATCCAGAAATATTCCCAAAGGAATTGGAAGAAACTCGGAGCTTATTTGCTAGTAGCATGTGAAAATCCAACCAACTGGGAAATACATCCATATTTTACACTGTTACACACATTTTATTCTATAGTGGTGTTCCGTAATAGAATTTCAAAATGGAAATTCATGCCAACTGATCGCTCTCAAACGAATTTATTACATCAAACAAATAATTCGTATTCAGATTATAAGTTTCGTTACAAATCAATGTGGGATTATTTAAAAAATAATTGGCTTAAGAGATGACATTAGACGAACATTGCCTTGGGTTAAAATGATAGTCGAAGGATCATGAAAGGATGTTGGAAGATTGAGCGGGAAAATAGCTGAAGGCGATGGATGAGCTGAATATAGAAACATTATCTAAATTAGCCAATTCGTGTAGAAGATTTTGAAAAATATGGTCTCTCACGTTTTGTTAGAATTATTTTCCAGAAATGGGTTCATGATCAAAATCTATATTTTCATAGAGAATTTGTATGTCATTTAGTTTCGGAATTATCGACAACGATGTATTGCTTTGTCTGTTAATTCAGTAGAAATGAAACACAGACTGTGACAATTAATGTGTGTGATTCACTTCATAAATTATACCGATAATCCGATTCCTGATTATAATTACATTCAATATTTCCATAAATTATAACAATTGAGTTGTTCCACACGCAGACACGTTGATAATATTGTGTTATATTCGTACAGTTTATGACGACAAAAGAGTACAACAGGTTTCCAGATGGTATCTCAATACTGTAATGAGATTATTATGTAAAGCAGTCTTAAAGGCATTAATTCCCATCAAAATGGTGCGATTTGAGACATTCTGAAACAGTTCTGAGAAAGATACCATCCGTTATGATTCAATTCGCTTCGACAAAGTCAGTCAACAATCATTTCATAATCAACTTCTGACACTCGGTTCTAACTGAGATCATCACAAAGACGTCAAAGAAGTCTACATTTCACGATGGAAATTAAATTGTGCGAACCATCTTTGTTGACATGTAAAAGAAAAATGTAAGTTTTTGAGATTTTTGAAAGAAAAGTCACGAATTCATGACAGTTATATTACAGAAGACATATTAATGAAATGGGTTATATACGTTCTGACATGAAAAGATGTTGAGAATGTGGGATATCGATGAAGCGATTTCTGTTACAAAATTGAGTTCACATCAAAATAATCATGAATGCGGAAATAATATGGCCGAATTGAGTTAAATTGACACTCAATGTTATTAAATGTTACATCTGACTATAACCGATCAAATATTTGGAATGGTTCATATGTAGAATATTTAAAAATCCCGTCGTTTCCCAAAACAAGCTGTTCGTTCAAATATAAGTGTGACGTCTACCGAAAAATCCAATTCAACATATCTTTCAAAGGGGTAGGATTTCATGTTCTAATTAAACAGTCAACATTCTGAAATTTAAAAACCTTTTCAGAAAAGATTAATAGACATTCCAATATCCAAACCAACTCCAATTCATGTCCACGTTCGTCTTCTTGTAGGCTACTTGGTACTTCATTAGCGAGAGAGAATATCTGGAAACATATATCCCACACACCGTTCATTATAACAAACTTTTACAAAACGGAGGCTTTTAAAATACGCAGTCACATTTCCACATTTCTAAATCATTGTGCATTGTGGCGGTTCTACTTCGGGCGAATGCAGAACAACCACAACGGAATGCGTGCCATTTCCTCTGACTTAAAGCCACAACGATCCGGAAAAGCATACCATTTCCCAAGCTCGTTCACACATAGCGAGAGCCAGTATCTGATCCACTTATACTCGGTAAGCTATTCGCCATATATACGAGTGCGAGTGTATATTCCACGGGCGAGAAGTAGTTGTTATGGAGAGGGCACTAATGTAATTGCATTTCTCTTGATTACTTCACTACAAACTGCAATCGCCATTCCGGTAGAGCAACTTCCGCCATTTGCTACGGACATGAAATCTGAAGAGGGGTTTCATTTATTCACGCTAATACGCAAGACCAATTCAAGGAAAATTCCTAGTTTTATATAATCGTTTTGAATCGGTTGGAATTGAAAAAAATGACCACTACTTTTTTTCCAGTTCTTCGTTTCACTGTACGAGTATTTTCACAATTGTTGATATTGTAAATCGGAGTAAAGTAAAAAGAAACCCTTCTAGTGAGGGTCAACTAAAATTCAAGAATGATCATATCCACAGTGGCGGTAAAAATTTCTCTTCCCTATAGGTTGTGACGGCCGGGATTTTCAATAGACGTAGTAATTGGGAAAGTGTAAGCGAATACCTTCCTTCTACGTATTGGAAAAATCAGGGTACGTTTACAGCCAAATAAAAAAGCTGGTGAACCGAGAAATTTCCTTTGCTAAATTTCATTCATCTCGTTCGAATGATTACGAATGACGTGGATCTACGCACAAATAGTTTGACCACGATCGTAAGTGCATGCTTTTCCGAGTAGTCCAGCGGTGTATTTGATTTCATATCACAAAACAAGCCCTTTGATCACAATATTACTTCATATGAATATATAAACATGTTTGGTGAACTTTGTGATTCTAATATGAGAGTCTCGACTCTCGAGAGGGAATGTTTTCGATTGGTGGCGAGCCCCGGAGAACACAGGAACACAAGGAACACAAGGAACAAGGAGAAGGATAATATCATATTATTCTGGTTATCCAAAATAATCAGACTCTTGCTTTACGTATTCGAATGAGAGAACGGCGTTTTGAAGGTAGAGGTAAACCTTTGGTTAGAGGGGTGGAAGAAAGTACGAATGCATTGTAACCCCAAAGGGTTGAAACGATGTAATATTAAACGCTTTCCTAACGTTGTATAAACACGTAAATGTTATAAACCTATATATCAAAACTTTTAGCTCCTACGAATTAGTGTAGAAATATCAACTTTGGATTAATGTATTTAACGTAATAAAAGTCGCGAGTGAAGTCGCTAGGTTGGCAAAAGCCATTTGTTCACACATGCATAAATAGCAAAACAAATAATTACATTCAGTCAGTTATTTCGTCATATGTTCAACTTTGATACACATTTCCCATATATCCCATTGAAAACCCTAATACCAGTACAGCTAATTGATACTCGGGCCAATTCATTTTTTTTAGTGTAAGCACACACGCATGAAAAACGTTAAACCTATAACATATATAGAAACCAGCCGTTTTTGTTGTCCCTTTAATCTAGATTTGTGCTCGAGAAAATACCAGCTAATCTAGCTTAAAGTCTCACAACATGTGCCTCAGTGATTCAAAATTAGTATCATTCCGACAATCTAGCGCAAATAGGCGACGTTAGAACTGAGCACCCGTACCGCATGGAGCGCGCGTGTTCGTAAAGTCAGGAGGGCTAGCTGTCACACGGCCGCAGACGCACACGCACACGCACGCACGCACGCACGCACCGTTGGACAGAATTGCGGGAAATGACTGTTTTTGTGTTTATTCCCGGGACCAACCTACCATTGGTTGGGTTAGGGGAGGCTATTTGGTGTTCGTATACGTTATAGGAGGCGAAGCTGCTGGATCGATTACCCAGACACTGCCGGCAAACAAAAACGCGTCTTGAAACGCGTGCACGACCGGATGCCGCACCGGATTCCGTCAGAGTAACGAACAAGCGTTTTAAATTTGTATCACAGGACAAGACCGTGTTTGAAAATCCCGTTTGTCAATAGAAGGAAAGGTCAAAGGATAATCACAAAGGTTTCAGGAATTATCGAAAATGGTTCAAAAGAGTTCTAGATAGAGTATTCTTATAGAGAGACAGTTAGTTGTATTGGGACGGTTGGATGATATTTTTATGTGCCCTAATTTTGGAACTATTATATTTTTGTTGCGATGTTCTAAAAATATGGTGATTGGAAATGTAATGTTAAAGATTGCTTTTTATATAGTAAATGTGTACATAATAAAATGGTGAGAGGTTGAGAAAAGCTATCAAAGCAAAGACATCAAAGCTATCAAAGCTATTACATTTATTATAGCTGCATCAAGATCTAAATGAAAACATTAAGAACGTGAATTTAATTTCGTAGCGGCTAATTTTGATTTAGTTATACTACACTGAATAAAACATAATTTCAATTTCTAGGGGCCAATCTAGATCTACTAAACTGAATTCAAAAGAAGGAAACAGTAAGGGGTAAATAATTGTAACAAACAAAATGGAAAGATATAAAATGCCAGAGACATTGTTAAATATGTAAGAGAAGAATAGTCACTGGCTGGTATTATGAAAACGGAAAGAAACTTGATGTTTCCCCTCTTTTGTTATAACTTAAAAAATGTTTTTAGCCTTTAAAAAAATATTCTCTTCAACTTCATTACATTCTCTGCATGTATACGTTTTATATATACCTTCAGCTACAACGCGCTTCTTTCTCTGCTTCTGCCTTGGGAAACTTTTCTTTTGATTGCCTTTGTTTTCCGGTTATGCCTGTAAAACGTGTGACTGGGCTAAAGGCAATGAGCAACGCGACGTTTCAAAAATTGATCGACGCAAAAAGCTGGAACAATTTTCTCTTTGCGGATCTTCCCCTTTCATCTCTCGACGAGTCTCGCAAGACATACAGGAACAAATAACGGGAGGAAACGTCACGACTTCGACGCGAGGCAACTAGGACATCACAAAACATCAAAAGGAAACTTCAATATTTTCATTTTCAATCGAAATAAACTTTTACTACTTAGTTTGCGATTAAATTATTCTCTGTATGATTTTATTTACGCAAATCAAAGATGAAAATATTATTCGAGAAAATATTATACAAAGTCTTAACCTTTCAATTCTAATGCCCAACCAGATGGATGTTGAGACCTGAATGGAGATCTATATTCCGTCAAAGGATTTTCATAATGTCGAGCCCGTATGTGACGGAGACTTGAAAAGAAATATGACCGCCAAAACGGGATCAATATAAATAACCCAATCTCCATTGCGTAAGTATACGTCGGTTGTAGGCTGTTTTTCCTCTCCAACCCACTTGCTATACCAAAAAGAAAACGTAATCCGCAGTACTTTCATAAGTATACGATGAATTGCTTTCAAACAATTCTATTCAACGCGCCTTTTTCCAACCCGGAGGCACTATATATACTTTATACTAAATCAATTCAACAATATTTAGTTTCGGAACCCAATAATATTCTCAGTTCAATTGATTTGGTTATCTAAAGGCACACAAAAGCTTTCCCCACACTTTTATATTCTATACAACCATCAAACTCACTACATACTTGAAAGCTCTCAAAACATTGGCTTTTCATACCAGTACCACGCTGGAAGAACGATCTCTGAGCTTATCATTTAAAAGAAACACTCAAAGAAATTTAATAAAAGAAATCAATTTTACTCTTCATATTTCTCTGCTATAAACGGGTGAGAAGGAGTGGGGGGAGGGGGGAGGACCATGAAAGGAAATCCATGCGGTGAGATGGTTTTGGGAGATCCCCCCTTGATGGAAGAAGATTCACATTAACCTAGCTTTTCACTCGGATAATTAACTGCTTAGATAACTGGATTACATCCCCTCTTTTAGCTTGCAGCTTTCCAACAAATCACTGTGCCTTTCGGTCTGTAATGCCGACTGCACTAGAATCACGTGGAGTTATGGTTGGGCGGTGCGTAGAGGGGATACGACGAGGTTTAGTCGGCTGGGCGAAGACCAAGGCCCGGCGGAGGCAGGTCAATGGTCATTCGAAACTGTGCATTGATACCATAGAATAAATAGATCTATAAAACTTTCACATTTATTATATGAATTCATAATTTCTGAGATGAAAACTTTTATACATACATATATATATATATATATATATATATATATATATATATATATATATATATACAAACACAAATATATATATATATATATATATATATATATATATATTCAGCTATACAGCATACGAGAGATATTTTGCTGCAATATGAAAACATGGATACGATTCTAGTAATTGGATTCATTCGAATTGTATGTATATAGACTATTGATTTATTAGTTTTGAATTTTCGAGCAACATAATAAAGCTAAAATGAATCGAATTATACTTAGAACAATGACTTTGTTCTGCGAGTATGAGAAGGGATATCAATGCCGGATTACGATGGAATACAGGAGAATAACAGACTGTGACTGGTTTTGATATAAACTCGTTCGAAAAAAAAAAACGAACAAGCGAAAATAAACCTGCACAAACAACGAGATAACTCCAATCGAAAATGGAAATGATTGTTCTACAAATTTACGTTAACGTTCCGAACAAATATCGGAAGTACGGTTTCCTGGTTGAAATTCTGAGTAAGCAAAACATGTCTTCCTATCGAACGATATTCTTCCATAACGCACAATCTGAGAAGGTTTGAACTGTACTAAAAACCCACTGCCCTAAACTACTTATTGAGTAACCTACACAGAAGTTACAGCAGGACCCCTATTCCTGAGATAAATGAGATGTGAGAAAAATCAGTGAGAAAACTATCTCATATAATAATGACATATTTCATCTCATATTTTATGTGAGATACTCGTTTTCTCACTCATTTTTATTTTCTCACACCTCATTTATCTCAGGAATAGGGGTCCAGGAGGTTTGACTCATTCCCTTCAGAAATTTCATTCGATACGAACCTACCTAACCTCAACCATCAATATAGAGTATACAGAACATTTGATGAGTGGTAACAATTTGTGAAGGGGAGGAGCCAAAACCCTCAATTTTACTTCTGTACAAGATTTTCAAGAAATATAAGTTTAGGTCCTTTAATTTTTAGGTCAGTTTGTTCTTAGGACCGTTGATGTTAAGTTCAGTTGACCGATCTTCCATAATCTTACCTGTTTCACCATTCTCGTTTCAGTCATCCGTTAATTGTGATAAACTTTGATATAAGTTTAAACAACGTACCTGAAACAATAATAAAAACCTTGTTAATTTAAAATACAAATATGATTGGAGATATGACTTATTAATGTTTATTTCACAATCCATCTCAATATCAAACTTAATATTATTCATCCCTTCTTCATCTTACGATTATATCTGATACTATGAATAATTATAATTCATGCTCAACTGATACACTTTATGATTACAGTTTCAACATTTTCAATCACCTGGATTCAATCTATGATACAATTCGAATTGGATGTGAAAACGATTTCACCACGTCTATGAAGTTATCGACATGTTAATCATACAGGCAAACGAAGCTCCAAGAATGATTGAAGAGACGAAACTGAATTCCACATGGACCAAATAGTGTTATTATAAAACTTGAAGACACTGAAATCAAATTGATTCCTACAGTATGAAGTTCAATTCGATTCATATTGATTGTGAATGTGTGATGAATTCAACAGACAAGTACCTGTCTATATACAGAATGAGAAAATATATACTAACAGAACCACGTTTCAAACGATGAATGTATGTGAACGAATGCATTATAATATGAGAGTTGAGCGTAAAAAAGAGAAAAGGGAAATTCAGAGTGTGAATAATGGTCCTTTCGAAACTAATTTTTCAAGTTTAGACTTGTATTTGCGACTAATCCGGAGGAACACACGTTATACTGAAGGAAAATGTAGCATATTTTCCACTATAACTATAGGTGCTGGTTTGCTATGAATTGTTTGATGTACTTGTCATCTAATGAAGAAACAAGAAATATATATTTTTGAATGACATTTTTTTTGATAAGGGTATGTATTCAACTACAATGATATCCCCATGGCAATGTTATTAAACTTTCATTGAATTAAATAAATGAATTCTACTATCCCAACGCTTTTACTATGATGATCGTCCGATGATTGCCTATGCCTCCTCCATAGGCAGATGCGTCAATCAACACCTTATGTGATGGTACAGCTATATCCTATATTTGATGGCTATATACTTTTCTGATAATAACATTGAAACTTGATATAAAGTAGAATAATCATGTGAGGACATAATAAAACACATTAACACATATCATATATTGTGTACAAATCCTGGCTGTCACCAACGTAATGCAATCATATAAGTGTGAATGAATATACGTTTTTGTTTGTATATATCCAGCATTTCATTAGACGGAACAGAACAAAAATTATAATCTTCAAAATTTATTACATACTATAGAAAAATATACCCCGATTTGTTTTTATAGATTAACGTAAATTCCCACAGTAACTACACCATAATACACAATAATAACAAAAATAAAAATATTCTCATATTATAAAATTGTATATGCATTTCCTCAATTTATTATAATTCCTAGCAAACTTCATTACAGAAAAGCTTTAGTGTGTTAACTATGCGGTGTATGCACATTGCAGTCTGTATAATGCTACCCAGTAGACGTGCATGTGGTCTCCTCTCAAGCACCAGTAATTGAACTTTATTACAAACAAGCAGACAAACTATGCAAAGCATATACGTGTAGATGGTCGGTCTGTGTGGGAGGAAACATCGCGATCTGGTCTGTCGTCTGGGCAAGTTGATGCAGTATTTTTTATGAATGAGTTATAAGTCTTCGGGATGTTAGAGAGAGATAGGAATAATTATTATGGAATCCATTTAATATCGATTGAAGTCGTATTTTTTGTTTGTTTAGATACACCGTTCTAAATTTCCGATTATAATTAACTTTCAGACGTATTTACTTTACACTAGATTGAATGAATAATCAATTTGTTTGTGATTACCTTAATGTATTAATTATAATAATTATAATTTATTACACATTTTAAATTTATTAAAATTATACGGGGTATTTATTACAAGCATGTTATACGGATACATTTCGTATTATGTTAAATTAGCAACTCTAACAACTTTTCAGTTTTATGGATGAGCGAAGCGAAGCGTAATCAGTGGAACAAGTTTCCAGATAAATAATTTTGAAATTTTGAAAACTCCCATGATATGAATCCTGATGGGAACATATGTAAAAAATATCTCGAAACAAATTCAAATATCTACGAAATTCGAAAACACTAATGATACACATAATTTTTCAAAGTTTTTCATGGATCGGATGAGCCCGTATTGAAGATAAAAATCATTATGTATTCAGTGCTCTACATCAATTAGGAAGCTATTAAGAAACCTGTGAAAAGATGATCAACAGGTAGACCCGATGAAATTGAAATTATCAATTGGCGAATCAGGAAGGCAGTGAGTTAGATTAAAATTAAGGTGTGCATACCTCCACCACTTTTTCCAGTACACCTCACATAAAATCTCACTTTTTTTTTATTTTAATAACATCGAAACTTGATACAAAATCATTGTTCCCCAATTAAGGCTAAGAACGAAAGTTGGATCGTTTGGACGGGGCACCACAAGGGCGATCACTCATTCTACAACGCATCTGCTGCGTGCCCCTAGTTTTCACAAAGACTACATCCACATATTCTACAATTTCATCATGTTTGCCGCACGTCAATATTCTTCGATACACTCATTTTTAAATACAAATATTTACCTACTACAATATCGACGTAATCAACTTGTTTGTACGAAACAACAAACACAAACACCGAAACAACAAGCTAAAACGGAATGAGTTTGATTTCATCCTTCAGAGTATATTGTGAGAAAAAGAAAAAAAGTAAGGTTTCAGGACTAGTGTCCTGATAGCTTCATATCACGCGTGAAAAGGACTGCACGGTGTAAAGAGGGTGAAAACCGAACGATAACACAGTTATTAGAAGTTATACTCAAACAAGGGGATACTAAAAGCTGATACTATCTTTATATCAAGTGATATATTATATGGGTGTACTAATGACTACATTATTAACTGTTACCACAAATGTACACAACTAAAGGTAGTATATCTAGATAAGTTTTATTTTAGTTTGACTCTCAAATTGGCCACCTCTCATTTCCAAATTGAAAACTCACAGAAATTAGTCATGGTTCCACCAGAATTATTCAATCTCGAATTGTTTTCTGATTTTGAGTACCAAACAATACGCGAATTCAAATACTTGAAATGAAATGGAGATAAAACATTTGGAGAGCCAACACGATTAGAGAGTTTGTCTCCAGGTGGCAGAGTTTCATACGGCGGAGTCTGGAGAGTTGAAGTTGGCGCGTGTCAACACGTATAAAGTATGAAAGGGATACATTTGAGCCACTCGTGTTTAGTTCAGGTAGCTAATTCAGCTAGATTACTCAAACAGTCGTTGTTGCCTTGGTAGTTCTACCTTGTTGATAGCCGTGATATGATCATAATAATTACCATGAATAACATGTGATGCATTCCTTGTCTGTAGAGATGTATTGATAGAACAATAATATAATTATCATTTTCTTGGTAGAAAGAAGAAACAGGATGCACGTAGAAAAACGTGGTCTATATACTCCAAATGTATACGTCATTTCTAGACATGGTTATGAAATTGTGCCTACATTTACTCAAATCTGGTCACATGAATCAATTATTGTTTCCCAACTCCCCCAGAAAACTATAAATATACATTTCCATGAGAAATATGTGTTGATTTTCTCAAATTTGATGTCTCTACACTCAACCCCGAAATAGCAGTTTCATAACACAATATAATTATATTCTAGCTTGGTCCGAGTCTTAACACAAACTTTCAAATCGATCAGTTAATTCGTCTGATATGAAATGAAGATAGAGCTACGGAGTGACACAATAATCTAAATTTGAATTTGAATTGGTACTTATTCCACAATATTTAGAGCAATGAGAAGGAGATGAGTTGCATAAAAGAAAATAGTAATGGGGAAACGAAGGTATTATGTAGAAGTGAACACGAAAGAAAAGTTGATGTGGAAGATATGTATAAAGATGTATATAGATGTTCAGTGTTACACATAACTAGAAAAGCATGTCATATTCTGAACCGAGCAATGTTTGTGGAAGGCGATGATGATTTGAGGGGTTTCAAGAAAATGCAAGAATTCATTTGATCAATACAAATCGTCACACAAAGTACACAAATTCTAGTGAATGAATAAGTGATAAATGCGTAACTTCCTAAAGTTATATATACACATAGATAGTTGCAATGGGATAAAAAATTCATTTTATTATCTGGCATTTCGAGTTAGCATGTCTGACATTGAGAGTGACGTCATATGGGGGGGAGGGGGGGAGGACACCTCGCGTCGCCTTCAAGTTCAATGCCTCCGTTTCGTGAACTAAACACGCAGCTAAAAATAGATGAAATCTAAACATGACTTCATGTAGGAGCTTGGATTATAGCTATCGTACCGATGGATAGGTAACGGCGTTCCAGAGCTGTGTAACCAGCTATAAGTTTTAAATTTAAATTTTAGTTTCACATTTTCAAATTACAAGTTCAAATTTGCCATTACCGCGGCACAAATTACATTGGATTCTTCTATATATAACATCACGCGTGTAATGTAAAGTGTCAATTAAATACTCTTTACTTTCATATTTAGAATCGGGAAAGCGCAAAAACGTTTCAACATGATTTTTTCGAGCGTAGTTTATCTGTCCAAATCGGCATCTCTCTCTGTATAAAAATATCGCGCACAAATCGGTAGAAAGTAGTACATTCGAAGCTGACTTCGGAAATCATAATTATCCACTTCACAATATAATTTGAACTTCAATCATCACGCAAATCTTCCCGATTCAACTTATGTTTAATTTAACTTATTCAAATTCACACTTATGTTGATTAGCTCTGGAGGGAGTCTGCATTGGGTGAATTAGCATGAGTTGCGTATCCAGTGGTATAGCTGTAATTTTTTCAGACAAATTTGATTACACGCATCACTATCTCGAGACTATACATAGATTAGAACAACAATGATAAACGCAAGTGAAAAGAGACTACCAAAAGTATGGGATAAAATTCAAGTTCCGAGAACCTTTCGACAGACATAATATAAAAGTTTAATCATATTATTTTTACAGCTAGTGAATCAACTCAAACAGAAGGTTACTCAGACATTACTCTGATGTTCGAACTGTTCACATTCAACTTTTTCCAACTTTTAGGACATAAAATCGAAACTGTACTAATAATACTTTGTTTATAGCTATTTCTGTCTTTATAACTTGAAGAAAGACATTTAAAATTTATAGTGAATTGTTTTCAGCTTCAGAAATACTTCCAATTAATTGGTTTGAATTTCAGACGTCTTTATTACACGAGAATTGACATTTGACATTGATAATCTTCACGATAACTTGAAGCAAATGTAATGCGTTGGGATTCACAAGGATGCCAATTAGTGGAAAATTATACTGCGCAATGCCTATCATAATTATGGATACATAATACTCATTGAAAAATGTTTTCATGAAGTTGATGATTTCGTTCAATTTTAATTCTAATTATATATTTTTCAAATCAGAAAAATTATTCATCCTTTCTCTTATTGGCAATTATATTCACATGACTAAAGTGATCATGCACCAATGATTTTACATCATTCTAAACATTGCGAAGAATTTAAATTTAATTGTGTTAATATTGTGAGATATGGTAAAACATGAAGTGTTTTTATGACTAGACTGTTGACTTTTCCAATACCACACTTGTATGTTTGATTTTTCTGGACCAATAAAGATATTATTATTGTTATTATTATCATCATCAAAAACGATGATTGATAATAAGTGAAATAATATTCACAAAAACCCAAGCCTAACGGTGACTCCAATTTGAAAATCTCAAAATGTCCAATCTTAAAATTTCCAATTTCCACTAGCGATAACTGACTGAGCCACGGGGGCGGCTGAATTTGAAACTGATGCGATACTCGATGGCCAAGTAAGAGATTCGGTATAATGACAAAAAGTGTCGCTATAATGCTAATAAGAAGTCGACAATAAGAGACATTAGAGAGTGGAGACAATAAGCTACGATGCCCGGACGATAACAGTGCAACAAGAAAATCACCGAGCACAAGTTGCTAAACTAACATTACCAACATCTGGAGTTGGTGTTTCGTGTAGAAAAACTGGTAAGATAGAGAAACACTATATACAGGCAAACAGTGCAAAAACGTGTCGGAGAAATGGGTGTGTGCTGGTGTTAACGAGCTAAAACTATATACGTTGTGAGAGAGTAGAAAAATTGGTTTAATTATAGAAAGAGTAATTAAATTTCATTGAACTCCCATTTTTTTTTACAATAGTTCAATTCAGAAACATAACAACTGGTTTAAAAAAAACACACGTTTTATAATTTTGAAAGTTTATGTTAGTAAATAAGTGTGAATAATGAAAAGTATAATATTACATCGACTTGATAAAATCACCGAGCACACCGAGCACAGTCTGTTATTTTTGTTCTATCGGTTATATTGAGAAATTATACGAGTAGGAAATAATCTTGTGATAATATAAACAACTCGTGTAAAACGTCATGTAAATATAAAGTTTTGAAAAGTTTATGGTGGTGGTGCCAAGTTTTTTTAAACGGCACTTCCACCAAAATATTTATGAAAATCGACTTGATACCTAAATATACACACTTTATATTTCTCTCGTACACCCACCAATTCAAAATGCAATATCCAACAAATAATAATTAGTTACATACAAAAAAAACACATCTCTTCATCTCTGGCATAAAGTAATGTTGAACGCACTATAACTCATAATATGGGATCTGTGTAGAGAACCCATTTTCAAAGTTGATTAAAGATGAAAGCTCAGTGGAGAACAACCTAAAGACATCCCAGGAGGGGCTAATGATCCTCTTCTTATCCCCCTTTACTAAATAATAATTACTTCGAAATAGAATCAAGATTTGGGGCCGCAAATAGAAGATGAAAAAATTAATCCCTTCATGGAACAAAATACTTTATAGTCTTAGTATAACGAAATTACTGTCGTGTACCCACAGTGTATTCACCAATCTGATTATCTAGTTCTGTGTGCCGTTATATGAATGAGTTACCGGCAATTTTTAAATGGGAATCTTGTAAGGTTGTCTTCTAAGAGCCAATTTAAATCGGATTTATATTATTACATTTTTTGGAGAACAACAGCTGAAAAAACTTCCATTTTATATAGCGAGATTACAAACAAAATTATCCTTTGTGTGGATGTTATGATGCCAGGTTCTTTATCAGTTCTATCAGAATACTTTTTTGCACACGGAACTGCATACATAAAAATACTTATGTCAGTTTGAAATTAACTTATGCTAAATACCGAAACCCACAGGTATATATGATTCATAATTTACGTGTTGTATTTGGTATAGACTTACAATTAAAGCCTGAACAATTTGAAATATCGTTTTTTTTAGGATATTTTTGACTTCGTCAGCATAATAGTGAACTAATTTGTCCAAAAATTAAATTGTTTTTGGAATATATTTGAATAAACACAATTCAACGAACATAAATATATTTCCGATATGTTCTCTCCATATGCAAACTGTCAAAAATATAGGCAAGACACTCAAAATAAAAGTAAACTCAAGAATTGTTGTCTGATTTATTTATTTATAATACGTTCGTGGTAATAGCATCTAGTTAATAGAATATCGACACAAACCACGAGTATGATGGAATATAAACCGCTTCTATGCAACCCCTGCTTTATTGCGATAACGCTCTTTATAAGGGTTGAACTTTTTTCTGCATCGAGGGAGAAGAGGTGATCGTCATGCCTTATCAACATCATCTCCAGGAGGCGGCGTCACGCCTCGACATGACAGTTATCGGCGTCGTAATGATCGGCTAAAACGCTAAGACGCCGCGACGCCCAACCACCACACACACACGCACATATGCTAGTCAGACGCGCAATCATCGCCATTCATCATATTGATTTACTATATGATTGTGATTACGTGGTCTGTTGCGATATCAGAAAATAGCAAGATACTATTACTCTCGTAATAGACTGATCGGATAGAAAAATGCACCATTATCGACACATTAGAGACTATAGATCACGGAGATAGACTATATAATATCAGACGGTTAGTTTCTGAGTAGAATGTTTCTATGTATAGTCAATGAGGAATATGTTGACTCAGAATAAAATTGATCAAGAACGAAGATAAAACAGATGGCTTTTAAATTACGTTTCAAAACGTAGTGAGTACCACGGAAGTACAGTGATTGTACCGAGTATTATAGTCATTCATATTATCTAATAGATTTATTAGAATTTATAGATTTGGAATCTGTCGCGACATTTGATTCATCAATTTGTTTATTATTCGTTCATCATTATTGTTCAATCAACGACTCCACCACAGCTACGGGGGTACGAATGAGCAGGTGGTAATAATGAAAATACGAAGTGACGATAAGTGAAAGGACGTTTTCAAAAAACATATGCCTTACACGGGACTCGGATGGAAACCAGGATCAATGATAACTCAAGTTTTTGAAGCTATATCTCTTAGCTGTTATTGTACGTTTTGGAAATATCATCATTCCAAATAACTGATAGCTTTTTCGCTTCAAGATGAAGAGTTGAGATATAGTAGAGAAAGTAAAATCATACACGTTATTTTAATCTATGATTGCATAGCTTGTGTAAAAATTGCAATTGAGCGGTACATATTCAAGGGGGTACATGTACAGTGCGTAAACAAATAGAGTAATTCATCGCTACCATTTTTTTTCTGTGTTCACAAAAAAGTGTAATTGAATAGAAAGTATATCAGCCCCAAGTTAATGTTGATCTCTCTACATAGTATGATATTTTATTTATTGAATTCAATCAGTTTCAAGATGACACGTCAATGAATTGCATCGCATCATTGCTATTCATTGAGGTATTATCTTGAAACTAACTAAATTCACAAAAATAGAATGCCATATCAAACAAAGATGATCAAGATACCCATGGGCTGATACACTCTTCACTCAATCACACTGATCAGTGAACATAGAGAAAAAAAGTGAAGAAGGATTTCTCCATTTTTATAAGCACCGTGTATGTGCAATCTATATAACAAAATATACAAAATTTGAAGAATAATGTAGAAATAATGTAATATGGTATATATAATCATCATCATTAAATTGGTTCAATTCTGATAAGATGATTTATACGTTAAAACATGATGAATATATAACTATACGATACATATTGAATACATAATCCTACGTAACGATCTCTTTGGATGAATAAATGAATGAAATGAAATGAAATATACATTCACACATAACACGATTATAAAGTCTAGTTTGTCTCGACAGTGAAACTGCCTCTGTTGAAATACTACTAACTATAACGTACACGTACCCACAAATGTGGCATGTGGTCGGACAGTGTTTGAACTTTGTCTCATCAACTGAGGAGTAGGTTAAGTGCTAATTAGCTGGTCAGCAGTGACTAACAAGAACTTCTTCCACTCACTAAATAATACCAGGGACCACAAGATGCGGGCCTCGTTCGTGATGAAGCATTCTCTAACAGCTGAGCATACTAATAGAAAGAGGCCACGGAGAGTTGATGTTTGTAAGTTATGTGTGAGATGGAAGGTTACCTTCCACCCACCAGTCATGCATGTGCAGGAGGTAAAGTGGTTGTATATATATATATATATATATATATATATATATATATATATATATATATATATATATATATATATATATATAAATGAATATATATATATATATATACCATCGTATATATGTGTGCTCATAGGCTGTTTTGTGGTGTATTCATTTCTGAATAATTCGCGAAGTGAATAACAATCCATAATTGAACTCAAAGTTTGAAATTGTGATACCGTATTGAATGCATAATTATGATTATACTCTATTGAGAATGTATTTCCAAATCAATTCGAAAAGTTGGAATCATATGCTGATAAACATGGATACTGCATATCATTTATAAATTTATAAATTCATATATATATATATATATATATATATATATATATATATATATATATATATATATATATATATATATATATATATATATATATATATATATATATATATATCTGGGTACTACTTCACTGTACAACTTTGAATGAGTTTGTTAATGTTTCTGTGGCCCCCGGACATTTCAGAGAGCTTATAGGATGAATTGCTTTGTACCACGAATGGAAGACCTCATTTCCACTCACTCTCAAAGTTTACCAAAAATTTTGCTTTCGGCATTCTTTTATAAATATGACTCGTTTATAAAGAGATGTTTTGATTGCATCTGACGACTTTCAGGAGTACCGTATACATTTGGTAGCAATTCTTAAAGTTTATTCCATAACATATATAGTATACATATCCCTCATAAAAAAAATTAATTGCATATTCTCAATCAACCCCTATTTTCCACCACAAAATTTTCCTTTCACTTCCTCTCCCCTATCATAACATTAAATAGTCACTCCAACTTTTATATTCATTTCTTTTTATGTATATATAAAGAGTGAAGTAAGGTAAAAAAAAAAGCGGAAGTAAGTATAGATAGCATTGTTCGCCATTCTTGAGTGAGCCGGAGATTGTTCTTTTATGAGTACAGAATGCCAGGGTAGAATAAGTGGCAGGAGGTTGGGGGGTTAATTGGTACGTCATTACCAGCTCGACTCGGCTGTGTGGAGTGACGCGGCGACCGCAGCAGTTAGTTCTTTTCATTTCTAATTCATTGAGTCAATGGGGAGAGAAATGAGAGGAAGACAACACTATATTTACGTAATAACATTATTGTAATGCTCCTTGACATATGTTGAATAATTATAGTATACTTGAACATTCATGCGCTGAGTTGTATATATATATATATATATATATATATATATATATATATATATATATATATATATATCTTTGTGTGTGTATGGGGGATGTGTGTATATATGAATATACATCTCTGTTGAGACGTACAGCACGTGATGTTGATAGGACGGATATTATTATCACCACTTATCACTGAAAAATACCACCTCGTCGGGGAATGTATATATATATATATATATATATATATATATATATATATATATATATATATACATATACACACATATATATATATATATATATATATATATATATATATATATATATATATATATATATACATATATATATATTTAATATCATGCACAACAATGAAGTTTGTGTGTTCTGATTAGGAGCAGCGCCATGCGTTTGTACCTGGTTGTAAAGCAAGCTGTAAGTAATTGGTTGTTGTGTGGTCTCACGATTTACCCGCAGGCTTCCATCAGACCGATGTGAACCGCCAATCATCTGATGGAGTCGTCTGCGAGGATTAGTTGCATTGCGGTGTATCACATATCGTAGAATACACACTGAGGTGGTTTCATTTACCAGAGAATAGATGAATTTATTGTCCACTATAAAATAACATTTACCTACTGTTAAAAGCCTGCTCTATCAATTTATATTCGTGTTTGTTCTTCTGTTTTACCCATTATTACTTTTACATTATCAATTCTTCTTCTAATTTTCTTCGAAATAATGTATTGTTTTTGTACATTTTGTTATACTGTGTCCATGTGATAACCGTTTTGGTGGCAGTTTCTTATAAATCAACTTCCACATTGAGATATTCCGAAGAACATTAGGAGCATAAAATATTGAAGATACAGATTCAGAAGATGTATAAAATGTTAGATCATTTATTGATGTATCAATGTTGAAAAAGTATAATATGAAAAACTTGAAGAGGAAAAAAATTGAATTTCGAGAAATTTTTGGAAAAAAACTATTTGATAAATGCGGTAAACCGTTATATGCAACAAAACCAGTCGTAGCTGGCATGTGCATGGCAATTGATACGTTGGTTGAGTATACCGTTCTCTATTGGGTGAACCAAATGTCATCAGCATACCTATGATCATTTTAATACAAATAAATAATTTCTGTTACCATGATTTACATCAAAAAATTGCGTGACTTTCCGTGGTCTGGTTCTCCAAACGCATATTTTTAGTTCAGCCCAAAGACAGTTGTTTTACAAACACATCGATAGCAACGATGAAATGATCTCAAGAAGAAATCAAATCAGGTACATAACTCGAGATGCATGTTTTGTGACCATTTCCAGTGTCAACTAAACTATAAACAATCGTAGTGGCTTTCCGGATGAACGTATTGTTCTGAAACTGCTTCACACCGTGCAGAGAAGTACATTATAAAATATTGTCGATCCATAGTAAACATTCACAAAATGTTCACAAATAATCACCCCGGTGGGAACTTTTTGCCCTTTAGAGACCCAACGCCTTGAAACGAAATAAGTTGCGGAACGTTTTTTTTAATTCAATGTAATGTTCGAGAACGTACATTTGGATGAAAGGAAGCAAAGTATGAATACATATACTTGCATACAGAGATCTGTTTGAAAGTTTAAAGGTAAATTAGAAGAGCTGAGAGCAGATTGAGGTGACATTCACTTTAGATGAAACGATACACGAATCAAATATTAACCGAATTCTGAAATAATATCACGTATGTGGCTATATGATAACAGAGAGGAAGAAGACAGAACTAATGTATATTCAGAGAGAGATGGAAGAATAAATAGAGAGAGAGATAATGTAGGAATGGGGAAATAAATTAAATTGGAAGAGCGGAAGTAGAGGAATTCGAAACAATAAAATATAACTGTGAAAAACCATCGATTTTCAAGTTGTAGATGATTATTATGTGCAAAAGTATTCATTCTCGTTCAAATACCCACCCTTTTGAGATGAAACAAAACGCAAACAATAATACACACAGTTAATTCATCATCCAACGAGACCATTTAGATTAATACTCATTCCCTCATGAAAGTATGACAGCAGTATTTCGGAAAGAGATAGTTTGCCATTTTATTATCGATCTTGACCTCCCTTCATCCCCCTTGCCCCTTTTGAACCCTATTCACTTGTTTGTTTTGTTGGGGTTCGCGAATGTTCAACCACCGGATCAGATCGAACCCCATATTAGGGTGGACATGTGACGTCATGGAAACACTGCCCCCAACAAGGTTGAACATTAAAGGCGATGACAAGAATGAAATAAAACCGATCGAAAATTGAAATGTGTTCAATGAAGATAACAAATGAAATGAAAAGCTATTGTTTCAGAAAGACGAGTGATTTCTCAATATCTAGAAATGTACGGATAAAACTTTCCGACAATTTCAGAAAAAAATACGATATGATTTCTCATGCACGTTACTTGAACATTAAGGGACGTCACAATTCTGAAACTAGATTTTCACGAATAATTTCGATATTCGATTGCTTGATTTTAAGAGGAAACTAGAAATCACCATCATAATTTCAGACATTAAAAACAATCTATTCGTCCTCTAGAACCCTGACCATTTTCTGAGTAGTGACATCACTCGATTCTGTCCATGTTTTTATGAATATTCGGAATGTCTATCATTACAAATGGTCCCTGGAGGATATAAAATCGATCATTATGCACGAATTGAGATGATGATTTCTTGTTCTAAATTTGAAAAACTAATATTGTCGTATATTTTCATTGCTGTGATGTCCATTACATATTTAACCTACACAAGTTTGCCCCTTAATCTGCAGTATGAACACAAAACGGTACGTAGTTTAATACAACAACGTAGACACCTAATCAATATGTAATAAGGTATGAATGAGCAAAGTTTTGACAGAGCTGTACCCTGACGTTGTATAGACATGCTATACCGAGGCATTCACTACGCACGATTTTTGCCTCAAGATGAGATTCGTTTGTATATTCTGAAAAGTGAATTGCGAAACGGATCCACAAGAAATCTATCCATATATTTCCAGGAAAAATATTCTCTGAGATCTTGATATTGCTTCTATTTGGTGAAGCGATCTTTATTCCACCCTTACCTTTGCCACCCCATCCACATTTCTTGATTTACCATAATACCACCCTTTTGAAATTCCCTCAACCAGTAGACCCATCACTGATCCTCCTTATCATCACCGCAGATGGTCTTACAACGTCGCCGACGCCTACACCTTGTCATTTCTCAACACGCCGTTCGTTGGCAATTGTCTGAGACGCAATACGAAGCGTCGGCGGGCGTCGGCGTCGGCAACGGCTGTCGACGACGTGTTGATCGACGGTGGTACGAGTCGAGACGGAACCCCGCAAAATACCCCCAAGTACATGTCTATATATATATATATATATATATATAGGTTGGGGTTTCTCAAGAACAATTGCCTGTAAAAGCTAAAGATATCCCTCCTTCTCTCTCTTTCACAGTCGCTCTCTCTGTCTCGCTCGCTCACACACGGTCCTATAGAGCTCGTGCTAGCAGTCAATCACATGAAGTGATGGCTGTACTAGTATAAATACACCTACAATACTTCACCTGCTAGCTACACAATCTTGTTCATTCGTTTCATCTATATTTTCAACTTGAATATGTAAATAAAATATTTTTCTGCCTCTACGCAGCTGCTATATTTATACTGAATAAAGGTGTTTCAAAGGCATCCGCTATTTTTTTGGTTTATATATGGGTCTAATATATATATATATATGGGTCTAATATATATATATATATATATATATATATATATATATATATATATATATATATATATATATATATATATATATGGAGAGAGAGAAAGAGAGAGATAAAAAGGGAGAGAGGGAGGGAGAGAGAGAGAAAGCGAGACAGAGAGAGAGAAAGAGAGAGTGAGAGAGAAAATGAGGCTTGAATAATAGAAATCGTACGGTTGCGGTCACATGAAGTGGTCGATCAAGGAATATTGAAATGCATCCTGAAGAGAATATACTGATATTATTATACGAACTCAATCTACAAGACATTGTGCACTACACACTTCACGCATATAGCTAGTCTATCGAAGAAATAGGGATGAAATGTGTAATGATTGCATTCAAAAATGATTTTAATTTCGGATTGAATCGTTTTATGTGACCGCAAGTGTACCTTCAGCTATAATCCAAGATGAAGACTAATCTGAATAAAAGTAGAGAAAAAAAATAAAGTTGTATATTTTCCAAGATTATTCAAGGATGCTCTGATTTAGACAATACAAATTGAAAACGTTGCTTGGAGTGAATGGATATACGCTCGATATTAGTAAGAGAAGTAAAGCTATTAAGTGCAGATGGGAACTACTTTGTTGCATTAGACGGGTCACTAGCTACGAGCTCCAGATAATGACGAGAAAGAAGAACGAAAACTATATTCTCATTTCTCATATTGAGAGTTATTGAAGTGTGCACAAATAGAGAACAGAGTGCATACTATTATTCATTATAAATATGATGTATTTTCGTTGAGTAGAAATACTATTCAAGATGGGCTATTTTATATACGATAACTTCTTGTAAAGACAAGACGCTCGATCGGAAATCTTGGTTCTAGAGAATTGCATTTCATTTCTGATCGGAAAGAAAAGTTTTTTTTCCAAGAAGCAAAGAATCAACAAAATGCCTCTTTCCTCCTCAATCTATCTACCCTCAGAACTATCTACCAAAAGTTTTGTTTCGCGAAACAAAGTTACGACCTTTTTTTATGATGGAAGGGAAATCAAACTTTGACGCTGTACACTTTAACAAGGCTATATAGATATGTATATTGGAAAAAAAAATACCAGGTCCGAGCCAATTTTCGTTTTTTTTTCTAGTCCCTTGTCGATCGAAACCTTGTGTTGATGGCGCCAAAAAGTCTGTCGTTTACGCAAGCACGCAAGGGTCGTGTGATAAGATTGCAGGAACGGGAATTGGACACTCGGAACAGACAAGTGTTATAGGTAATAAGTGGACGATTTGCAGTTCAGTGTCCTCAAGTTAGTTCAGACAAGTGTACATGAATGCATATTATGCCGAGACTTCAATGCATTTACTAGCACACGTATTGGTAACGGCATAAGAATAGGCCAGGAAACATATGTCCATGAATATGTATATTGAATTGTACGTTCATATTTGTATTTTGTACTACTTTTATTATGGTAATTAGTAGTCTTTGCAGTACTTAGTAGTACTTGATTAGTAGTAGTAGTATTTAGTGTATTTTCATCAAGTTTGATTATAATCTAGACGTGTTTTAATTCTCTTGATGTGCCAAGTACGAATAGAGACAGTCGGCTGATTTCTGAAAATTATTGGCGTAGATGAATGACCACTGCTATATGAAGAGACGATGCGATTGTGGGTGATTTTATCAAGTTCTAGGAACACAGTTAAATAAGCGGTCTTGATCTGTTATCATAAGGATTCACTTTAGAGACAGAAGAAATTCTTGAAAACCCTCTATCAGAATGGTAAACCATGGCGAGAATCGAACCCCGGTCTCCTGAACGCCAACTCATCGTATTAACGACTGATCCACCACTCATGGTTAATATCTTTGTATTTCAGCCACCAGCCACACATGTAATCGAAAGAAAATCTATAAAAACGATAAATAAATAAAATTTTCCCCATTACTAGCCACGAAAAATTGTGTACGTTGCTTTCCCATATCTGCAACTGAACTTTTTATGTGTTTGATGTGATAAAAAATAAGTATTTT
Organism: Brachyptera putata; assembly: GCA_907164805.1. Lineage (NCBI taxonomy): Eukaryota > Metazoa > Arthropoda > Insecta > Plecoptera > Taeniopterygidae > Brachyptera > Brachyptera putata. The sequence goes on along the minus strand of OU015471.1, from coordinate 4,940,243 downwards.
TTTACGTTTTTTGAAGCCACAATGTTTAACGTTCAGCTAAGCAGCAACCTGCTGATTATCGGCAGTATACCACACAGACGTCTAAAGACCCAAGAAACCATTGGCTCAACTCCAACGCCGAAGAGAAACTCTACGAAAAATAGAATGTTTTCCCTCATTTTTTTTTTTTGTAAGTTTTTTGGACTTATTCCAACAATTTTTCTTGGCTTTGTGTACTTTGTAGGCGCGGAGGAGACTGGGACGGATGCGTAAAAGGTGGTGTGTGTGTGCGTGTATGTGTATGCGTACGCCTTTGGGAAATATTCCAATGTCCGACACCACGGAAAGTCGAACGTGCGTATATAATACGCTCGTATACCTCGTATCGTGTGTATATATGTATATATTGTACCGTACGCTCGCTGAATATCTGAATAAATTATATATTGAACCTGTGTTGTGCATATATACCCCAGTGAACCCGTTTAAATAACTTTTAATCAATTTCTACAAATTTAAACGATCAGCAAGTCGAAAAGCGTTTCACGATTCATGTTCATTGTATAGGACTACTGTAGTACGCAAAGTTGTAAACCGAACGATTTGTAGAATGTACAAACCATTCAATGTCTTGTTTTTATTTTTTACTCCAATTACTTCATTACTTTAATACGTCCGATTTTGAATTTGTACTCATCATTCACACTATTTTGAACCACAGTCAAGCTCTTTTAAAGAGTTGTTTTGGTTTGTGTTGATGTTTTTTTGGTGTAATTGTGATTTTTTCTTCATCAGTGTTTTTGACCAGTAACGATGAAAATAAATGAAAAATGAAAATATATATATATATATATATATATATATATATATATATATATATATATATATATATATATATATATATATATATATATATATATATATATTCTACTGAATTGTCTTAAGAGATAACAGTCATCGAGAAACAGTTTCAAGACACTTCAGTGATGACGTCATTAGTAGATTGACATTAAATCATCGGTGCGTTAATGCAAAGTGAAAAGGTGACTTAATAACAAATCGAGAGCGCACTTCGCACTTTGACGATCACAACCAGAGCAGAAAAAAAATCTCAAAACACCTCTCTCTGTACACCCCAGACAATTGAACAAATGGAACCACCACGAATCGCAGCCGAGAAATACCATTTAAATAATTCATCAATGCTTCGTACTCTTTATCCCCGCGCGAACCGATGTCAAAAAGAGTTTGCTTATACAGATTGGTTTTTCTGTACGATTCTTCATTCGTTTAAAAGCAGAATTCGTGTTCGTGATTTGACCTTAATTGTTCTTCCTCATTACTTTCTCCGTGTACGACACTAATTGCACCCCCCCTCCACCCCCACCCCCACCCCCTTTCAGCGCCCCAGTGGGACAGATGGCTGACGCATCACTTCCCCCCGGCTGACCAAACCACCCACTACTACACACAGTATGGGATTATTTTGTTAACCACCCTCCCTATACGTACAAGACCGGATCAAATTATTGTCCACTGCATTTCCCCTTTCTATATATACCTTAATTACGTACCCTACAATTTAAGGGACGAATTTTGGGGGTCACCCTTATATTGTTTCCCAATTCCGCACGGAACACTAATGTACCTATGAGGATGAACAATGTACAACATGGCTAGTTTGTCATTGTAATTAGTAAATTACACGAATGATTGGATTTTGTAAATGTAATTGACGTGTCTATATAGGTACTCTCATCACGGAAGCTTCTGTCGCATAAGTCTTTCCGGGGAAACCAGTGAGGCTGCTGGACCAAAGACATGATCCCACAAGCCACACTTCATTACATTGCACCGACTATATTACATTTACTATGCTAATACTATGCTATTTACTATGCTTCTCTAGTGACAAAGGATCATGAATATTCATTACGAATATGTCACATCTAATTTTATAGTTACCTATAAACGTGACTCGCTTTATAACTGTTTTCAGACTTGAGTTGTCACTTTTAACTAAACCAAATTCAAATATTATTATTAGGATTGATAACTTTGTGAAACATTGTGATGATATATTTCCATACTACGCTACAATCATCATTTTAGTTTATGTATGTTGAAGTTGAAAAAAATTCTCATATAGGCCTACACAACGAGTAAAATAACGCCTGAGCACGGTCTACATTGCTTGAATCAATCAATTATTCATTTTGTGCTCAACGACGCACTGTTTGATGTCAAGACGTATTGTCGTCAGTAAATAGTGGATGAAATGATAGGATTATGAGAGGAAATTTTATTTTATTTGGTTTTTGGGATGGTGAGATAGTGGGTAGGAAGTGGTCGTGGCCTATTGCTAAGGATCTCAGTAATCGCCTAAGCGAGAGAGGGAAACCAGGGAAAACCTCTGTCAAGATGGTTGACCATGGCGGGAATCGAACCACGTTCTCCTGAATGACGGTTCGGCGTGCTTTACATAGCTACAGGTCCACTACCCGTCTCAGTTTGAATCAATTAATGAGCTGTATTAACTAATGTTCTTTTTCATGTTCTTTTTTATTGATGAAGAAACTGTAATTCATGACTATATCGGACACTTAGCACATGAATGTATAAAACTCAGAGTAAATCCAATGAGTCAATGTATCATATACTCCATGTACTCTCGAAAAAAAGGGTCGTCTACCAAATTTAACGTCTCTGAAAGATGAAGTTACATTTACTATCGTAAAACGTCCTCAAAAACCACATTATCTCAAAAATACCATATCTACACAAATACAAGGTAACATTTATGTTTGAGATACTGGTAATCGACTTTCATATCTCGCGATTACAAGTATAATAACGAATAACTGGTTTGCAGACAGTCTCACACCAGTTCTCTAATAACGCCAGTTGCATTTCCATATTCACATAACAACCACCTCGCAATTGCACTTATGAACGACACAAGATTACGTGCTCGAATAAAAGCCCGGATTTCATTTATAATTATACTGTTAAATTATTATACGGTACATACATTACAATTTACAATTGTATATATTTCCATACGAACGTTTATTGCAATCGTCGCCATGGTGTAAGTATAGTCACCAGAACTGAGTGTGAACGAAACACTGGTTTATGGCTATTTAACTTGGTTAACGTGGAATCGCGTCAAACATATGCAGTGACGATTAATATTCATGAAGTAGAACGACATCGTTGTGTAGTTAGTAATCAAAATATTGGGCTAACGTTTTACACAGTGTGGCGAGAAAAAAAAAGGGATTGTGAAAGCCTCGTTTAATAATAAAGATGAAGAGACGTAAAAATGTAAATCTGTAATCCAGTTTATATCGCGTATATATATATATATATATATATACCTCGACAGTTTTATAGATGTACATATTTGGTGGCAACAAACACATTTATAATTTAATTTCGCGCAGAATATACCGAGTTGATACGATGTTATTCGAATGTTGTCATAAATTATAATAACGTTATTATACTGAATTTGGTTTATTGACTTTTAACACAATGTAAATTGAAATGTGTGAAAAGTATGCCTACGCAAGATATTATGATCCTAATTCAATTTGAATAAAATAATGTACTTCATTTACATTTGAGTGCGTTGGAAACCGATATGATTGAATTATATATTGAACACTGCCACTGCCCATTTGATAGATAGGTGTATGGATATTTATAGGGAATGAAAGTATGAGAATGATCATCAGTTTTTTCTATTATGAAACTCATTACCTGTACGGGAAATAATAGTTGTATCGTAAAGCGTAAATGAAATTAAAACAAATTGTTGAATTTATTGTTGAATTTAATCATTTTTCCTCTCGAGGCTGGATATAAAAATGAGAAAAAATCGTTGCAAAGATTGTAAATTATTTGAATTGAACGAGGAATGAAAATGAGTCCACATTGTTGATTTTTTTAAAATCAATGATTGTTCTATAAAACACCGAACAATAAGCATTGCAAATTATATCGCAAACCAGTCAAATACTACAAATGGCATATAATTACAGATTCATCAAACGATCATACATTATCAAATACATGATAAAGGCAGTGCAGCAAACAGTGTGAAGAGATTCCATCAAGTTTTTCTCAACAGCATCCCCGTTAGACTCGTCTCTTAGTTATGTAAACTAAATTGTACACCTAGAATTTATTTACGCTCTCAGTATAAAGTCCAACATCATTATACAAATACACCGATCGAGACGACTGGCGCACCAGACGTAGACTTGAGAACTCGGATTCATAAATGCATTTCCCTTACACGAATGCAGCAGAAGCAAAACCACAATCTGTATAGAAGAGCAAAGCGGGCACCGAAGTGCAATGGAAATGTATACGCACTTCCACAATTCTCGATTCAATCCGTTTTGCATATACTAGAAAGGTTGCTCAAGAAGAATATGAAATAGAAATGGTGCTGGTGTGAAGCGATAGAGAGAGAGAGAGAGAGAGAGAGAGAGAGAGAGAAACAGAGAGAGAGAGAGAGAACGAGCCAAGTTTTTGAGTTTGAATCTCGAATAACTTGGATGAATCCTTTAACACGAAGAAGAACTACTTGGAATTAATTTCGCGCTAAGAAAAGTATGCAGTCAGATGACAGAACTAACTGAACTCTCAACGTTTGGTGTGGTGTGGTGGTACAACTTGTACAAAACAGCCGCCATATTGTACTACACTTAAAACCAATTCTAATTGCATCGAAAAAGTACAAAGCTTCTATACTGACTTGCATATATAGGCATTCTTTCTTCATAAAAAATCAGAATTGCTGAATGAACATTATTGATAAATGTATCACTCATCAATAATTACATTTTATTTATGGAATTGTATCATAATGATGAAAAAAAATCAAATAATAATGATCCAAGTATTTTATTCTTGAATGTTCAACACATATCGGAAACGTCAGGTAAAATTTGTCATTATCAATACTAGACAAATATATATATATATATATATATATATATATATATATATATATATATATATATATATATATATATCATGGAAGATTCGTCTCGACCGGGACTCGAACCCGGGACCTCCAGTTGCTCTACCTACTGCTCTGCTCTGCTCTGCTGTCTGCTGCTCTACCACTTTCTGATAATTGTGATTAGTGAAAAAACCAACTGTGATATTCACTTTGTCATCCAATTGTGGAACAATGTCAACTTCTCAATAGTAATAAAAAAAGATTTTCAATTTCCGGGTCGAAGGTTTTCTCACAAAGTATTCGTGACATGTCCAAGCAATAATCCAACAGTGATTATGGCAATGGAATCAAATTAATGTTTTGATTGATTCAATATAGAAGCATAGAAGATCAAATGAATATAAATATGGGCTGTTCAAAGTCATTATGAAGGTTATACATTCGTTTTCTCATAATAGTGTAATGTCACAATCAAAGAGTGAATTATGTGCATTAAACACTCACAATTGCACAGAAGGCCTCATATCAAACTAAATAGCAAAACCATAAACGGGAACAAGTATTAAAACAAACTATATGTAATGAAAAATGTAAAGATTATGCCAACGCCACTTGAGTTTATTCCATATTCTATATTTTCATACGCCAAAGTGTCGGGAATAATACTGCTATCGTATTTGACATATACGGTCCACGGGACATAAAGGGTAGTTGACCACACTCCCCTGTATATGGCAGGGAGAGGTGATAACATACAGCCGCGTAAGGGTTTTTACTGTACCCCAAATCTCGCCCGGACCAAAAGCAATAACACTTAAAACTAACTTGTTGAAACGCGAGTCATGGCCACTGTGGGGAATGAAATAATTAAACGAGAGTATAAAGTATTTGAAGTGATACATACTTTGAGAATCGAAACTTGGATAAATGCAGAAAATTTAGATTCAGATTTTTTGTCGGTCGGTTTCAACGAAAAATGCATGATATGCTGGATGATGGTAATTGAATTACATGTTTTCATTCTTAGAATATGAAAACTGAAAATGATTGTGTAATATATGTATGTAGGCCTATATATATTCAATATATGAAATAGAACAGTCATACAAATTTGAAATCCGTTCGATTCAAAGAAGTTACTTTCTCAAATCATTCTTCTCGAATATAGAAAAAATAATTCTTTCAATATAATCTCAATTCAGACTGAATTTAGCATGATATATATATTTTATATGAATGAACCATACATTCAATTTTTTGTACCATAAAGTTGACTTGAATTTTGAGCGTGAAACAAAAGTTGAAGTAACTATAACAAAATGAGATACCCAAATCGTCACATGGACATAAAAACCGTCAGAGCGAAACGGCGCAAACTTACAGTCTTAATGGCCACGTTTGTACCATAAAGTTGACTTGAATTTTGAGCGTGAAACAAAAGTTGAAGTAACTATAACAAAATGAGATACCCAAATCGTCACATGGACATAAAAACCGTCAGAGCGAAACGGCGCAAACTTACAGTCTTAATGGCCACGTAAAAAATCTCAGGCCGTATTTCATTACGGCAAATCTGTGCCCGGCGTTTTACACTCAAGCGCGTGTATAGAGCGGTATCCTCCGTTTCTTATACTTGCAAAACTGATATTTAATACTTGGATGGCTTGTAAACATAGATATATAATAACAATACATAATAACTTAAATATGTATATATATATATATATATATATATATATAGGCCCCAATAAATATAATGATAAGATAGCCTCCCCCGTGGCTCAGTCAGTTATCGCTAGAGGTAGAAACTGAAGTTCTAGAGAGAGAGAACTTGGGTTCGAGTCCCGCATGAGGCGTGAATTTCTGTGGACGCCCTTTCACCTATCACCACTCCATCGTTTAAATTCATTATCACCTACTCGGTAGTACGCCCATACAATCTAGTCGTTAAGCAGTCAATAATAAGATAATATATAATAATAATATTGCGTCAATTATAATAGAATATACGATATAATTGACTTAAAGTGAATTTGCGTACATTCCATTTTGAATATTCACTTACGGATTACCATTTATTTGTTCGCAAGTGTGTAGCTACCTTATGATGATCATTCACCCCTCTCAGGGTGAACCTGAATAAATTACAAAATGCCGTGAATTGACAACAAAAAATTCCAGTTTGAACAATCGTATACAAGTTTCTTGTAGGTTAAAATTGATCAAATCTATCCGTGTTCCAGAATTATTCATGCCCTGTTCACGGAATTCACAATCCCCTAGCACGCAGAGAGCTGACCGTTTTTTGTGATGGAAAATAGATTTTCCGTATTTTCTTTCCATTAAAATCGGCCGCTCGGTTTGTGGAGGTGGTTTACAACCAATCAGGTGCGTAGTTCTGTGGCTGTGAGCGTCGACTAAGCGAAGAGTGACGTAGGTGTAACGTCTTTCGCCCAACCAAGAACTAATTATATTCCAACCAATAACAGCTATAACGCAATTAGTTGGGTGATTCTAATTCGTTTCACTTGTCGACAAAGAACATTCAACGTAATTTATCGACTGTTACTATCGGTTTTATAGTTCATTCCGGTAGTGAGGAGGAATGAGAATTGATAATTTTTCCGTTTTTAACCAGACACGAAGAAAATGTGGAATTTTATACAGTGCTCTTTTCTTTTTCCCTCTCTCCCTCTCTCTCTCTCTTCTCACACATATATATATATATATATATATATATATATATATATATATATATATATATATATATATATATATATATATATATATATATATGTATATATATATATATATTTTATGTGTGAGGCTTTTATAAATGACATTATTCGTAGTCTTCGTTGTGTACGCAATATATATATATATATATATATATATATATATATATATATATATATATTCAAATATACGATATATAGGCCTATTGGTGTGCTCGTGTGTGTGTGTATACACCACAGCATGGAATTCACGGCTAGGTTAGCGCAAAGACAAGAGCATGAAGTTTGGTGGGTGAGAATTTCCCTATATACTTGAAAGATGTTTGACGCTTGTGGAATCCACTTTGCCAATATGTGCTACCCGTCGGGCATCTACCCAACCCCTAGTATGCCAGTGTGGGACATATCTGCAGGAATTTGACTGCGAGAAAATGTCGCAAGAGATCTCAGTGACGGGAACTATATTGGAATGGATATAAAACGTTTTATATAAGGAAATAGAATGTAAAGCTATTACTATAGTTATTATTATTGTAGGGAGCATTTTCTTGGCTTCTATCTGTTTGTTATAATGTTAATGAAAATGATAATGATAGTAATATTTTCATTAATTTTTGTTGATCACATGATATAAGAAACGTCAGTAAAACTATATAACAATTAAAAAAAAACGAACAATTGTGAAAACAACAATACACATAATGTAAAACGGTCTTCAACATTAACATCTTTGAACATTACGCATTTGAAAAAAAAATGTTCATTTGATGTATCAGACTTCAATAATTTAGGCCTACATATATTAATGGTTATGGTCAAATAAAGTGGTTGATCAAGCTTCATTAAAATCAAACGTGAAGAAAATATATTGTTATTATACGCACTTGGACCAGAAAACAATGTGCAATGCACTCCACGCATGGTCTATGAGAGAAGTAGCTGCTAAAAGTGCGTAGATTTCATTCTTATATAGATTTCTTCAATTTATTTTCGGAATATACGATCTCAAGTGTCCGTAATTCTACATTATGGTAATCATTCACGATTCACCCCTCTGAGGGAAAAACTTGAACACATAACAAAACGCTGTGAATTCAGTTAAAATCGAGCAAAAAACATGGCACTTCGGACATTTCAAAATAACTTCCATATATTAATGCTTGTGAATAATTCTTTCGGAAAAAAATACTCAAAATCCCTCAAAGATATACCTTCTGTACAATTCATTTCATCATAGGCAAATCATCATAATCATTTCAATTCATCAATCAATCATAATCATAATCAAATCATCTCATCATAGGTCATGTATACAAAAATATTTATACAAATATGATTGAAGTATGCGTCGAGAAGTATCTAATATAACCCACAACGGTCTATTGTTTGCTGAAGACAAATACATGTCTATACCGGAAGAAGCCATGCATTGTGCCTCTGATATACGTATGTCATAGTTATAGACTATGGTGTACCATATCTGCATCCAAATAACCCTAGTGTTCCCATCGTATGCTGGAATACCAAACACTGTCTCCCAACGAGTTGAATAATACATTATGGAAAATAAAATTGACGACGTGCTCCTACATTCATAAACTCAAACTTTCCCCCTTCTACTCCTCCCCCTCTTCCCCTTTCCCCTCTTACTATCACACCTCACCCCACCGTCGAACCTCACTGTGGTCACACTTGTCGTCAATTTAATACTCTGCCTCTGCTCTCTACTTTAGGACTCTGCATTTTTTTAAACTACGCATTTATTAGTTTAATAAGGCCCAATTTTATGACTTGGTAGTTGGTGGATCAAGCAATAGCAAAACTTGTTATCACCCTTCGTTACGTATATGTTATTTTCGTACCTTAACAAATAGTCAAGTACTCAATTATGATTCGTATAACTGGCTTCAAGTTGAATAATTATTCAACAAGAAACATAGATTACCCTGATTAACGGAAATTTCGATTATTTAGAATATATTCATTAAAGATAATCCCAATATATAATATAACTTATTTATAATATAAGATGGTGTTGATGAATGATGACTTAATCACTGATATATTATTGATAAATGATTATTTCCAGTTCTAATCGTTTTCAGCATCGTCCAAATAGGACGTCCGTGTATCCCCAAACTAGACCCATTGACAATGTATATAGGAATATGTATTGCTTCAATGGTCACATATAATAATGCATGACTGCATTTGTATCATGGCAAATTAGAAGGAAAACAATTAGGATAAATAATTGAAATTAAATTATAAACACCAAATTCTCGAAACAGAATTCTGGACATGACAATTTTTACCGTTCATACTGTGAAGTTGCCCCATTCGATCATTTCACAAGCGTATTCAAAACAGAAAGTCATAATAAACGGGAATGTGATGACCAAACGTAAATGTATGGACTTATTCTTATGTCATTGAAATATTTTTAGACCTCACGTCAGTGTCTCGAACTTCAACCCACACAAAATGATCTGAACACAAATCTCTTCCTCTCATAACCATTAACCGCATCCTGATTTCTCCATTATAAACACCTCAGTTTCCCCTACACCGGAAAATGCACAACAATTACGCCAAGTGACGGTATAACAATATGCCTATGACGTTCCCTACGACAATGGAATGCAAAAGGTTATCCTTTGACACTGTTCTTCAAACCGAAATGCTCCTGTTGGATTTCAACCTCCAGGAAGAGATAGTGGGGATGCCATGAACAGGCTATAGGGATGCCAGAATCAGGTTTCCTCGAGTGTAGAAGTTTGGAATGTAAAGTCATATTAAAGGAAAGCTTGCGTTACAATGTCGGTGGCGGATACAGAGCACACCAGCTAAGAATAGCGACGTCGCTAGGTTCGCTAGGCTCGCTAGGTAGCGATGACGGTAGCTCGCTAGGGAGCGACGCGAGCGTATGAAACTAAAGCCACCTGCCATCAACCTCTCAACATCGGATATGCTTCTTAAAGCTTATTTCCCCCGTGAGATACGGAATATATGAGAATATAACGCAGTATGGGACTCGATGTCTGCTTTATAGTTGATGATCGTAAAATTGTTAGACACGATCGTAAACGTCAAATGTTACAAAGATGCATAATTAATCAGTGATGTTTTCAAACGTTGGAGAAAGTATTAAATGTGTGGTTTTATTCAGTAGAACGCTCTCTGTTTTAATGAAATTGAATTTTTTAACCGATAAATTTTTATGTATGACACTTAATAATATTGCAGAAGTATACTAACAAAGTATTCGTTCCGTTTGCTCAGAATTTGCGATAAAAAAGTAATACAAAAACATATGAATAATCAAAACTAATATATTTCAAATTGATTTTATGAAATGTTTTCTTACATTCTACTTACATATTATAATACAGTAGGCCTACTAATAATGGCTCAAGTTAATAAGTTGAGAGCGTTTTTCACTGCTAGCTCGTTGTTGCCTCAATTGGATTTGTTTCTACAACCCCCATCATTATTTATACGTTAAAAATGAGAAAAACCATTTATTCACTTTGCAGACAATACAATATACTGGTTTAAAAGACCCTGAAATTACATCTCCCAAGTATTCCAAGTGAAAACAATCAAGAATGAACGGAATTAACATCACTGAGTCGTCGACGAGACTCGTTCAATTTAACGAATCCCCATAGAAATAGGGGTCGTCGGGGGTTCAATTCCCGCACACTACGCGGATAGGATCCCTCCATCGTTCCATCATCACTCACTCAGTCGTAGCCCCCCAAATAACCAAACAGATGATGGGGTTGATAAGTACCAATCGACTGCCTAGCAAAGGGAACCGTCAATCAGGAGTCGACCGACATGCCAGGAGTTTTCGTGGTCCACCTCTCTCGTCCATGTCAATTCTGTGAAGATTCCTCAACAACAGACCACGACCAACTCCTTTCCACTATCCAAAAAAGCATTGGAATAAAGCCTTTCATCTCATTATCATAAAGTACGTCATTGAACCCAATATAAATAAGCACCAAGCAAAATGTATCGGTAAGAGCCGATTGTACCAACTGATGATTAAATATTAATTAGTTAATCATCACTCAAGGTACAAAAATAGCATAGGTAGCCAAGGGTGATAACGAGTTAATTTGCACCGGCTCTAAGTGAAATACATATCAAGCAATTCCTTGTCAACATGGTGGACGTTACACCGCACACGAGTGTCTAATGCCACGAATATTCAATGAATATACTGTGTACCGTTCAGCATCCACACTTGGAACAATACAAACTTCTCGACGTCGTCTACGCCGGATGGTTCTCAGTTAATGAAACTATAGCGCTCTAATGGGAAAACTTTGAGAAACCTTAGTGCGGTAAATACTAGTGCGTAATGTGACCCCTGAATCTTTAATTAGGACTGCACTACCAAGTCTCGCGTCTCGTATATGTTAAATTGTGATCATTATACGACCCGTTTCCTTGAAATACTAATTGATTGACTCCATTTTGGAAACGTGAACGTGTAATGGTGGTTTGGTGATGACAGCACGTATACAAACAAATTTTGGGAAGATAATGATAAGAACCTAACAGACTTGAATGACTTAAATTATTCCAATGTAACAAACTCAATCGTTTTAACCAAGATAACCTTCACTTTCCATGAAAATTCGTGTGTATAGTCGCTTCTATCCCTTGAACAGATTCATTCAGCTCACTCATCTCTTTCTAGATCTTCTTACTCTTGTAAGTGTTTGGCAGTTGAGTGGTTATCGACTATTCAATAATGTTAGTTTCGATAAGTATCAATTATTTCGATATTGGTAATTAATAATTTGGTACTTCAGTGAATTACTCATTCGATGCTTCTATCACTATTATATCAGTCATTCTAATCCATAACATTTAATATTATTCAGAATAATTTTTGAAATGATTTCACGATCTTATTATAAAAACAACCCTGTTCCAAGTATTCTCACACACATTTACTTCATACAGAAAAAGAAGATTACAGATGTTGAAGATTATAAGTAATAAAAAAGTACGCCAAACAATAACACGAAAATGATTGATAAATATGACTGATGTATGCATCATTAACAAACATTTTTTGATTATTACATAGATGCAACTAGAACTCCTTACTAGACACATTTGATTCACGAAGATAATACCGTTATCATAATGATTAGTTTAATACTATACATGATATGTACAATGGCTACTTTTCAAACAACATGATACCTAACCAATATATACGTACAATTTCATAACATGAATTCGCTCAACATCCACAAGACATTCACCATACACCCTTAACACCTACAATATATCCACGGGAAATTGATACGGCTTTGTTCAATTCATCTTCTACATATATAATATACGACGAAACGGATTTCAACTACATATCTCAAACCATTTCCGTCATGTCACGCAGCGATTCGATCTGCTTCTAATCGCCTTATGTATCTGGTTCATTGGCACTGAATGAGCCGTGAAATTCAGATAGTTGAAGGATAGCCAGGGCATTACTTATACGATAAGGGTCAAAGTGCAACAGAGAGTTATGGAATCTGTGAGGTTGTGTGTAGCAGTTGAGTACACATACTCCTTCTTAGATACAGCCAAGTGAAATTAATCAAAATGCTTATTTGGAAGGGTATAACATGGTGAATATGTTCACTGACCGAACAATCTAGGAATATTTAGTTGAGCCTTGTTTAACGAATTGATAGTTGGTGGATTAGGGAATAGCAGGCGGATTAACTTGTTATCACCCTTGGTTACATACAGGGGATTCGGAACACTTTGAAAGTTGAGGGAGGCAAACTGGCAAAAGTAAAAAAAAAATGACAGCTGATTTTATCAAAGTGGGTTTCAACAGGAAACAACGAGACAAATTGAGTATTGCAAGACCTTTTCTTGCCCCCCTTGTCCCCATTTGGCCAAAAGTTAAAGAGGGGCAATACTCCCCGCCCCCCCTCCCCCCCGGTTCCTACGCCAGTGGTTATACATATTTTTTTTGTACCTCTAACTAATAGTTATCGGATTAGTGCTCAACTAAGATTCGTAAAACATGGGCCATAGTGAACAATATAGGAAGCTGCATTGATCGAATACGTATTCAGAGGCCTCATTCCACTCTCGGAAATGATTATATTCAACACTTTACTTGTTTTCACAGGCTTATTCTGAATGTGTAGTACGGGACATTATAGAAGGGGATTTGGAAGAAAAGGGAAATGGGAAATTGATATAAACCGTGATATTTTTCTCTTCTACCTTATACTTGGTCAGTTGTTATTTTTCATCAAGCTGTAGAATAACAATTTGCATATTTCTCTTCGGTACGACGGCTGATGGGGTGGCTTGGAGTTGATGGCGAAGGGAGTGAGGGGGAGGATGGCGTGTTTATTTAGCAATTATCATGTCCATAACGTTGCAACGTTCAAAAATTGATCATACTTTTTCAATTTTCACCATAACTCACGCGGTCGAGCAAATATAATAGTTACGCATGGTATACTCACTACAAAATTACACATATATGTTGAAAACATTACACATTACACTCATATATATATGTATATATATATATATATGATCATTAAACTTCTTGGATACGATCCAATATCGAGATGTGTGGAATATTTTAGCCATGTGAAAAGAGTGTACAAGGACCTGTGGTAAAGTGCAATCTTTACACCTTGGGTGAATCTAAGCCCTCTATAGGGTTAGCCCCAGGAAGTGTCGTCACTCTGAGAATAGCCATGACATAAAAGTAATATCTCGGTAGCTCAGTGGGAGAGCAGCGGACCGGCAATCTGAAGGTCCCGGGTTCAATTCCCGGTCGAGACGTATCTTTTACGACATGGCTAAAATATTCCATATATATTTATAAAATATATATATATATATATATATATATATATGTGTGTACATAGCCACGAAGTGGGGGAGGGTCGGGGGCAGCCTTCAATGCCATTTTTACACTCAGTTAAAAAGCGATTCCAATGCGGAAAGAATAGCGACCTACAACCTGCAGCTCAACCGTTGGTAGCAAATACTGCTTGCATCATGCAAGTATAGAGTAATGTATAAGACTTAATGAAACCAGTGCAAGCTGCCGATCAGATATAATCACCTACCGGACGCAGATAATGAACAGTATTGTGTGAAAGACCTACTGCGACTAGCTAAATGTCCAACAAAATGAGCGGTCGAATGAACTTTGAATAATACTTGCACTGTCACTAACATACCTTCTCGAGAGCGTTTAGTGGAACGTATTTTCATTCAAGCAAATGGCACACGTTCTATAATATAAAATACCTCGATGTCGACAAACCTAATGATTAAAACATTGAATTCAATTACACTTTTTCATTTGTTCACACTGCGATAAGAATCTTATGAACGAGATACAAATTATATTCACAATTGAACAATCGAATTTATTTTTAAATTCTCATTCACATCGGAACTATAACATGACATTATTGTTTCCCGATTTAGGCGAAGGCGTAAGGAATAAAATCGTTCTGGTTGTTTCGAGACTTCTTGGTCACTTCTTCGCAACAGAATATAGATAATTATAGATGGACTATTTTGAATCTGGAAATATATATGATCTGATATGATATTCATAGATTTTATCAACATGAAACTTGGAAAAATAAGTCCAATGATCCAATACGCGCATACGTAATCGTCAAATGTGATCTTTTACTTTCAAATTCGATTTATCGTCTCCATGAAAGGGCCCTGGTATACAATTGAAAAAACTTGACCTCGTTAAATTTGCTTCACATGTACAGTACATATACACAATTATATAGCCATTTATACTAACATGTTCATAAACATACCCTTCTTGACTAATTAAGTTGTTTGGTTTGTGAAAAGCTCAACAAAAACACGAACATCATTACTTTCCCAAGACGAGCTTTGGAACTGCGATCATGCACGCTCATCTCTGTTCGTCTGAGGACATGCTCACATCAGGAAAATCTTTCCTAATAATGAGTGAAATGAAGACAATACGCTTTAAAAGTGTAGGAAGTAGAAGTAATTACCAATTATTATTCTTAGAAATCATTTATACAGTCAAAATTAGCTTCATGATTTTATTCTCAAATTAGCATCATCTTCAATATTTTTTTTTGTATGTTCTTATCAATTCTATATTCGAATTCAATTGTTATTCTGTGTCTAACAAGGCAACCCAATGTACATGGGCAGAGATCCGAATGAAGATTTCATCTATAAGTGTGTAGCGATATTTTTTCGATATTATATGCATGTTTTTCTTTTTCACTATTCTTTTTCTCATCAAGTATTCAACTACAATATTATCTTTCCTTGACTTTAGCTCAATATTATCATAAGTTTTTGTACCCACCACTATTCAAATGCCTCGATGATATCTTTATCAATTTGTTATATTCATTGTTATATTCTTTTGCCTCTGATGGGCAACCTTTATGCTGAAGACAGGGTCTTTAAAGTTTAATAATAAAGAATTCATATACGTATGGTTACCTCATGAACAAAAGTATGTGCTAAAATAACAACAGTTTTGTCAGTCGTTTTTACGTATGAAACGTTATATCAATATTGGTGGAGGTACCAGGTTGATTTCAATTCTTAAAAATTCCAACTACAGAATCGTTATATCAATATTGGTGGGGGTACCAGGTTGATCTCAATTCTAATGGAAGTGTTCATAATATTGATGGAGGTGCCATAATTATTTCGTCAGTTCGCAAAATTCCAACTATAGAATCGTTATATCAATATTGGTGGAGGTACCAGGTTGATCTCAATTCTCGTGTGAGTGTTTATAATATTGGTGGAAGGGCCATGTTTTTTTTGTTGGTACAGTGAAAGTGTCTAGGTTTCCCAAATTCTAATTAGTGAGTGTTCATACATATAACCATCTACTCTTCCACCCAATTTTATTACATCCAGAGTATGAAGGAGAATTCAACAAAACAGAAAGGAAATCCATCTCCATATCGTTTGATATCAAACGAAACATAATAGTGTAAGTAAACAGGTAAAGTTAAAATCGAAATAAAACTACTTTCGCAACAACCATATTATTTCTGCATTGATATCGTTTGATCTCAGTGTAATATTATAACACTGACTAAACTCAAGAACGACCAACGAAAAGGCCAGCAGCTCATTCGATAGGCCACACAGAGGTGTGGTTTGCCGCATCAATTTCAGCTCGGGAATGCTGCGTTTGCATCCTGCCTAGGCCTCGGTCGTGACAAGACTCGATAAAAGGGAATTCACGAGGTTTCTGGTGGCGATGGCCGATAGCTAAAAGCCTGAAAGCATCTCTAGTTTATTCTATGGGGGTTTGTACACAGCAGCCAGCTCTCGACAGAGTGAAAAATAAAATAGTCGTAATTCTGATAGAAAAAAAGAACACAATACGTAATGGAAAATCGAGTATTGAATGAATCAATGTATGTGGGTTGAAAGGCGAGATGTATACGGGGTCAGTTTATACTAGGGTATATAATGGATGAATTCACTGTATCGCATATATGTATATTACATTGTTTCAATGGAACTTTAATGACATAAAGTTTATAATTGTTTGTCATTTAATCTAAAGTTCACAATTTGCACCAGAATATTGGAAAGTGTCATAGACTATGGGAAACTGGGTATATTTATTATATATATATATATATATATATATATATATATAATTATATATACTTGAGAGAATGAATCTTTACGTGTGTGCAATTTTTCAATCAGAGTATAATCAACTGCATGTGCAAGAATGTGCACTGCATGTGCATTAGAAGGATCGATGGAATGGAAAATTCAGTGAAACAGTGAAAAAATCATCTTCTCAATGACGATATATTCTTCAGAGATACGAATGACCCGTACCTCATGCAGGACTCGAACCCACGCCCGACATTTTGAAACACTGCCCTACATAGCCGGTAACGAGTTAGTCGAGTAGGCCTCATTCATCTCATTACTAATACTAGAGCACTCGTTATACCCAATAATATCCACTCACTCAATGATTTCTGTAACTATTCCGAATGATACTACTACTATATCAATAATCAACCCTTCTACCCTTCAGTTATACAAAGAGGGTTCGAAAAAAAACCAGCCAAGCTATCGAGTGACAAGTGCGTACACTTGTTGGCCAAAAAAATGGATCCTCGACGAAAAAAATATTCAAATTTAAAAAGTCAACGACTTATTTTCCCACCAATTTTCTCATGGATAGTACGTGGAATGCGGTATGTACCTCGTCTACTAATTTCACTTCGTGGTTATATCAGTAAATGTTTTTCAGAGTACATTTTAACGGGTTTGATCGTCAATTTTATGTGACCATAAGTGTACAATAGACCAGTCATACAGAACTGTGCACGGACTGGAAATATAGGCGCCTGAATGAATGCACATTTCTAACCCCTAATGCACCCTTAATCCGAGTCGATCATCAGCATACTGAGTATGCCAACCCTCCTCTTCAACTTTATACCCCTTGTCAACAAAATACGCACACACACACACACACACACACACACTTATACAGATCGGATAAAAAGGCCAGTTTATTAGTTTCGTTATGAGTGACGAACCAATTCGTGCAAACTCGTCTCCAATTCTTCACACCATTTCACACCCTTATATGTTCGTCGCTCTCTGTCATACATACACAACTTGAGAGAGTAAGGGCGATATATATTGAATTATAAATAGAAAATACTTGACTTATTGGTAGTAGAATCTGCTCAGACTCAATCTCAATAATCGATAATATACATATTATATATCATATTCGATAATGCGTTTTGCGATATGTTCGTGAACTTTCTCTTCACATCAATAACTCGTGAGGTTTTATTGACAGTTAAGCCTGTGATGGTATAGTTAGTTATGTGTACCTGTCGATACAGTTATACTCCAAACTAATTCGACAGTTACTCAACATGATGGAAGGTTGTCTACCAACATAACAAACTTAAAACAGGTGTGGAATTTTGATAAGCGAATGATTTTTCCAGGACAATATTCATGACAAGAAAACACAATTTCATCTTTCGTAAACAATATTTATGATGGAAAACACACCTACATCTGTCCAAGAGCAGTCAATATTTGAGTGAACACTGATTTTGTGTTTGATTACAAAAGTTTTTATTACTATTGAGTTGGTACACGATCATATTATTTCGTGGGAAGAGAATGTCAAGATTGTGACAGTGATTTCGTCTCAGAAATATGGCGAGGAAGTGTCATTAAATGTTTTGAAAGTGGTCGATCAGAGACCTGATGTGCGTATTAGAATATAATGAACAAATATTACACTTTTTTTAACGGAATTGTTTGAAGTAGATTCGTTCTCTGCTTTTTACGATCTTTGGAGCGAGAGAACTTATGAAAGGCAAACGAAAAACAACTTTTTCAATTTGAAAACTTACTGTGGGATTACAGATTTGTTGAACATTTCTCAACGAAGAATTCTAGTAATAATAATATTGAAGAAATTAAAATATAGTTTTTAATCATATAAAAGTTAATAAGTTGTGTATTGGATATATAAGTGATTCTCCTCCGGCAAAGCATTATGAAGTTTTAATCCTAGGGTATTTGTGTATTTATTAAATCAGAATAAGCTCACAGAAACGCATTTTTAATCCACACTGATGAACATATTTTATCCGGTGTTTTACTACTGGAGAGAATAACAACAGGTAAACAAATTAAAATAAATTAAAAATATAAATCAAAATATAGTTTTTAATCATATAAAAGTTAATAAGTTGTGTATTGGATATATAAGTGATTCTCCTCCGGCAAAGCATTATGAAGTTTTAATCCTAGGGTATTTGTGTATTTATTAAATCAGAATAAGCTCACAGAAACGCATATTTAATCCACACTGATGTACATATTTTATCCGGTGTTTTACTACTGGAGAAAATAACAACAGGTAAACAGGTAAACTTCCGAGTATTAGCCTCAAATCTTGGAATTTGATGATGCTTTCTCGTGCAGTAAACAGACGGTTTTCTTACTAAAGAAACAACATTACATATCGCTGTTATTATATTTGTATGGCTATCAAATGGTAGCATAAGTGTTAATTGAAATGAAAAGACCAACTGCGACTTCCGAAAGCAGTAATTGCTCCAAGTTGCAGCAATAACAATAACAAATATCACCCTTGCATTCATACAGGCTGTGGTATTTTGTAAGTCAATGATATCTCAGGAGAATGAAACACAAATACATATTTCGAAAGAATTGAATGTTCAAATTTGATGTTATTTTTTCTACAATCACCAATGTTCTTATTTTTATATAGTATTTAGACCAATATCTTCTTTCGTGAATAGTTCTAAGAACTGTTATGCCTTTCACAATACGAATTCCTCGCGATTCAAGGAGCAGACAAAATAGAGAATACTTCTGTTATCAAGTATATATAAATATATACATACAAATAAAATAAACACACAGAGTTAGAAGGACTAATAGTCAAGGCGTATACGTGTTACGGACACGCAAATGGAACTGGGACTATTGGAGACACCACGTAGTTTCTTGAGAACCATAACTTACTTTCAGTTTTCATTTTCGATTTCCTCCACACCACTCATCTTATATCTGACTGGACTGGACCGTAGAGGAAATTGTACACGTCAAAATAGTAGGAGAAAATTCTCTCGCGTTGCAGGGGGTGCGACAAACTTCGGAAAGAAATTCATGTCACCGTATAACAAACTAGATACACGCTTGTATATTTACTCTATTTTTAATACTGGATTTTACGACGCACTTAACTGATGAATATGATAAATTGGCGTCGATGAATGATGAACGAGAATAAGAGATTAGATAAAAAGTCATCTTATTAGGTGTTTTTTGAATAATACTTGAGTTGAGAGGGATTCAGTCGTGGTCTGTTGTATAAAAACCATTACACGACATAGGCTAACCACGCAATCTGCTCCAGGTTGGCAGACCATGTCAGGAATCGAACCCCGGTCTCATGAATAACGGTTCAGCGTGCTGCTACTGGTCCACCCGTGTCAGTTGTATATATACTTGTACACCACCCTTGAACTAGCGATGTGAGATAAGAAGAACGGTCGCTCATAACATCATCTCTCGTGACTACAAGTATTTACGATATAACCAAGTCGTTGATTCACCGTTAAACCCCAATATTCATTCATGAAGTGATCTGATGAATGTTTCATGGTTGGTTTCGTGTTGAATTTCTCTTATTTTTAGTGAACTACGAGTCTGTCACCATACCACTATTGATACTATACTATATAAAAATGAATTTTTCATTCATAAAAATTTAAAAAATAACATTTTTCGAAATGAAAATGAAAAAAAACAACTACTCTACAGTCTACGCTTTCGATCAATAATTCAGATTCGTTCACCTGCATACATCCCACCGATCAAAGTGTATACACCGTTATACGACGCAATACCAATATGCTTTATGGAATGAACAAGATATTTGCTATAAACCTGCTTGACTCAGCATAAGAAAAGCGACGGAATTGAGGAGGATCGCGTATATGATATTGCCACGTGAATAGAATAGGGTATGATCAACCGCCTCGCCTAGCCGTGGACGTGTGTTGTACGAAGACAGGAAGACAGGAAGACTGGGAGGGAGGGAAGTGTGGCACGTGCTAGATGCCACCTGGGAACATCCACTCCCTCCTTGATGTGAACCCCCCCCCCCCCCCCCAGTCCGCCCTGTACCCATGGTGCGTGGGGGAGGAAGATGGCGTACGAGTGACCAAAGAGATTCGGGGAGATGTCGAATAACTTTGGAAACTAGAAGTTGTTACACTTCTTTGAGGGGTGTGTATGGTATTGGTATGTAAAACAAATTATTAGTAGGTGCTGTTTGGTATGCAGTAGATTCATAGAGGGTAACTTTTCATCGATATATACGTACCGAGTGCTGATACAGTAATATATATGTGTATACTTATATATATATATATATATATATATATATATATATATATATATATATATATATATATATATATATATATATATATATATATATATATATATGAAAAATCTCTCTCTCTCTCTCTCTATCGATATATGATAAGTTATCACTTCTTCATGGTTTAACTTGACCTCAACATTTAGGCATAATTAATATCGATGAGTGTAATTCAATTCCATGGATCAACAAAACATATACATGTTCATGTTTATATATAATATATATATATATATATATATATATATATATATATATAAATATCTTGAAGAAATTATATGAACATCATCGATCAGATTCAAGGTAAATCTTCACTATATTTCATAGATTGATACTTCCTTTCGTGAGTGAGAATCTAGAACATTGAATTCCGCGACAAATAAAATATTCCCCGCAGACATGATGCTCATTTTGTAATAATAAATATTGTCTTCTTTATTCACCGTGGACATTGTCGACCTGAAAATCTACTTCTTCTAGTGAATGCCGTAATAACAGCTGCCAATATCTGATCGATAACCGGATGTACTGCAAGTCAACATTGTTAGATTGAACTGAATGACAGTTCAACATCCTGTAGAAATTCATCACATACCGATAAATAATTGAGTGACGACAAATCACGACGGTAGAAGACATCAACTTCTCGACATTGAAATTCTGTTTCAAAGTTTTCTTTATAGCTTTATAAGGCGCTAAAACGGGTTTGTTGAATTAAGTCTAATGTGAACAACATAATTGAATCAATTATTCTTCCCAGTAGGTAGGCATACATCTTAAGAGATGAGAATCCCACACAACTGCATGTGCAAGTCAAAATATACATATTTATATCCGCGGAAGAAAAAAGAGGCGGAACATTTATGCGCTAATCGTATATGATAGAAGTAACGGTCGCTCGGAACCTTCATCTTCCATATATACGAGATGGATGTAGTATAACTATCATATGATCCGGGATACAAGGGGTTCTCAGACCCGGCTCGATCCCCGCTGCATACTATATTTACATGGATTTTTCATGGTTCGCCTCTGTAGTCTAGGCTAATGCCGGGATGGTTCCTACAATAAGTCGGCTATGACCGCTTCCTTCCCACTATCCTTCCCATTACCCAAGCACCTTCATCCCATCATTCCATCATCTTATTAATCATCCATCCGACGCCATTAGATCTACGCCATCATAACAGTGCGTCATTAAACCCAATATAAGAAAGAGTATAACTATATAATGGATACACAACCGATGGGTTAACAACTTGAGAGTTGAGTGTGCACCTGATTTTGAATTTTCAAGATTTTTCTTGGTTCTTGAACCCTTCGTGTACAACTATAGGGCGCAATGATAACAATGACGCTATCAAAGAGGGTATATTCGTCAAAAATGAACGTGCCTATTGGTTACCCATCAACTGAATCAATACGCAATATTTGTTTCATGATCATTTACTAAATCGTGAGCGTTCGAATCATGTATAGAAGAGTCAAGATTGATCCATATTTACTTTACGTGATTCCACATGACGTCATACACTGGTACGATCTTCGATCATGTGACAACAACGACGCAGGAAGAACCATCAGCTTAAGCCAATCACATTTCTGTGATTTCATTCTTTGCATAAGAAGATGATTCTCTATTAGAGTTGATGTATGGTAACAAGAAGATATGTCACGTGGTTTATAGATGGCATGAGGGGGGAGGGGTGGGTGGAGGGGGAGACGGAGGGGAGGAAAAGGCAAGGACAAGGGGATTCAACCTAATACCATCAACCCTATCGAAGAGTGCACTTTGCCTCATGAATACATTCTATGTAAGACGTGACATAAGTGGGTAAGTCACAAGTGAAGACATGTTTACAATTATTTCGCGAAAAACCAATCGATGAACTTACAATACAACGATACGCTATTATATATATATATATATATATATATATATATATATATATATATATATATATATATATATATATATATGATATTAAATTAGGGTTGCCCTTTGACAATAAATTTTCAGAAGATATCGAAGCTCCAATATCAGATATAGATATACCAAAATTTTCGAATTGGATGATACGCGGGTATGACTTTTGAGAGGAGTCGCAATTTTAAGTAGTTTCAAGAATCATACCATTATAGTAACCCTCTGGTGGTTACCTAAAAGGTGTCTGATCAGAAATTCACTGAAATCTCATATAAATTTATATATATATATATATATATATATATATATATATATATATATATATATATATATATATATATATATATATATTAATAAACATAGAGGCCCAATAAACACGACAAGGAGACTTCTAAGACAAGGCATACAAGAGAGCGAGAGAGCGTTAGGATTATATCAGCCGCCTTCCCCTCGCACGTTACCAAAGTGATGCAGTGCATAGCGAGTAGATGAAACCACCCCACTAGAATTATACATTCAACAATTATAGATGAGTATTCTCAATCATAGTGACAGTTTGAGTGTTAGCTTTACAGAGACGAACGTGCTGTATATTGTCGCCTTGGGACGTTGAAACTGTCTTTGAAAAATCACAGCCCAGCTAATTGAGAAGGATATTTCAATCATGGGTGATAATACGATGCGGTATTTATAAATAGTCGCTTGTAATCAAGAGAGTGTTGTGTATTGGATGTTGGGGAGATAGTCGTATGTTTAGGGGATGGAAATTATTTTGAAATCTACTCATATACGAAATTTATCCATTCTTTGATTTATATTGGGTTTAACGATCTCTGTACAGATGATAGATATATATTGACGTTCCCTGAATAACGTAGCGTTGGTGTGGTTATCAAACTATCAATTTAGATTAGGTTTAACGACGCTCTTTACTCATGAGAAATATATACTTGAGTCAATGAATGACAATGCACAAATATATGTTTCCTAAATAATCTTGCTGTTGGTGGGGTTATCAAACTGGAAATGATCATCATCGTTAAGGAACGTTGTGTATGTTTGATGTAAGCATTCAATATGTTTTCACCATGAGATCTTCACCATCTGAAATTTGAGAGTTTTCTTCTCTTCAGGAAATTCGAAAGACCGGTGGAAATGTTCAAAGTATCGCTGTAGAATGAGCAAGTATGTGAGACAATTATATCACCTCTCCGTGATAAGAGACAGTTGTAACAAGCGATGATTAGTGAATTAGGCAAAAATTAGCGAATTAAAATTATCACCATTGGTGATGCATGTTACTTCCATACCCTGAAGTGTTGATCAACCAATATATATACAATTATCAGTTGGTACAACCAGCCATACTTAAATTGAAATATTTTGTCAGTTTCATGTTTTTGAAAAACTTGTGAATTGATCAATCTTATTTACACAGATCTTTCCATCTTCACGCGATTAACCAGAAACTACTTAAAAATGGACTGACACATAAACTGAATTAGTCTATCTTTTTTATGATATATATGCCGACAAGGCTCAACCATTTCAGCATGATAATAATCCTTTTGACCCCTCATATGATGTGTAAAGATCAAATCGCAGCATCCGCTGACCTGAATTCCACTGTATATATATACATACATACTCAACAATATGTTATATAACATTAATACTAATGGGAAATGGAGATCGCGAGAATACATCTGTGCGTGCCTCTCTTTATTCTTGGGCTTCAGCTTATAAACGCGTATATATATATATATATATATATATATATATATATATATATATATATATATATATATATATATATATATATATATATATATATATATATACATATACATATATACAGAGGCAACGCTACTTTTCAACTTCAATTTCCACTTTGATGGAAACGCTCTGCATTTACATCTTTAAAGATAATCCTCATCACAGTCTAAACTCTCTGTGTATTTACCGAACTGTTTAAATGGATATGAAATGCAGCATTAATTTATCTCACTGACACAGAGTTATTCCGTATTATTCCTCATACAACTTGGTACACGTCTCAAACAACTGTACTGTGGTATGGCGTGAGAGATAGTTTTGTAAAATATATACAACACGAATTAAACACACACACACATATATATATATATATATATATATATATATATATATATATATATATATATATATATATAAATATACATATACTTTGTCTTTAGCCTCGTTCTAAACTTCTCCTTCTCCGTACTTTAATTAGCTTTACCATTTATCTTCAAGTCATAATGGTTTAATATTTTCTAACATTTCTATTAGTTATAGAGAACTCAACGCCTAAGAGCATTAAATATCCAATATCAGATGAAGATGAAGATGATTATTGTATTTTCTATACGACCTCACCAACAGCCAGGATATTCTGAGTGTATAAACAATGGAAATTACTAAAAAACAAAACATATTGGAATTACATCAGGGTAGAATTTTATCTGGCTCTTTTGATGTTTTATTAATTAACGTTTAGTTCAAACTTTTGTATCTTTTTTCGATTTATAAGCGACGATTATGTTCTATCGAGGACATTTGGTTGAAGGAAACATATTCTACAAGTCTCAATAATTCAACATTCAAATATTACCCGAAGTAGCCTAGATGGAAAATTGAATTCTGTTACCTGATAAGGAAACAAGATTGTTTGTATTAGAGTGAAAAGTGGGTCTACCCTCAAAGTATTAAAAATTCGCGGAGTTGAATACAAACACGTATGAAATATACCTTGTGATTACGTTCAGATCACATCAGTAGTCAGGTCTTGATAACTGGAAGCATTTGGATTCATATAAATCGTAGACACAGCTTCAGACTGTGTGAATCTGCGACATGAATTTTTCGTTCACCTCATAATTCTCTACAAAGATTAACGAAAGGCTAATTTTGTATCTCGTACAATATTAACATTCAACAAGCAAGCAAGACCAAGTATAATTCGGAGCGGAGATCAGTAATTAGTGGAGAGCAACAATATCTAGTCCGATGATATATTGAGCTGAGGAACAAAGCTATAAGCCTTAGAACCATTTAACTGCAATGGAACTTGTACATTAAACTAAGCTAAAGCCAAAACAAAAACAATATGAACTAATCCGAAGTCCAAACTTCTAATTGGTGCGTTAAGTTAAATAAATAACGACAATGCGTTGTGCGGTGCGGTGTGACACGCATAATACCCCCCCCCCCCCCCCTCATCCCTACCCCCCCCCCCCTCCTGTACAACCACCCAACATGCACGTGCGCTATATATATACCGAGGAGTAACAAAGTTTAAGCTAACTACCCGACTTACGATAGAAGGGAGTGAAACACCATTGCGGTGAGGAAGAAAAGTTATTGTAATTCTAGCTTGAGAAAAAAAAAGAGGGATGAAAAACTTTTCTCGCGTAGGGGAGTTTCGCAAAAGCAAGTTCGGAAGATTGAACAACAAATAATTCATGACGATGACGAAGTTTGCATGTGAAATCAGAGATTTCTGATGAGTATTTCAATTCCTTTTCATAACTCTCTCGACTTTTCCCTAAACTTATAAACCACAGTCGCTGATGGAAACACTCGGATTACAGTATAGACTCAAGAAATAAGTTGGCAATCCTACCTGTGTGAGTTCGCTGATGAGCTTTCAGATGAGAACTTTTCGTGTACACCTTCTTGCATCCGGGAAACTGGCATTTGTGTATCCGCCTCTTCGAGTCCGGAGAGTGATCGTGCCTCGAGTGGTGCCTGGTCGTCGCCGTCGTCGTGGCCGTGGTGGTCGTCGCCGCGTTGGCTACGGCCACGCCGTTCGGTAGCGTCGCGGGGATCGGAGGAAAATGACTTTGCGTCACGGAAATAAGTCGCGTCACACCTGACGAGTTCCTTGCAGTCAGACGCACAATAGCACTACGAGAACCATTACTATTCGCAACCCTTAATAGACCCTGTCCCAGAACCGCCCCTGAAATACTATCCACGACACAACTGCTACTACTGACACTGCCACTACTTACTGTACTACTATTACTATGACCTCGACCTGACTCGGGACTCGACGGGGGTGTTAACGTGGGGACAATCGACTGGCCGTCTGTTGTTGCTCTTGCGACTAGCCTCAACTCTAAAGGGGTGACTCCATCAGGTAGTCGTCTATCACTAGAACGGCTTCTACCGTCCTCAAAGTCCTCGTCCTCCTCGTCATCTTCGACGGGCTCCTGTTTGACTAATACGTTAAGATGTGCGCTTAGTGAGCTGTCCCACGAGCACGCCGACGATGCCGAGCTCATGCTCAGAGAATCCAAGTGTCTCTCGTTGAGGTTTAAGTCGTCTAGTATGAGAGGGTCGACGACTTCTACCTTGGCCCAGGAGGCGGCGGCGGACACTGCCAATGCGGGACCGGGTGCGGTGAATAGGTTCCATGGTGTGTCCAAGTCCGTCGGGAGCTTCTTGTACGAGCCAAGTTTTGGCTCGTCTTTCAAGTAGCGTTCCATCTCGTAACATGTCTGGAAAATAGATACAAAGTATGTTATTATTTCGTAAGAGAAGAAGACTTATGTTGACGATACTATAAAAGTTAAACTTGAGTACACTTCGACTATATGTACTCTAGCGGTCACATCGAACGATTGAAATTTACATCTTTATTTGGATGAGAATCTACGCATATTTTGCAGCTAATGCTTTCACAGACCGCTAGTGGAGTGCTTAGGCGCATTGTATGTTAGCTATAGTGCGTATATTGTCATTATATTATCCTCGGGGTGCTTCTTAATGTGGTTGATGGACCACTTTATGTGACTGCAAGTGTACCGTATCCGTTGTTTCGCGACTACAATGCAGTTACGTGGATATCATCCAGCATTCTAGGGGACGAAACTTGGAGGGCAAAATTGACTCATCTAATGTATGACTGAAGAAAACAATTACTCCCACTTGAACGTAGACACACATACACATTCACTATAAAATATAAGGCCTACGCTATATTATTATGAAATCTTCGAAAATTGAATTGAAATATGTATATCAAATCATGTAATCATCGTTGCTTATTACACTGTGTCGAGTGGTTTCCGTGTATATAAGGTATTGTTATATGTGTTTATAAATGTAACATAGCCTGTACAAGTTCGTAATTCATTTCGTTCTTGTACTCTAAAAAGTATAAAATATACTTTCAGACTTGATAACCTTTCAAAATAAAAACTTATTGCATTTTTTTCTCTTTCCATAAATAGGAAAACACAACCAACTTCTTTTTTTATGTTTCAGAGTTGGCATTCAGCTAGCGGAAGTTCAACAACGAGCTATATAAGAATGGGGTCCACGGAAATCAATTGGACCATATGAGGAAGTTTTCATTTCATCTCCTATTTCCTGGGTTAGTTTGTCTACATTGAGAAATGTCTGACGACTTTGCAATTCTGCACTCTTTATATCATCTTTTCAGTTCTCTCATATTGCGCATTCACTCAACGTTTTTTGCTCCCAAGAGTTTCGGACAGCGTGCGCGTCTTTTTTTATTTTTACTTGCTATTTTCGTATTTTCTACAAATCTATCTCGCATGTTTTTCACGTCACTTTTTTTGCTGTGTTTGCCGGATTGGTTAAAGCGTTTACATATTAAACGCCAACCAAGTAGAAGCGTTTGTTACAGAAGTTTTTTTATTTACTCTTATTTTCGTACTCCTATTTACTTTATTTAGCACAACATAGAACACAGAACAATGAATAATTGAATGAACGTAAGTCAAGACTTCTCCTAACACCTAACTTTACTGTGCCTTAAATGTGAAGTACATGACTTCTTATGACCTAGTTGACAGAAAGGTGGAAACATGGAAGACATTACGTTTTAGACAGTTAGAAGCTAACCCATTATGAACCGTTCAGAAATGTATTGAAAAATCCGATTTTCATATTACAAGAATCAAACTTCACCTTACTATCATCCATAGAATGACAACAAAATTGTGTTTACCTAGTTAAAACAAATTACACGTATCCACTAATGGGCTACTTAAGTTCAAATTAAATTTATCTATACATCTTCAGCTGTCTCAGAAGAACTTGGTATAATTCTCACGTATTTAGTTTCTAGTCGCGTCTTTCATAAAAACAAAGTCTTTTGATAATTTTATCCGTAAAAGTCGTGACTTGAGTGAGCTCAAAAGAATCTCAAGTATACAAAGTTTCTATTGCGTGCTTCTACTTGTTAGCGGTATTATATTCTTCGGGTGGGAAAAGTTTCGTCACTTCATCAAGAGGGCTACCTCTAGTCCAACTAGGACTTTCGTAGAGAATCTTTTATATTACATTATAAAACTTGGTGTGGAGAAACTTTACGATCCTCATTCAATGCTAGTGAAGTGTTTCACTATTATTACGTGTTTGTATCGACTGACTGGCATGGATTCATCTTTTTTTTGAAGTCCATGGGAGTCGATTCGGCGGAATATTAGTTTTTTGGTGGTAACTTTTGGAAGGGATGAGATATCGAAATTGTAATAAAGAAGAAACACATTTCCTGTTTGTTCAAGATGCTATAAGTAATATATCCAACTCATGTCGCCTATAATTGTCACGCGTATATGGCCAAAAACAGATTTTCTAACCGTATACGCGTTACAATTATGTGATATGAGACAAATAGTTATTATTACTTATACTATCTTGAAGGTATTGGAAATATCTGTGCTTTCTTTTTATAAGAATTCCAATATCTCAGACCGTTCAAAAAAAATCACCAAAAAACTGATATTCCGCTATCGACTCCCATAGACTCTGAACGACCCCACCAACAGCTAGGTTATACTGAAACTGGAGTCAGGTTGGGCGTGGGTTCGAGTCCCGCATAAGGCATGAGTTTTTGTAAAGGTCCTTCCACTACATCACTTCATCTTTTCATTACGAATTAGAGGTACGAATGGTACGAATGAGCGGGTGATAATGAAAAGATGAAGTGGAAGATCGTTTACAAAAACCAATGCCTTATGCGAGACTCGATCCCACGACCGACCTGACTTCGGGTTCTACCGCTAGCGATGATTGCTTGAGCCACGGGGGCGGCTAATCACTTCTCACAAGCCGATTTGACAAGTGGTTCGCACGTGATAAGTATATTTGCTAAAGTGGAGGTATGAAATAAGAGTAAATCGGTGAGTAATATTAATATTTACTCAGGTATGGGTTTGGAATATGATGCTGTCTGAAAGCGATCGATCTAAGCAGATCAGTTCAACATGATGTTTCTCGAGAGGTATGGACGAGATGATGAAAACATGAATGCTACAAGCTGAGAATATCTTTCTGGTTGATACGAGAATAACTTAATATATTCAGTATTGGAAATCCTCTTTTATGTATGGTTCAATTTTTGATGAAGTTCATTGAATTCAATAGTCGAAAGAATAACGTGCTTATCCAAAGTAAAAACTTGATATCATCAATTTACGTGTGACATCTTCAAAATATTAACAATTTTCATAAGTTGAATTGAGCTGAAATGCAACAACTTCCATATTCTATAACCAGCAGATATAATCTCAACAGTCGAAACAGAATAAATGCAATAACGTCTTCACTACCAGTTATGCTCGCATAACGTCCAGCTTAACGTCTAACTCCCATAAATGTCATGTTATAAATGTGCATCTAAATTCCATTATTTCTTGTAGAATGAAGCTAATTGATGGCAGCTATTAGTTAACTGAACAATTAATAGGCCATATCTGCAGAACATCGTCTATATATTGTCATTTAATAATACACTATACGCCGGTGGTGTAACACTCTGTTGTCAATTATAACTTGCAATAAATTGGCGAAACTTTATGAAACTCTTCCTGTGATTCGAGATCGCTTTGAAGTGTTTCCAAGTCTCTGAAAGGAATGGTGGGAGAAGGAAGTACTGGAGTAGGGTGGGTGGATGTGTGGGGGGAAATAAGAGGGAGAGAAGGGGACTTTTGCATTGTTGTTTTAATGTTATAGGCTTAGCTCTGACTTCGAGCAAATTCCAAACACACTCAAGAGTTGTTGTTTGAAATCATATGAACAGCTGAACGTGTTAAATGTATAAATACATATAGGCCTACATTAGCAACGTGTTAATGTATACAAATTAGCTAAATCTCAAGACAAGACATGACTGTACGTAAGTTTTAGTTTCTATTATGTACAGTGCCAACATAAATTGAATTCCCATGAGACCATATCACAGCAATTTTGTTTTTCTTCGAAAGTAATAATTGTTTTAAGCGGAGAGTTTACCGAATTGGTTGATTATCATTCATGCATTTTAACAGTGATTGTTGACTGATTATTTCGCCCTGAAGATTTATTTCAACTCTCCAGAGATTGTAAAACTAACAAGAAATTCTGCTGAAGTAACAGAAAATCGAGAAATATGAAAAAAAATCTCTTGATACTCGCGAAACTAAACCTCGGGATGTTTGAGTAATATTGAGAAATGAACTTCGCTGCGATTTTGCGAACATCATTAGTAAACAAAGCAGTATTGCTTCGAGGCATATACACCGTACAGGAGATGTACACTATATAATTATTTCGATGATGATCAATATTGTATCATATCGACTATGAGTAATTGAGAGCTATATACAAAATAAAATAATATTATATAAGATATTTTGATGAAATGTCTAGTTATATAGACCAATTTTTTCTTCAGAAAGCTGTTGAATATGCTATATTGCATAGTGATTGGAATTTTTTTTCATTCATTGGGTTTAACGACGCACTGTAATGATAGCAGAGATCTAATGGCGTCGGATGGATGATTAATGAGATGATGGGATGATGAGATGAAGGTTATTGGGTAATGGGAAGGACAGTGCGATGAAACGGTCATGGCCGACTTATTGTAGGAACCATCCCAGCATTAGCCTATACTATACAGAGGAAAACCGTGAAAAACAACTGTAAAGATGGTCGGCAACGGGGATCGAACTGGGTTCGAAATTCTCCTCGCCGGATCACATGAAGCGAGCGCGTTAACCACTGCGCTGCATGTGCCGGTGATGAAAATGTGTGCATAATATTTATTCAAAACATTCAGCAATCAAGACATTCAAAACCAGTGATTATTTTACTACCAAAAACAGTTACTGTATCGTACTCTCTTCCATAATATTTGGGCTCACCGAATCTTATATATAAAACGCTCGTGTCACATGATGAACTCCTCCGAAACGGCTCGACCGAGTGTCGTGAAATTTCTAACGCACATTCGATGGGGCAGGTAGAATGTCCTGAAGTATACGAGATCTTCCGCCAAGCTTTCTCCTATGAGCAATATCCAAAAAATTGACACTTCAAGGACAACACCAGTAATGGCGTTGTTCAATGACTTTGACTCAATGTCCGCCGCGCTCGGCAACATTTGCGGGGCTACACACTAGATAGCCCACCATCCACCCTGCAGACATCTCACACCCACACACACTTCCAATACATTCGTTATTTTTACATTAACAACCAACATTCACAACAAATCACTTCGATGGCCGAAGAACGTTTGCCGAGTCAGTTAGTAGTCGTATATGTTTCATCCTGTACAGATACCGGAGAGGCTATTAACACGCTTACCTGCTGGATATTACTATATGGTTTAACCGGTAGTTTTGTTCTGATTAGTTTAGTTCTAGCTTGAATTAATGAATAAAAATGGTCAGGTTAGGTTACCAAAATTACTCACTTTTCAGTCACGCTGCGCACAACGTCGACAACACGAGTAACAACCTACCAACGACGTATCGAAACATCAAAAACCGGGCAAGTTTTGTGAAATTACTCTGGGTACTCTGAATCCCCTCGCCTGCTTGCCATGCAACCATGACGTCACCTCAAAGTACCACACATTATTCTACGTCCCTCAAGCATTTCACGCAGAGAGCCTAGCGATGTCATCAAATATTTGTCGGTACGAATGTCACTGCGTGCTCTACCTTTGTTTACTTTATTGCGACTCCAACAACAACAACCACAGCCCACCAACACGTTGGACATCATCTCGAGAAGGATAAAGGGCATTTCTTACCCGTTGGGAACTGGTTTTGGGATTATATAAGGTCATGTGGTGGACGTTAACCTATTTTGGAAACTTCCCCCAAGAGATGTGACTCATGTTTCGATATGAAATATATTTTATATTATATTATTATGTTTACAATTTTAGACAAAACACAAGGGTGTATGTTGATATGTTTGTGGAATGAAAAATATTCGAAATGGTAACAGTTGAAAATCTTTTCAATGAAGAATACTTTTGTTTGATGTTTAGGTTGATGTGATTATTATAGCTTGCTTAGGTTCGGTCAACTATTGCTTACTGCGATATAAACTGAAGTCAGGTCGGGCGTGGGTTCGAGTCCCGCATAAGCCATGTTCTCATTCGCGCTCATTCGTACCACCGTACAACCTATCGGTTGGTGGGGTCGTTAAGCAGCATTGAAATACAAAATTCAATATAAAATTAACGACTCCCTACCAGCTGCTAGGTTATGTGGGGGTACGAATGAATGTGATGAATGATGTGAGATAAAAGTATCTCGCGGGACTCGAACTAAAGTCCGATTTCGGTTTCTCAGCCTCAACTGTATACTCCAGTGAGTAAGTTTCTCATGTTGATGACTGTATTGTGCAAATATAATAACCGAATCTTAGGCCAGATGACGTGAAGGGTTGTAGGCATGTTATGTAAAAGACGGCAGCAAGTTGCAAGACAGATGTAGAGAGGCCCGCTCAAGGAAGACTGACAACACTGAGGAAGAAAACGAGAGCGGAGCAAACGAAGTTTCGACGAACGCGAAAGCAAGACTTGAATAACAATATGAGAAGCCAATAAATACACGGAAGAGATGCGAATAAAAGGAATTCAACACCGTTTCGTTACTTACGATATTAATTTTAACATGACAAGTGTTATCAATGCATTTGTATGTTGGAAATATACAAGGAAAAAATCAGTTGGTGATATTTGGTAACATACATTTCAGACATTTTATAGCAACTATATGTACATAGCAATCGTTTCTGTGTAACCCAATACGGGAATACAAAGATGAAATGTCAAAGTTAAGTCTAATTTGCTTTCACTGACCACTTCAATTGCTGTGTAAACCCGCCGCAGTACCATATTGTCAATTGATCATTTTATCGAATATCAAGAAAATGTAACCGGGTTTTAAATACCATATGATGATGATATAATTCTTATATACAGTATATTCATTAGAATTTTTATATTCTTATATCACTGAGGTTTCACATCCTAATTATTGAATATACGAAAGTTCAAGATTCGCGACGATAATAACTAAGAGGATAGTAATGAAAACTTAGGTTACAATAAAGTTAATTTGATGAGGTTTTAAGGTTTTCAATATGTTTAGGTCGGAAAAGAGGTTTTCATCTGCGACTTCAGATAGCAAATCCTTACACTCCAACACCCGAACTATCAAGTCCAGACTTGAGACATTTCACACCAATCAGATCCACTCCAGCATCTAATTGGCTGGAAAAACTAAAAAGAGTCGCGACGCTTTTCCTTTTATCATGTATAATATGCGAGCGGTAAGTTGGTAAGAGTCGAACCACGGACCGCATAGTCGAATACATAATTAATGCGCAACGTCTATATGATGCCATGTAAATAAATTAAGGTATACGCGAGGAAGAGTTAACACATTCCATTTTAATGAACCAGGTGGTATACTATATTTAGCGGATGATTTAACCTGGAAGTTTTCTCAAGATTACCTGCAGCTTGGTGAACGGTTCACATAAAAAATTAAATAAAATATACGGAAGATAAAATAATATAAACAAAAGACCGGAGGAGTTTATGAAAGTTATCTTTTAT
The DNA here is from genome assembly GCA_907164805.1 of Brachyptera putata. Classification (NCBI taxonomy): domain Eukaryota; kingdom Metazoa; phylum Arthropoda; class Insecta; order Plecoptera; family Taeniopterygidae; genus Brachyptera; species Brachyptera putata. Next base: position 4,904,687 of record OU015471.1, on the reverse strand, counting down.
GTACGAATGTGATGAGTTTTATATATGAATAAAGAATTATGAACGAGGAAAATTAATTAGTGAAAAGATTGCTGTTCAGTGTAATGGTTAATTCATTCGGAACATCTCGAGAGCTTAGCATCTTTTAAAAAATTTCGTGTGCTTTTTGCGAGAACCTTTTCCAAACTAGCTCGAGGGCATAGCACACGTAATTGAAGTACAGACGAGATGAATACTGCGTTTCGACTGAGAACGGTGACGAGGAAGATGAAGAGTAATTTATATACAGAAGGGGAAAACACTGTAATTAGCTAAATGCATGGGTTGTTTCACATTTAAGACGATGTAAATGACGTAGCGTGTTCTGAAGGAGTTTATTGTTGTAATATATTAAATATATACAGGACATACAACGAATAATATATATGTATATTGAAGAGCATATCTAAAGAACTCTGAAATTAAAAAATTTAATGATAATTCGGGTCGTGAAAAGTACACATTTAAAAAATCTCACAAAAACATGAAATATATATAAATACATAACAATACATATCTATGTAAAATTATATAGGCCTGAATAACACATAATCAAAGTAATTATTGTTTGCTTTACGACCTTAGAAACAGCTAGGTTACTATGAGGGTACGAATTCGCAGGTGATAAATGAAATATATTCAAACAAATGCCTCAGGCTGGATTCGAATCCACGTCCGCTTGACTGGGACAAAGGAGGTGGGAGGGGTGCTAACATGTAAATACATTATAAATTGTTAGATTTATTAACTCATTCATGAATAACTGACTCGAAAAATATATTTAATGCAAAACTTGGTCATGTTAAGCGGTATAGTAAGTACCATCTTGAATCCACTATATATTAAAATATATCAATTTCCCATTATTAATCTTCCTAATGTACGATATGATTTAATCGAGTCTAGGGTATATTAAATTTCACGTTGCCCTACATGTTTACATCTAAATCAAACCACCCTAGAAGCTGTAAGAATGAATCACTCCCCTACTTTAATAATAAACTCATATAACCATTAGTTCTACATAATATCAGTTCCTTATAAGTCTACAAATATAACACCAATGCGTGTTCATTGACCATTTGAGAGGATTTCAGTTCAGTCACACACAGCCGTGCACCCCAGTTTATGTGCGAAATTGGTAATTTTCTGGAGTGGATATCTGATAGTGATAGCACATAATCGAAGTGATAGGGGATCGATGAACAAGGCAACTCATTCTTACTGAAGAAATGAATACGATAAGGGAGGGTCCATACATTTGTATTACATTTTATACATGCAACAATGTATACAATTTTGTATATGAATTGAAAATTAATAATAATCAGTTCTAGGAAGCTTCTATGTATACAGAAAGTATGCAGAAACTTTGCAGAAAGTATGAGAGTATACAGGAAATATGCATAGTGGTAAGATTCTATATAGAAGTAAATAATGTAAATTGTTTATGTACGCGACCAACCCAAGTACAAATTGACACATCAGGTCGGATTTTAATTAAAATTGAATTGTTAGATATTCTCGAATCATTCGAAAGGGTTCTTGGATTAATTCAGTCTATAGCGATATTTTCATCATATTATATGCATTTCATCATTTTTCATAATTCTTTTTCCAAGTAATCAACTACAAAATTATTTCTCCCAGGCTTGGCTCAATATTATCATTATTTTTTGTACCAACCACTAATTTTTTATATTCATTGTTATTCTTTATTATTCTGTGTCTGATAGGCAACCTATTCATTGTAGAAGCAGAGTCTTTATTTTTTAATCATAAATAATTTATACGTATTCATTCATATCTCTTCAATAAATCCTAATCTATATATCATCTTGTTGTCTATAAACAATAAATATGCATAATTTCGCATCATTATCAAAGTGTGTATTTCAACAATGCACATTTTACAGAACATTTCTCTCAAAATCGCTGCACAAAATAGTTGAAGATATGTACTCGGGTAATTGTTTTGTTTCATTACACACAGTTGTAAAGCACGAAACTTCAACCAACTTCACAACCCGACTAGCAAAGTTCGCTTTGTTTTTCAAACTTGTCCCACTGAATGCAAACGCTATATCCATACGTGTATATATATAGGCCACTATCATTACATCACAAGTACATGTACTATTCGCAGTAAATATAAGAAGCATCCGTTCATGGGGTGTATATACTCTCTGTCGTCCACATGCCTTTCAAAGTAAAACAAACATCACCGACTGAAATGTTCATGTGAGGGTTGGTTGATGCTGTGAAACAAATCTAGGACGAGATGTACGGAAAGTCGCGTCGTTTCTCGTTCGTTTCTCGTAATATACGTACGAAAAGTAAAGTTTGCATTGTGTCAAGAAATCTTGATGAGATTTCTACCCGTTTGCGAGTCGACAAAGAACAATTGAACGTTTGGTCGAATATAACGTCGCCCCGTCACAGAGAGTCAACATGGGGGGAGGGGACAGTCGGAGTACATGATAGGTGGTAGAGAACACTAGGTTTAGTTTAGATTGGAAAAAATAAATTACTTACAGTGATGGTGGATAGTGGAGAAGATGAGTCATAATAATATTGATAATATAGGCCTATTAATTCTATCAATCAGCATACAAATAATACATAATAATATTATTGACGCAATTTCAGTCATGTATGTGATTGAAGGACCACACACGTTTTGGAACATGTTGAAGTGAATACAAATATAAGTGAAACAAACTAAAAACATTGGGTTCTGTATAAATTTATAGCTACGCATACTTCAAACGACAAGAACTAAATGATATACAGAGGGTAATGTGCAATTCGTGCTAGTATGACGTTTGAGACGCTAGAAAACACAATTTTTATCATAACGAAGCAGTTTTGCTTAGCATTATTTGCAAATGAATCTCAAGTATGATAAAACACCCCAATGTATTCTCAAGTTGAAATTCAATCTTGAAGATATGAAGTCAGCATGTCTATTGATCGAGAAATCAAAATGTAATTTCTAATAATGATTGCCTTCAATAAAGCTCCGCAGGAAGTGAATCGCCACTGATTAAACATCTATCGCTGTTCAACTTTCCGAAGAATTCCTAAAAGAGCAGAAGTAAAATCAAATAGAATTAAATTTTAAATGCCATGTTTTCTAGACTGCTCGTCGAGATTGACTCTTGAGTGCAAATAGTGAGAACTTTCAAAGAGGAAATAAGAGTAGAATCAAAAGATGCCCCAGACAGATGAAGACAGAGAGAAAGAAGAGAGAGAGAGAGAGAGAGAGAGAGAGAGAGAGAGAAATAGAGAGAATAGTATACGTGTAAAGAGTACCAAGTTATGAAGGGCGAGTTGTCAACATCACTGAATCTTTCTATAATTCTCATTTTGAAGTATAATTCTATTATTTTTTAATAAATTCATTTACACACATTTTGTCTTCGAGTATGCGTATATAGGGGCAGGATCCATTTGGAAAGATCTCATATAAACATACTTGTGGTAGTTATTTTATAATTTGATTGTTTTAATATTTTTTTTCTCCAAGAAAACGTACATGTAGCTGAATGGAGGGGGGGGGGGGACCTTTATAATAATTCATCTCATAACACAATAGTTGAAGCCGCCATAGTTAGCTCAGTCAGCTGAGGCACGCTTCAGACACTGAAGTCACCGCTGGGCTTGGACTAGAATCCCGCATAAGGCATGGGTTCTTGAAAACGTCCTTTCGCACATCATCACTTCATAATTTCTTCATCACTCGCTCAGTTGTACCACCGTATAACCTAGCTGTTAGTGGGGTCGTTAAGCAAACAATAAGCATCATCAATCTCAATAGTTGAATGAACACAATGTTTTGACGACGATTGTTCGGTTCTATACCAACACCACTAACAGTTGGATGAAATGGGGTTGGAATGAGTGAGTGATGTTTAATAAGTTTGACCGAAATTTGAATACCCGTGCCTTATACACGAATCGAACTCACATGCGAATTGATTTAAATTTCCAAATAAGCCGTACTGTATGCCCACACATGCTCAGTATAATTATTTCAGGCTCTGCCAACTCGACGTTAGTTACTGAAGCAATGCTTTGATTAACTGAGCCAACCGAGCGATTCTCTACATATCATGATAGTGCATGAAACGAATTCATGACATTTCCCAGAATGATTATTTCATTTCTCTGTCACTGTAAGAAACACGGTTATAGAATATACATCATTCCTTATTTCGTTGCCTGCTCAACTTCAACTTCGATAGCACTATGATTTGATTGCGAATGCTGCAGCTGCATCAGGAAATGTGGAATTACTGTATTTCAATACTGGGTAAAGTGTATTTACAGAGACATTCCATGGTCCATGATAATACTATTCATATATATATATATATATATATATATATATATATATATATATATATATATATATATATATATATATATATATATATATATATATATATATATATATATATATATATATATATATATATATATATATATGAGTTAATACAATTTGTATTCAAAATACCATTTACACGGAGCGTAAAATTGTAATTTAATTTGTTTTGAAGATTACTTCTCTTCTCGTATTCACTGTCCGTACATAATCCGATTAAAAAGTTCTCCAAAAGCGACCGACTATTATATTATTAGCTCCGAGAGATAAGTCCCGGTCAGAATTGAACAGTTCACTTGACACCGCGAGTACATAAATGTTCGATATCAAGAGAGTATATAGACTTTCCCAGTTGTACGCCTGAGCAGATACTTTTAATTGGTTTCTAACTCGGAAGTTTAACCAATTCAATTAAAAACATTACTCAACAAGTACATAATAATTATAATGAATCTTTTCATTTTCTGCTCTTCAATTTACCAATCCAGTAAACATATTTGTATACTCGGATAGAATATGACGAATTATGTTAAAGTCACCTGTGGCTCAGTCAACAGCGCACTACATTAGAAATGTCAGGTCGGGCGTGAGCTCGAGTACTGAACCAGGCATGGGTTCTGATGAACATAATTTATCATATCATGAGACGCTCATTCATAACCCCATATCGCGTAGCTATTGGTGGGGTCGTTGAGCCACAATGAACAAATAATTATAATAATATCTAGTTCTATAAATACTGCCATAATACACCCTTTTTCCCGTGGATGTATCACATATCATGGTGAAGTAGTCAATTAACAATTTGACAAGAGTTTGAACAATAAGAGAAAATTAGTTCCATGTATTTCTAACATACTGACATGGACCATTTTGCAACCTATGGCATATCACACACATATTGTGAATAAAGCAATGAAGTATAAAAAGCAGGTATTGGATAAGTGAATTGAGCTACATAATTAGCAAATCAACTTGATTCAACTATCGGTAGAGTATGTTTATCATCGAACCTCGACTGATCATTAATTAATCCACTAATACTTAATCATCAGTTTATACTACCGCATCCAAGAAGATGATCATATTAATCAAGAACGAAGTTAACTGAAGTTCTGTGAAACTCTTCAACTTATACCACTCAGAAGCTAGACTTTGCATCTTCTAGAGCTGTTAGCCGTGAAGCGAAATGCAGATTTTGGAAATGTGTTATAACGGGGCAATATCGGCACGATGACGACGGTTAACGGTTAACGGTAACGGTTAACTAGCGCCCATTTCCTTCACAATCCACCAACACTCTGCGCGGAAACTATCACGAACCTAGAATCATTCAACTAGATGACGAGAGTTGTTGGTTCGATCTAGCACTATTGCTAAACTAGCTACGTAACGGTGATACTTATTGAACGTGTGGGTCTGAATCAGATATGAAGGGTACACGGGAATAATGATACAAGTCACATATTGTGAGTTCTGAGATAAATACAATTCTGAGTACAAAACCATGGGTTTTTCTATAGAGGTCGATATTTCAACTCGATTTTCCGTGGACTTGTATCATTGTTATCTAAAATCTCGATGCATATTCAGAAAGCTTGTGAAAAACACTGCCTACAGTGTACATTTCAATGACTATTCGTAACTGTAAACTCTTTGGATGGATGTAGAGAAATGTTCTGGACAATGTCAACGATGACCCGGCACTTCCACCAATTTCTTGAAACACTGGGATCAAAAATTGAATTATTAGTTATCTCTCTCTCCCTCTCTCTCTCTCTCTCTCTCTCTCTCTCTATATATATATATATATATATATATATATATATATATATATATTTAAATATATATATCTATATATATATATATATATATATATATATATAAATGTATATTTATACATATATATACATGTTGCTCTTGATCGTGTGCCTCTTGAGCTCATCTCCGACAATAACACTCACTCCTGGCGCAACTTGATCTGCCATCAGCAACGAGGCCCATTCACCGTCTCATTTCATAACAATACTATAAATCTATGCAGAACAATTCATTTGCATAAAATATGAAAAGCTTCGCAACGTCTTCATTAATAACGACAGGAATTAATGGATGGTTTCTAGAGGGATGGTGTACAGGGTTAGTCGCGGGTGACAAGGGGGCCGTGGGGGGGTGGGTTGGGGGGTGGTAGTGGGGTGACCTCAAGCATTGCAATGTTAATTTACTGGCTTTTAGTGCTTTCCACGTGAGAAGACGGAAGACTTTTCACTCTGGCAAAGCGGACGGAAAATATATTAAAGTGGGTATGGGTTTGGTATGTCGTGGTGAGAGGGGGAAGATGGGGAACTGTGGATGGGAAAGGGAGGGAGTTTGAATTTAAAAACAACTTGACTAATGGGCTTCACTTTGTACACGCACAAATTCACATTCATCTCTTCTGTGTGCAATGTTTTTTGTGAATTTGTATGTCTATATGGTACATACATATACATATATATATATATATATATATATATATGTATATAGTCAAAAACTTGTATTAAAATAATTAACTTGAACTTATAGTTTCATTTCGTACACTGCACATTATGGTAATTATAGTTGAGTTTTGTTTCCATGCACTAATGGCCGGGTATAGCAACATCACAAGAACAAGTAAAGCAAATTAGGGAAAAGTCCAAGTACTCGACTCATGCACGACACAACTGTGTGGGGTATGTGTGTGTACCATGGTGAGAGGTAACTTTCTCTGGTTTATTTCGGTTCATTTAATTAATATTCGGAGTAATATTTCTCTGTGATGAGTAGGAAGGTAAACGTCGAGAGTTTCTTCATTTCACACTCATTTTATGACATTGATTTTTTTTAATGCTTCTACCTGCAGGTTTGGTAACTGTTCAAAAATCGAAGGCAACAAATGACGGTTAGATGTGGTTGACAGGAGTAGAAAAACATATGACTCTGACACGGTTGAATTTTAATAATCTCGATTTTAATATTATTTACTATTTAAATCTATAAGTTAACGTATTTCAATGCTCGTACTTCTCTATTCGATTTGTGACATGAATGTATGCATGAGTGATTACAATTCATATGAGAAAAAAAAATATCACGATTATTAATATCAGTAGTAGACCCGAGGGGTTTACAACTCGAAAATTTGGTGTACACCTGATTTCAGATTTCAAGATTTCAGGTGATTTCAAGTGGTTTCAGGGATTTCAGGTGATTTCAGGTGATTTCAGGGATTTCAAGTGATTTCAGGGATTTCAGCGATTTCAAGCGATTTCAGGGATTTCAAGTGATTTCAGGAATTTCAGGTGATCTCAGTGATTTCAGATGATTTCAGGCTTTTCAAGTGATTTCACGTGATTTAAGGTAATTTCAGGTGATTTCATGTGATTTCATGTGATTTCAGGGATTTCAGGTGATTTCAGGGATTTCAAGTGATTTCAGGTGATTTTAGGTGACTTCAGGTGATTTCATGTGATTTCAGGGACTCCAGGTGATTTCAGGGATTTCAGGTGATTTCAGGTGATTTCAGGGATTTCAAGTGATTTCAGGTGATTTTAGGTGATTTCAGGTGATTTCAGGGATTTCAATGGGATTTCATGGGATTTCATGGCAAGTGTACACCTGATTTCAGGAGTTGTTAACCCCTCGAGTAGACCTATTATGCCACATGCGTAATGTGGAGTTAACGTAAGATGAACACACATGTGAATGTTGAAGTCTATAACATTTTGATTCAATTGAAATCGTTTAAATTAGTTCTCCAGGTTTCTCTAGGATGACCCATTCCTGATTCAGACGTATATTCAAGAGATTACATAAACCATTTCGAATGGATTTAATCTTCAAGTATTTCCAATTTTGATGGAATATAAAACTTATATGAAGAATCACACATTATAAAATACTTCACCAAGTTATTCCGGATATCAGCAATAAAATAGCAATTCTATCTGAACGAGTTACTCTCCAATAACTATTTGGGGTGACGCTTGAGATGGTTCTTGAAAGATCATAACGTTTATCATATAGAGCTTGTTTTCAGAGTACCAGTGAATTTGTTCCAAGTTTTGGATTTTATTAAAACATCTTAGTTCGATTTATTTCAGATATATTACACTGGTATAGATGTGGAATTTACAAATTTCATCATCCACGGCCAAACAATATTAAAATAAACCAATTTCAATCTCTGAAATTTAAATTAAAATTTCAAGTTTTCTCTCAGATTGGTAAAATTATTATCGTCATTATTCGTTAAAATCTAGTTTCAGTGTTTTGATGTCGTTCAAAAATAGAGTTTGTTATTTTGTTATTTGTTATTAATTTGGTATTCCTTGGCACATTACATATACGTATTCATACTTAGAATAAGTTCAAATACATGCATGGAATCTTTCAATTGAAACAATATAGGCCTATATCAAGTCGATTCTATAGTACAAATATACACCTAAATGTGTATAAAGTTATGAATATTAGAGATACTGATTGAGATTATGTGTATATAGCTTGAAATTTGAAATTTGGTCAACATATACTATTTTTAATACATATTACCATTGAGATAAAATACCAAGTTCTCCTGAAACTAAATTCTCCTTTATGTTTGAACAGTATTCGTATAACGTGTCTATTAGCTGACGACACGACTACACGCTAGTGTGTAACATTGCTCCATGTTCATGACGTGAAGATCATGAAGGGTTATGCCAGGAGAGAACGAGCAAAGACTAATGCGTATTTTATGCATGTTTGGTACATAGGCATACCATGCAAATGACAGAGCACTTTTGATCATGCGTACGATGAATGATTTCGATTTAAAGGTGACTAAACTGTGACTATCCGTTTAGCTACTAAATATCAGTAGATAGATATACGTCGTCTCGAAAAATACTAAATGCGCGACCAGGGATCAATTTGTATATAAAAGGAATCAAGGAATCAAAATATTTATTCATCTACAAAAATTATATTGAATGGCATAAATATATTATAGTGAGTGCATACAAATTGATCATTGATTTTGTATCATTTTGAAACTGGAACGTGCGTACCGGTTTCAAAAGAAGAAACGGAACGCCGTGCCAGTGCATTCCGACACAAACTAAACACTGTGTGCGACCCGTATGATGAAAAATCACCTGAATTTGTTCACACTGAATTCATTCAAATTCATTCAAAAATATGTGTGTATACATATTTCGCGAAACGGAGTCAATTCGGGTGTGTGTTCGAGTCCCGCCAAACACACATGTGTTCTCGTGTGATCAGCATCAACTGAAACGTTGAACACTGTGAGACACGGCCCTTCCACCAATATATCCCATCCAATCGAAACGCAATTCTGATATAGGCCTAATTGGATAAATATAGCAAGATTCAATTTGAGCTGTGATAAATCATTCACTCATTCAAGTATATCGATACGTAATCACAATTAGACGTTTACTTGAATTCAATACTGGAAATAACTTACACTCGTTCAATTTGTATGCACAACTAGACTTGGTAATGAGACACGTTTCAGATCTCGCTGGATAAATAAGTGCAGAACAAAAGTCGACGGTCTCATCTCAATTATGTATATAAATATATATATATATATATATATATATATAAATATATATATATATATATATATGGTAAAAATGTTTCCACGGTAAGTTTGCTGCGATTAGAAAGCATGCTGGGTCCTAAAAAGTAAAAAGGACCGGTTGATGCGACGTTTCGCTGAAATTTCATCCAGCATCATCAGGCGACGGTGGTAAGTGGTCGAATTTTTACCATCAACCATTGGCCGAGAAAATCTCCGTGCTCACCTATATATATATATATATATATATATATATGTGTGTGTGTATGTATATATATATATATATATATATATATATGTTTGTAACATTTATACGATTCGTATAGGTTCAATCCCATTAACCGAACTGTTTGAGGGAATAAAGCAGCGTAGTTGACGTCTTTACTGGTGACTGTTATTGATGGCAATTCTTTTCGTGCTCGATTTAAGAGGATTGAGATCGTATAGAGATAAAAGCTGAACTCAAACCAGTAACGAGCGTTTTCTCGGCAATGCATTGGAAAATGCAATCTATTGCAAAACCATTTACGTTATTGTAATCATTTATTTATTGCAGAGGGGATAGGTTGTCTATGGGTGAGTGTGTGCGGGGGAAGAAAGCCAATTGTTACGTATTAAGAAAGTTTTCAGACCATATAAAGTTTGTCTACAATATTCAGTTCACTAAACCAGACGCAAGATTAAAATTGTATTCATACAAATATATAAATAGAAATGACGGTGTAGGTAATTTCACCCACCAACCTGACCCGTTAGATGGGGACATCGAGCAGATTTGAAACAAATGAAATTGAATGAATCACGTTCTCTGATATGTCTGAAAATGAAAAGAGAATAAAACCAATCGACATTTTCCATCAATTTTCAGAAAATTTTGTATTTTTCGGTTCCTTTATATCAAGCAATTAGCGTAATCTATTCAATTACTGGACCAAAACAGAATGGAAATGATATTATTCCATGTCTCATTAGATTGGAATCAATTATAACTTACTTTCAAGCAACCTGAGACCTAAGATGAGATTTACTCGGATATGATGTAATTTGATTTACGCTAATTTGAAATCTATTTGTAATCCACAATTGTACTCTCATCCAGCACATACCATAGTGCTTATATATGTTGATTCTGATAAATATATGCGTAGCTTCTAATTACAATTCCTCATTCGTTATTCCGAAATATAATAATACACCATCCGGAACTTTACAAGTTTTTCTTTTTCACTGTGTGGAATCCGTCTCGACGCTAGTCGGTCGTCTGACAGCACTATTGAGGTAGGATATGTATCGGACGAGACATTCTGTCTGGTTCACTTCCCAGCAGGACCAACGCGACGTCGCATCACCTGCTTGCGACGCCTGCGACGCTGTAAGTTGCCGAGAGAAAAGCGGCATGGCGTCTGTTTGCGTTCAGGTACGGATGTTCTAATTGAATTGTAAAACAAACGTCGGAAACAGAGATACTGGCTTGTTGTATTTGTATTAGCATATACGCGGTGGTTTACAGCGTATAGGAGTTATATAGCACTTCTATTAATTAATCTTGTATTTGTTATTTACTTTGTGTCGTGCGAGTGCCGTCTCATACATTCGTTCTATTCGATGATATAAAATCGAGAGGAATTAGTTTCTGAACACAGAGAAATATACGTTTTTGAAGGATACGTTTTATCAACTTTTTTATATTTCAAATGATATGGAAGACACGGACTATACGTGTTTCTCTCTCCTACAGTACATGGTAGTATATACCCATATGAAAAGTTTGGCGGAGAAAAAAAAAGTTGTTAGTACGTTCTACATAACAGGAGATAACATGAGCACAAGTACAATATAGAAATCGAAATTCAAATCACAGGTCGAATTCAGAATACTTGTCAAGTCCATAATCATGATTTTTAGTATTTAATGCACATAATTGTTCTCCATTCAAAAAACAAAGGCGAAACATGTCGATTTGGGTTTGTGAGACCCAAGTCTCACCTCTCTCTCCTTGTCCTACGTCTCACCGTTATCCACATCAATCCATGGATCACTTCTCTCTTCCGCGACTAATCTAACTCCCACCTCTCATTTCTACCTCAGTAATAACACATTCAAATAATATAAATATGTTCAACGAGAAAGATGAAGACTATGTCTTTTTGATAATGGTTGCTTAAAACCAATTTTGATTGACTGAAATTAAATAAGGTAACGTAGCTATACACTAGTAGATGGGTTAAAAAAATACACAACATTGTTTCTCAAAAAAAAATATGTAGGAAATAACAACATGGAAATCTTCATATACTCTCGATTGGAAAAATAAAATACGTCAAGCTGTGATGGTACATTGTCTAACATAATACCAACGCTTGATTTTCATCCCAAGTGTAATGAAAAATTTATATCATCGTTTTATGACTATACAAAATTTTAAAAGTCGATAAAAATTGAAAAAGTTTCTCCGAACAAAAGTTAACTAAGATTATCGTCCATACAGAACATCTATATAGGTATACTCTCACCAGTACACGGCACTATTACATATCAAAACTACCGACTGAAACTATATCAGACGACAAGATATTAAAGTGCTATGCCACAATTTCGGTACGCGAATACATTTATAACATCAATATCACAACAACAGAAACTTCCTAGGAAAATCATTGCTTGTGAATATAACCACATTAATGTACGGGCGTCTAGGCGTCACGACGGGCAATAATGGGCGTCGCGACGCTAAGGCAATAATAGACTGCAACTTGCATACTAATCAGATTACAGTGATGATCCAACTGGATCATTAGTTCCTTCATGAACACTTCAGATCAGAATTTAGAGCAATTGAGTACAGAAATGTGTAAAATTATGTACAATTTATTTGATTAGGATGAGTGTAGATGCAGTTTCTTGTTATATAGGCCTACTTATTATACAATGATTTATCGTATTCGATTGAATGGTCCGTATTACGACAAGAATGTTTTTGAAGGATGCACGACGCTTATAAAAATAGATAAATTGACCCTGACTACTTTTTTCGGGGTTCACGAATTGGTGTACTTACTTGAATCAAAAGTATATCAATCCCAAGATAATTTAATGATCTTTAATTAATTTGACAATTCATTTTTGTGAATTGATTCAGTTTTAAGATGATACGTCAATGAATTTCATCACACTCTTTCCATTCATTGACGTACCGGTATTCAAAGAGAATTCAAAGAGATACAATTTCATCTCAATTGAAAAGCATAAAATTATCTCGAGTTGATACTATTCATCACATTTGTTCGTGATCATAGAAATAAATTGTAAACTTGATTTTTCATAAGCAACGTGAATGCACCCCCTCAACGGCCTCATCCAATAGCTATGTTTCATGGAAGGTACGGCTATGCGGGATCTAATCGAACGATGATATGGTGACGTCTTCAAAAACCATAACCACAGCGGGATTCGAAACCGCGACCAGCCATGGCTCTGTGTTTTGAAGAGGAGCTTCTTCCATCTCGAATCAATCCGACTGATTTACGCGATAAGTGATGACGAGACTGTACAAAATATGATGTGTGTTCAGTAATCATAAGCGTATATTGAGTAATTCAGTTGATAATATGAAGCCAAATATGTATATAAATTATATGGAACTGAGTTATATAACCGATTCAATTGATTATCATTCCAGTTTGATATGAATAATACCGATAATTATGCAAATAAATCGAAAACCTCGAATGAATATCGAATGAATCAAATATCATATAAATAACATAATAATATCCTTCTTGTATTCTTGATTGTACTAAATTGTAGTATAAGAGAAATTATATTATAATTCTTACTGACCATTTTATGTTATTTTTGCTATGATTTATGAATGTTTCTCTATTCTTATTGTAATGATGTTATTATCTAGCATAGCATAACCAAGTAGCAGTGAATAAACTGAAGTGTTCTAACTGTTTTACTGTGTTTGAAAAGAAACTATGGAGTAAACTAAAATGATAAAGTAACTAGTACACTTTCTTTCTATGTTTAATGGTAAATTCATGGTAAATTCTTGGTTACCTCAGCTCATATACATGGTTGCGGATGCGATAGGAATGTGAAATGAGTATATGTATAGATATACACGTATGGTAAGTTTAAGCTATGGCATACCAAAGTGAATTTGTTGTCTCAAATTTATTTTTATTGTTATTCAAGAGCGTTTGCTTAACCAAGTCAAAAATAAAAAAATATAACTATGGGAGATAGGGGCAGCTGTGTGTATGCGGGACTCTTTATTCTACGCCTGAAATAATCTCTTACGTATCACAGGGATACAGTAGTGGAGTTTTTTCAATGGCTGACTTTATTCTTTATTCTTTATTCTTATTCTAGGGGCTGACTTTAACCTTATATGCAACCCTAGTCCCTATGTATAATACTATAACTTCATCCCTTCAGCTATATATGGACATTAAAGGTACAAAGTACGTGTCCCAAAAGACGAAACACTATTAGGGAAAAGCGGGAATTTGTTCAAAACTGGCATGAAGATCGAATTGGTAGGAGTTAGCCAGCCTAAAAGTTAGGGAGGAAAATGCCATGTAAGGAGCAGAGGGGGGGGGGGGGAGAGGATCGAGGGGGACGTGTGAATGGGGTGATGTGCAAAAACACAAAACTAAAAGAATGTGAATGTAAAAATACTGTAGAATGTTGCTATTTCGATTCCAAGACAATGTAAGGCCCTTGTCACCACAAGGGCGATATTACCACCCCAGATGTAAGTGAATTCAATGTAACCCGTCCGAACGATTCGGCTTTCATCCATAGCCTCAATTGGGGAACAACCATTTTTTATCAAGTTTCGATGTTGATAAATAAAAAAATAATTTATATAAGACTACAATTTTGTGAATGAATTCAGTTACACCGCAAATGATTGAATGCTAGAGAATGACACATGTATTGCCATTACGAACACAAATTGTTCTTCAACGGGAATCCTCAAACGGGGAAAAATTTGCTCCCACACGAGTGGAAATAACGCTCAAAAATTTATTTCCCTAAAATTCAACTTCAGTGATTTTGTTCAGCAAAATATTTACATCCGAATGCCAGAACAAACATCGTGTCTATATGAAGTCAAGCCGAAGAATTATATGAAATTATATATTCGAGGATAGTTGAATCCAGACGAGATGAGCTTATAGGATCATACTTGAGAGAAGAAAAAAGAGCGGAGAGAAATGTTTGAAATTACAGCAATCCCATGACGTCACACAGTGAACAAATGCTGAATAGTGGCGCACTGAGTGGGATTAGTTCGATGCGCGTCGCATGGAACGTTTTTCCTACCACAACCTAACAAACAGCACAATATATAACACTCTTTTTTCAGTGTTGAACACTCTCCCGAAAAAGACGTTTGGTGAGAGATGTTCTAGTGTACGTTTATATCAGCCTTGTGCGGTTATGATTTATGATTCAATCTTCAGATATTATATATTCGTATCCAGCTGTGATAATACCAATATAATACAACAACATAATTATGTAATAAATCCCCTCCCCGTTCCCGTAATTCTGATACCGATCTCATCTGATCAGCTGGCATGATTTTTGGGTTACATCTCAACTGGTACGATTCTCATCTCGCAACAACCCTCTGAAAGCATATATAGCCTAAAATGATGTGAGTTGAGAATCGTGCGAGTTAAGAATCGTACCAGCTGAGACGACGTTGAAATAGCATGAGTCTATAATGTTTCGAGATGAGAATGGTGTGAGTTGAGAATCGTACCACTTGAGAATGTTGCGAGCTGAGAATCGTCCCAGTTGAGAATCGTACCAGTTGAGACGAATGCAAGTTGAGAATCGTGCGAGTAGAGAATCGAACCACTTGAGAATGGTACCAGTTGAGACACTTCCGATTTTTGAACATAAAACCGATCTACAACTATGACCTCACGACCTTTGTGCTCCCCGAGAATGTACCTACTGAACTAAAAACCAACTGATCAAAAGCCAAACTGTACTGAAACCTTACTGGCCTGAACTTCAACTTCTTGAGCAACCTGTACATCTCAAAGTGGGAGGTTTGTCTCCACCCCTTCAGAAATCTCATTCGACACAAACCTCACCTACCTAACCTCAATCATCGCTACAGTAGGACATTTGATGGGTGGTAATCGTCCACTCAATCTTACTTCTGTACATATTGCCCAAAAAATATAAATTTAGTTCAGGTGGTTTTTAGATCGGTCGGTATTTAAAACAGTTGATTTATAATACAGTTGATCATTCAGGTCAGTTGGTTCTTGGTACACATAAATTTTAGTCGACCCAGTACACCACTGGCTATATGTGAGTACCTGTTATATATACACAAGAACCAGAAGACAAAACTTTTCGTTTTATTTCAAGAGTTCTGATGGAAAATGAGAAACGGAACTAGTTTTATTTAGTCAACCAGAAGAAAAGAAGATGAGATGTTGATATCATCATGAGGAACAAGTGCTTCAGTTGTTTCAAGTACACCGTCTCTTGATGATGACATTCACATCGAGTTCAGTTGTGGAAGAAAGACAATAATAATGATGCGCCTTTTTGTGGGATATTTACTGTACGTTCACAAAGCAAACGGAATGGTACATGAAGGAAATGATGTATGTTTGCGAATAACTTTTGGTTTTAATCTCGTTTTATTTTCTTCACATTCGTTATGAAATGTTCATCCGAAATACTTATTGATATAATTCGTTCATAGAGGGCTGTATCTGGGAATAAATTAACATATTAAATCTCATTCACATTGAATATGGAAAATTTGAACCATTCATTTCATTCATTTTTAAATGATGTTATTCTTGTTTTTCGAACCTAATTCTTCATATAATGAAACATGATAAAATTGAGATAAGACTTTGAACGCTGTGAATGTATATAATATGAATACCGCTGAATATATTAATATAACAAGAAACCCGCATAAGAGATTCAACCAATCAACCAATTGGTACTTGACAGAAATATATTAATAATTTAATATATGTTCGTATTTTTCTTATAGGGAATACTTGAAACGTGAGAGACCAATCAGACGATATACTTCATTGATCAAATGCAGCTCTTTCTCTACTGTGTAACAAATCACATTCTACTCGAATCTTACCGATACATCATTCATTTCAAATTCACTTGGAAAATTGTATCAAAAAACCCAATTTTGAAATCGTGTCGTAGAAAACTCTGTAATAACATCACATCTTTGAGTAAATCCGCGATCTTCAGAATGCTTCCTCAGCCTTTACATTCATCAAAAAACCTGATATAATTATTTCAATAATCCTATAACAAATAGTCGTCATCTACCCTCATCTATCATCAACACCCACGACATACCATGGCATTAATTAGAATTAAAAATATGTCAGATAATCAGGCACGTATTAATACCACTCGACGATAAATCGTGATTCAAATAGCATGCGCTCGATTAATAGGTTACATAATCATGATAGCCACTAATTAAAAACCGACAAGTACGAGTGATAAAATGATTAATTCAGGCTCCAGGTGGTTTTCCAGTCCGTCGGGACGGCGGCGGTCAGGCGTCTTATTTAAATACCTCCAAACATGCACTAGTCTCGTCCATCAGGATAATGGAGCGTCATATTAGTTAACACAGAGCGTCGTTGGCGTCGGTAGCGTCGCCCATGCGTGCGCAAAGGTGATGCATCTTGTTGAAGTAGCTTTTAGAAAGTACACTTTCGTTTTAATATAACATTTATAATTTTGCTTGACAAACATACCCTCCCCACGCCTTTTATTAATTAAGACATTCAACTGACGTTCATTTCTTCAACTGGTTTGATTGAAATATTAGTTAGGTAGGAGAATTCATAGTACTCATCCATTCACTATTTTCTTCTATCTACAAACATTGGGATAACGGTTACGGGGGTTCATGCACGGTGTTTATTAGAATAGAACAAATCTTCATTACTGTTTCCTTCTAACAACCGGAGTACTTTAATTAAAAGTTTATCATCACCGATGTAATTTCATGTTCTTTGATCAATATCACATCCTTTTTTTGTGACTTGAACCAGTTTTAAGAAAATACGTCACTGAATGCCCTCACATTATTGCTAGTCCTATTCATTGATGTATTATCTCAAACTGATTGAAATAACAAAAATAGAATGTCATATTAATAAGAGAGCATATAATTATTTAGGAGTTGATATACTTTTCATTCAATTACACTGGTGCGTGAACATAGATTGGAAATAGTAAATATGATTTTTACCATTTTTATAAGAAACGTGCATGCACCCCCCTTGAATGTGTGGACTCGATAGAGGTCTTGTGCGGGGAAAGAGGCCCTTTAGGGGTGACTAGGGTATCTTTTTCCGACTAGAAGGAAATTCGTTGAGTACCATACAACAGAAAGAGAGGGCTGACTGAAACTTAGTTAACAAACAATACGATGGAACGTAATACCATTTAAATGTAGCTATCTGAATTTTGAGCCGAACAATATTTTTTATGGCTTTCGAGTTTACTCACTTATATATATAACACATACCAGTGCAGTGGAAATATTATTGTACTTGGTTTAATTATTGTTTGATAAAATGGATATTGAATATTTTCAACGGAACATTTAGATCGCATTCATTCAGGAGAAAAAATCAAAGTAAAATACATTCCATAGATTTTTCTTCAGCCATTTTTATTCATGAAAGAACATCTCAAAAGCTTTTTGTCAGTCTAGATTAACCGACTTCCCCATCTTTTAGCACCAACGGTCGGTAGTTCAAATCCACCAACACTAACTGAAAAAAAAAGACTACTCCCGTATACCTCTTCTTCCGGTGCTTTCCTAAGCTTTTTATATTCTGTGTTTTTAATTGATCGTTAGTACAGCTCACTCGTTTAGTTGCGAATCTTTTTACTTGTGATTAATGAAAGTCAAATTTAATTTCCATTAAAACGTATACCCCAGTTATACGAAACACTTTTTCGAAATAATTATACTTTGCTACATAACTGAGCAGAGAAGAACAAAGAGAACAAAAAAAAAACTTTGACAAACAAATTCCTATGAGAATACTCTTCAATATAATTAATATCACCCTCCATTTTTTGTTTCATGGTCGATGTAATATGCATGACAAAATGCTCAGCAACAAGTCAAGTCTTCAATTAAAATAAATGTCTATATTTCACGTATATGGAATCGAAATCAATTAATTATTTTGCGTTCCACATTTTTCAATATCGTGCACACTTCAATAACGGAATAAACTGTATTTATCGACTCGTTTGTTATTATTCATTCAAAGCGATGCATTTAATTCTAACTAGAAGTTACATAAGTACTTGTAAATAGTTCACAACAAGAATAACAAGATACGATATCTCACATCGGTATTTTATCGATTTCAACATGTATACGGTCTTTCCTTTAGCAAGCAGAATGCACCGCCAAGATGCAGTGGTGCAATAGCAAGTCGTAAACCACGTGGTATAATGGCGGTGCATTGACTTGCAGATTAACATGCAATGCAAGTAGACTACCTTCCTGCTAGACTTCACATCCGGTCAGTTGGTACCACAGTCATGACGTCGTGCTCTGTACAAGTGAATTGTGATGGGAAAACACCATACAGGGTGTCGAGGGAATGAGGTTGTTCTTGTCGAATAAGCGGAATAAAATTCCGGTTTTCTACAAAAAAAATAAATGGATTGAGTAATGATTAGCGGATTAATTTGCTTCACCTTTGTGTATCAATTATATCTTCGTTCATTCATTAATTTGATCAGTTGAAATTCGAACAGTTAGAAATTATCAAGATAATCTTTCTATTCAGGATGATTGGAAGTGTTGTAAATTGTAATGGATACATAATATAATATATATAGTATAATACTTTACGCACATCTCAAATGTTGACAAAATCTCTACAATCAATATGTGAAGTACGCTTGTGAACTTATTTATATTATAACTTTATATTTGTATGACTTGCTATATATCGTCTACATAATCTCATGTAACGATCAAATTAGATGAATACATAAATTAAATTAAATTAAATATAACATTATAACTGAGACGAGTGGACGAGTGACTAGAACACTGAACCGTCATTCAGGAGACTGGGGTTCCATTCCCGCCATACTTGACCATGCTGACCGATGTTTTTCGTGGTTTCTCTATATCGTTCAGGTTTGTATCAGTTTAACGACAATATCCCAATATCAAAAAAAAAACTAGAATAAAATGACTTTTCATCTCATCTCCCCATCATATCATTCACCGACACCAATAATGACAGAAGACTGGAAAAAAAGACTGGAAAGTCATCAATATAGTGAGTATAGTTAAACCCAATACATAAAAACATTACAACAGTCCACGTAAAATGGAACGTATAACATATTGAAAAAATCTAGTTATGATTAAATTATATTTTCCCATTCACAAAAACTGTTGAACAGTGTCGAAAAGAGATTAATGTGGAATCGTAGATTTATTTATATCAACTTGTATGGATCATATTCACATGCAATGTCAGCAGCAGACACGACGCTGTGACAATTCATATTAAAACTGTTTTTTTCTCTTGTTTGTAAAGGGATATCAAACAAAACAGGGACTCGTATTAAAACTAACCGTCAACAAAGTAGATCACCGAAGGCGATACATCAAACTATGCTTTCAATCCATTCCAATCACTCGACATTATAAGAGAGCTACCATTTCACACAGTTTGATGAAAATATATGAATTAATTGTCTGCTGTTATACTAATAGTTATACACAGGGCTTAATTTGTAAGTGAAAAGGAACCGGAACGCATTTTAAAGTGAAACATCGCCCCCCCCCCTCCATCAACACTATAAAATTGCTCATGGACAAAATTAACTAATTAATTTGGTCTTGAAATGTATCTGAATGAATATATTCGAAATCATTGTCATCTTTATTGAAGGATAGTCATTTTATACACATATAATAAAAAAATCTCAAAATATAGAAGAATGTTTATTTATTCGTAAAAATTATATTGCATAGCAAAAGTATTAGTAAATGAACAAAAATCCACATTATCTTCGATATTTTATAATTTTGAAACTAGAACTTGTGAAACTAGAAAGTATCATTGTTAATCAATGTTTCAAAATGTATAAAGCCAATAATCATCAATGAAATTTGAGTCAAGCAATTGATATTGGATTTGAACTATAGGCCTACAATGATATGAATGAATTATTATTATGAAAATGACAATTACGAATTGTAGTTTGATATTTCAAAATGTATAAACCCAAGCATTATCAATTTAGCATTAGCACTAGCACTAGCAATGTAATTATTATTAATAGCGCAGAACAAGTTTTACAGACATCTGTTATCGACTTTCGTGCATGTTCCTTTCAAATTGTCAACACATATTCCCTCACATCCATAATATTGTTAGAACCGTGTGTATCGCTTCGAGGTTCCGGTTGAGGAAGAGCTAAAAAGGGTGGGAGGGAGGGGGCGGGGGGTGTTAAGAGACGGGCGAGTGTCGAACCGAACACGAAACCGAGAACAGTTCTATTTCCGGAATCCATTCTTCAAACTGTCTAACATCTCGTTTCCTCTTCAGTGCATCGCTGAAAGCAAAGGCCACCAATACGCCACGCAGAGCCACCGACGTCGGTTTGACGTGGCGTCGGTTTCTATGGGCACAGGGCGTCGAGACGTTTACCCCCGGCGACCGGAGAGGCACGGTCGTGGAATTATCAAGTCACTCGGAATAGCCAGACAAAATGTGGAGAAAGATTGTAGCCCGATAGGGATACGTTAATAAGGATCGTATATATCTTCGATTGTTTGCTTAACGACCCCACTAACAGCTAGACTATTTATGGGTACTAATGAGCAGAAGGAATTCTATCACGTGAAGATAAGTGAACTGATTTTTACAAAACTTCATCCCTTATGAGGGACTTAAACTCACTTCCAAAGGTGACATCATCATCCGACGCGGTGCCTTAGTTGACTGATCTACGAAGTACAGCAAGTATATCTCTTGATTTCTTATTGAAATGTTCTGATTATGAACTTGATAAGGAACGTATATCATTGCTGATTATTGTTTGCTTAACGACCCCACTAACAGCTAGGCTATCTGTGGGTACTAATAAGCTGAAGGGATTCTTTGACGTGATGATAAGTGAAATAGGCCTAACGTACACAAACCTTCATCCCCCATGCGGGACTCAAACCCACGCCCAACGGTGACTCCATCATCCAAAGCAGTGCCTTAGTTGACTGAACTACGAAGGACGACAAGCATGTATCTAGATTTCCTATTAAAATGTTCTGATTATGAGCGCGGGACACAATTCAAACCTCCGAATCGATGAATGTATAACAGTTACTACAACTTTTTTTTTTCGGTAGTAAAAGTGGACGAAGCGTTAACAATGACGAACATTTTGAAGATGATTGATGGTATTTACTTTCTTGCATTTTTTTTTCTTTATTGCACTCTTGGGGTGTATGGGGTCGCTGAGAGGAGTACGTACAGCATAGTAGGATCATCATCCCCGGCAGCGTATGAGTAATGAGTTCGGTTTGCGAACACGCACCGGCCAGGCTCGGTGAGGGGGGAGGGGGGGGGGGGGAGGGGAATGAGGGGAGGTCATGATAGGGGTCAGGGGCGGAATCTACGTTTTTTGACTTGTAATTGTTATCAGCTACGGGTGGATGGTGGAGGGGGGAGGGGGAGGGGAGGATCACGTGTGTGTATACGAGATCACGCGGGCTGTCATAATGATGGAACGGGTGTAGTAAACACGTGGGTGAAAAACAACAGGAATTGCATTTTTGATTCGTTTTTTTTTACGAATCGGTGATGAATCGGGAACACGGCACGCGCATGATAATGCAATCGAAATACGCATGATTATTCGAGCTACGAAAACGATCGTATGAAAATTTACGAGTGAGAAAGATTGATACATTTGAAAGGGAAATGTGAAATGTTTGCATGAAGGATAGTGTGGTCCATTCAATAGAGGCGTATACCGAAAGGAGTGAAGATGCACCATTAATTGTTTTCCCGAACCTTTTTTTTAAATTCAATATCATCGGTGGGAATAAAAATCGTACCCTATAGGGTGCCAAATTAGTTCAATATTCTTGCTATCTTCCTTTCTCACTTAGGGGAGACAGGATAATAGACCCGTATATATCAGTTATTAGGAATCAATGAGCCACCATATAAGTGACCCGCCGATTTTCTGAATAATAGTTCACGACAACCTCATTTTTCCATTCATACTAGAGCCACTTCGACTTCACCTTCTCACATCATACGTTATTGATATATGTTCGATACATTGTAGAGAAAAATGTATACAATGATTGCATGAAGAATAGTGCGGCATATTCAATAATTAAACATGCCGGAAAGAGTGAAGATCAGTAAGGAGGAACCAAATGAACCACCATATAAGTGGCCCGTCGACTATCTGAATTATAGCCCACGACCGCCACCTTTCTTCATCCATATTAAAAAGCCACTTCAACTACAACAAAGCATGTAACATTGTTATATTACATTTCTTTCACGTGTTGATTCAGTCAGGGAGGGTAGTTGAACAAATAACCTGTAGCATGCTTCATTCAATCCCGACGGCTAGACACGGGATGGAGGATGGCGTCGTTAGGCGACTCCGTTAAACCGTCGCCAGTAACCAATATGTATCCAGTGTCAATCCTCCAACATTATTAGTGAAGCGAATTGTGGACCTGCATTGCAATCCACAGTGAGGAAAACAACTTTAAAAAAAACATGTATTCAAGAACTAATAAAAACATGCCATATATTCAGTTATGGTGTACATGTAACCTTCACTTCTGAGAAATAATTAAGCTTATCGTAAATACCAATACATTCTTAACGGTATGCGCTTATCGTCCAAATTGCTTGTTACGGAAACACAGGAATCTTCTTTAGATATCGCACGTACTTGAGGAATGTGAAATATGACATCCGGTTCAAATTGCATACCATTGCTTAAATTTTTGTGAAGAAACCGTGTAAATGTAATATCGTATACATTCATCCTACTATCAGGTTGTCGTCTAGGATGTTGTAATTTGTCGAAACACAATTCTGCACTCGTCTACATTGCTTGGCCTGTCGAGACAGATCAAGAATAACTGGTGATAAATATGTAGTCATGAAATAAGAAGGTTTCGAGCGACCGTTTTCGCTATGCCTCATCACTAGGACAATTGGGTGGTTCGAACCTTCTTCTTTCGTGGATACAATGGTCACGAGCGAGCCCTTTCTACTTGGTCTGACGGGCTGGTCAAGTTTATTGGACAGGGTGAATAGAGTTGAATTCAACCATAACCACAATATTTCACAACCACTCTTTTGACACTCAAACTGTGAGTGTTTTTACTTGTTGACATAATATCTAATTCAATTTAACGCTGTTTTCTATTCTTAATAATATGTGATTTGACAGACAAAATTCATGTTAATAATAATGATATTCTTTTCATTACTTTTTTCAATATTAATCTTTCATTCGAAATCTATCGATGAACTCGGGTAAACTTGAATCGTCACACTGTTAAAGATGATACAGTGTGTTTATAATTCACTAATCACGTTTTTTTTCCTTTTGACGCCAGAAAACTTAACATCCAATCAAGCGAGCTGTTTAAACTGTGGTAAAATTGACATATCCAATCAAAGTATCTTCACTGATGACACATAATATAGATCTGAATATAGCCGATTGAAAAGTATCGCCTGTTCTCAGTTCTCAATGTAGAAAAGTTTTTTCACAAAATTTCCTCACTTTGTTTCGACTGTTTTTTTCTCGGTTTATTTCTCTAAAATGATTGAATAAAATGATTGATTATGTTGATTAATAAAAGATAACTAATTTTGAGAATTTGAGAAGAATTGTTTCACTGCTCTTCTCTCTCTCTCTTTCCCTCTCTCTTCTTTACCAACCACTCTCTCACTCGTTACCTTGTTTCAGCTGTTTTTTCTTGGTTCATTTCTCTACAATGATTGAATAAAATGATTGAATATGTTGATTGATAAAATATGACTAATTTTGAGAATTTGAGAAAGATTGTTTTAATGCTCTTCTCATCTCTCTCTCTCTCTCTCTCTCTCTCTCTCTCTCTCTCTCTTCTATACCAACCACTCTCTTCCTCTCTCTCCCTCTCCCTCCCACTCACACACACGCTGCGCGAATCGCATACTTGGAAACCCATACACCTCTCAGCAATACCAGATCCTGAGACGTCTGCGAAAGAAGACCCACACAATCGTCAACCCTAATAACGGCAGCCAAGACTCGTATCTCCGCCTAATCTTATACATCCCGCAGTAAGGAGTATTACAAGTCAAGTGGA
Organism: Brachyptera putata; assembly: GCA_907164805.1. Taxonomy (NCBI): domain Eukaryota; kingdom Metazoa; phylum Arthropoda; class Insecta; order Plecoptera; family Taeniopterygidae; genus Brachyptera; species Brachyptera putata. The sequence goes on along the minus strand of OU015471.1, from coordinate 4,879,235 downwards.
AGGGCGAATAAAAAAAAAACAGTCGTTCAGACTCAGCGTCAGGCAAATGGAAGAATCGTGTAAAGCTGGATTTAGATTTAACACTCGTCCATCCACATATAACTCCATTAAGTAGTTAACTGATGGCTCTTTGAGAAAAGATATACGTGAGTTAGTCATTGAAATCATATATAGTACCTATATCTAGCTAGTATTAAAACACACACATACATGTACGTATATATATATATATATATATATATATATATATATATATATATATATATATATATATATATATATATATATATATATATATATATATATATATATATATATATATGTATATATATATATATATATATATATATATATATATATATATATATATATATATATATATATATATATTATATAGCTAATATGAAATGATGAATGGATTCATATACATTTTCAATAGAAGAACATATGAAGCTTATATGATGATATATTATACTTTAAAGCACTATTGTTTCTCGAACGAATATGGTGCTAGTAGAGAATTTTTATTTTCGCACACTAGACAACTAAGGTCGTTTATATTATGTTTTATGAACTTTCTTCCATCTGTACGCGTCGTAAGCTGTCAGTTGCAGTTACTGGATGGTGGAAGATAAACATAGGTAATGGTGAGATGTTTTAGAACGATTCTGAAAAGGGTGATTCGTTTTGATTTTGGTTATCCTCTGCGATCGACCACGAATCAGAATCGCTTGGATATGGATTGAAAATCGGGCTGAGATGTTCATTTTTGTCTACAAGTATTCTGTAGGAAATGTATGACAGGCTTATATATAAGATTTATATTTTACAACTGTTCTTTTGTATACAAAGTTTTATGTTGTATGAAAGTCAATTGAAGTGCTGTGGAGCGTACCCAAACAAGCAAACACATAAATAGAGTATGAGGATTAGAGAAAAAAGGATGTGAGTATTAAATATACTATAAAATATGCTGTTATATGCTACTAAATGCTTGAGGCGTCGTACATGCCACGCTTACAACATACATCATTGTTCGTTTTCATATTTATATAAGGCTTTTCACTTATTATCTTCCCGCAATTTATTATAAATTCATACAAATTGCTCTCTATTCATTTTGATTAGTACTAATTTAAAGTTGGGAATAAAATAACAAAATATGTTTTTATATTTTCCATTATATTCGAGGGATGAAGTTTATAAATATGATGAATAGAGTTTCGCATCCTTACTATGATGAAACGAACATCGTTCTCTTTTACAAAATTGTACAGATTTGTTATAGAAAGAATGAGCGAAATAAATGTATCTAACTGACAGTGTTGTACTCATTTGTGATTTGTATCTAGTTGGAAGCACAATGGCATGCGTTTATTTAGACGTAATTAGTTATTGTTGGAACTATTTCATCAGATTTCTGTTAATATATATTCCAATTTCATTGTTTTTAATTTGAAATAATAATAAAATGGGGTAGTAAGATGGCCCTTGCGGTACCCCGTCCAAACGATCCTACTTTCATCCGTAGCCTTAATAGGGGAACAATGATTTTGTATCAAGTTTCGGTGTTATAAAAATAAAAATTATATTTTGATCACAGCACCTATATATAATAAAGATTTTACAACTGAATCTGAAGCTAAAACGTATGGTTACTGACAGCGCCAGTCAAGGTGTCAAAAGTAATTGTTTCAAATTCAAAATATTCTATAGATGAATATCTTCATTGATTACAAGACCGCCTCAAAGTATGAAAACAACCGAAGGGTTCCTCTTCAGAACGGTCTTAATAATGCATCATCTTCCTTGATTGGGAAACACTGGTTGTATACGAAGTTTCTAATGTTGAAAAAAATTATCTACTAAATAACGGGAGGTTTAGAATTATGTACAGCTCACGTAAATTGACTGTATTGGAAATCTGTATGTATTTATAGGATTCTATCGGATTTCACCGTTTCCACTAGTTTCCATTAGTTTCCATCGAGGTACGGTAATGGTCACATTAATTGCTTGATCAAGCTACAATAAAATGAATCCTGAACGAGAATTTACTAATATTATACGCATCAAAACTATAGTAGGTAATGCACATATGCACTTCACGCATAATCGAAGAGAAAATTAGTGGTTAAATATGCGTAGACTTTATTTAAGACGTTTTTAGACGTATTTAAGTTTCCACCAGGGTGATTATTTTGGAAAATATTGTGAATGTTTATTAGGGATCGACCATATTTCAGAAGGTACGTATCTGAATGGTGTGCAGCAGTTTCACAACAATATGTTCATCCGGAAAGCCACTACGATAATGTATGCTCTAGTTGACACTGGAAATGGTCACAAAACATGTATCTCACGTTGCATACACCATTTGATTACTTCTCAGATATTTTATCTGTGTTGTATAGCTTTGTTCGTAAAATAACTGGCTTCAAATTGAGCTAAGCTAAAAGAAACAGTCCAACCAGAAGTGTTTGACACACAAGACCAGGGAAAATCACGTATTTTGTTTTTTTCATTAGAAGAACCATAAAGAGGAAAGAATTTCAGAAACAATAAATAAAATTATCAATAATAATAAATAATATAATAATATGATAAATACAAATAATATACAAATATTACAATATGGCTTAAAATCATGCAATGCACAACATTAAAATAATTCTTCAGGAGAACCAAATAAAGTAACAGTGATTTAACGTTGGATGGGATCATTCAACGATATATGATATCGATATGAAAAAGAAATATCATATTTCTAAACCAACTCAATTCCCTCTCTCTCACCAACGGTCACTTTTTCTTTATACGCTCACTACTTCATACAAATAGAGGGACGAATACTTGATCTGCAATTGTAGCGAGCTCACAAATCGTTATGGTGTCGATTGTGTTGATCAAATCGATAGATCGAAACGAAAACGAGAGAGATCATGTTGATGACGCTCACTGAGGGTGTCTGGAGCAGGGAGAAAGGGGGATGGAAGAGGGGGAGGATGCTGGAATAGAATCTATTATAAATTACGAGGCTCGAAGATACAAAACGCCTATATCCTACAAAGCCCACGCAATACCAGACAACGGGAATCAAGATTCGCACCAAATGACCCAATACATAAAAATCTCATCAAGGTAATATACAACAAAAGATTGTTCGAGATATATGAAACATTTCCACGTCCACATCGATCTATATAGACACAGACAATACGATATGGGACGAGCAACTTACGTGTCTACAAATCCAATCCCGGGACGAAAGAAAATCGCGGATATATACAATATATTACAAGTACAGTTTTTCAAAATAGAAGTCGTAAATCGTATTCCATCAAAGCCTATATGATCTATATTTACCCGTCTTGGAACGCTTTTTGGTGAAATCCCTTTCTTCGTTGGTATTCTAGCTTACATAATATATGGGATGGGGTCTATACACCGCAAATATATTTTAACAATAGTGAGGAAAACATCGTGGATAATATAGGCCTACTTTTGAAACTCTATTCAATTTTGTGATTGATTAGCTTTATTTATATATTTCAGATTATTAAATGAGGTTATATTAGTAAAACTGCAGCCATTCGTGTATTAGGTATATCGAGGATTGGCCAACACATTAAACAAAGGGCTATAATTCAATTGCAATTGGGTATTTAATGAAAAACCGATTGGATTGATGGTTTGTAAAACTGTGTGTGTATTATTTACGGTCATTGCCGAATATGCACGAGATTATGGCAAATGCATTACAATCAGTGAGCTGTAGTTTAATTTGAAACGGTTTTAACAATACCATATGCTGGCATAATGTAGTTCGGATTATTCATGAAATCTCTGACAGTGTATAAACTATAGCAACAAATCAACAACTAATAGGTTTAACGCGAAACACAACCAGAAGTATAATGGGCATGACTGATGTATAGTGAAATGGTATAATTATCCCTCAAATAACTCAAATAACTATGGCGAACAATACTAATCAAAAGAGATAATTATATTGAATGGAAATATTCCATACTCGATTTTGTATGTACGTAGAAACTATTGATGATGAAATATCAATCAGTAGGAATTGGGAAAAATGAAAAGTATCAGATTGTTGATGTAGGCCTATGCGGAGAATCTGAAGCAGTCCAAATACTGGTGGAGGAGCCAGATTTATTTGGTTCAAATTTTAATTATTTTTTACTTTCGTTATTATTATTATATTGGGTTAAACGACGCACTGTTATGATAGCGCAGATCTAATGGCGTCGGATGGATGATTAATGAGATGATGGGATGATGAGATGAAGGTTCTTGGGTAATGGGAAGGATGGTGGGAAGGAAGCGGTCATGGCCGACTTATGGTAGGTAAATATTATATTACCACAATCTACCACCTGTTTTGAACTACTTGTAGAAACAAATGAATATAAATAATAATAATATATGCCGGATATATGGGGTTTACTCTAATATACCGGTAATATTTTGTAACTAAGTTTTCATTGGTGTCAATAAAAAATGGAATGCATTTGTATTTCAACATTATTCAAAATGTCATTTTGATTCGGAAAGATGATGACTGTAACTCACATTCAATAAGGTATTTTCCAACTTATAAACGTGATATAAAAAAAAACTCGAATATAAATATCTGATAAATGACAACTAAGAGTCAGAAATCGAATAGACGTGAGTGTTTTTCTCATAATTTTTCAAGCCGTATTGTCTGTTACGTACCGTATGTGGCATTTGTTCAACCTATGCAGAGCATAAGAAAATTGAAAATAACCACATCAGAAGGAATTCCGTAAAAGTCGGGTGGAGTTTAAAATCGTTCATCCAATAATCCTATTGAAAATACAAGATTAAAATTGATTAAACGATATTAAAACACGTTTATATCACTTCGTTTCCTCAGTTTTAGATTCCCGGTACCTATAAAAAAAAACTAAAATAAGATAAAAGATCTATATATATATATTCAACATATGGGTATGTAAAGGGATTTAAATTTGCAATAGTGGTTTATGTATGGTAAGTCGTAAACTATCTGCGAGTTATTATGTCAGTAAAAAAGTATAGTACACGTCTTTATATGCAGCGCATAGACGGTCTTTATATGTACGACAATTCGTGCGGTTTATTTGCAACAGAGGGTTAAAATGGTTCAAGTACAGGGGTGACTAAATTTGCAGCCCTCTAAAAAAGTTAGTTCCATTCACAAAGTATTGCGTTTCTGAACATTTAAAATCGCAAATGGAGAATTTCTATTTACAATTCATGAAATAAACATTCTCTCTGTGAAATAGTTAGAATGTAGAATGGTAAATTAACGGAATTATTTTACAATTCCATAAAATGTTGATAGAACCTCATTGATGAGATCAATATCCAAGATGATATAATCCATGAACACTTTCAAATGCTGTCAAACAAACATAAAAAAACGTATATCATTGCATATGCTTGATTCAACGTTATGTCTCCAAGCTAAGCTCATTTGAATGAATGCATATATATATATATATATATATATATATATATATATATATATATATATATATATATATATATATATATATACACACATATGAATCTATATTTTATGAATGACTGAGCCATGCAAAAGACAGCAATATAGCAATATGAAAGACTACATACGATGTGGGTTTGCCAATTCCAGACACAATACAAATTATACCTAATGTTATGAAATTGGAACTGAAAAACAGAAATAACAGAAAACTTGGATTTCAAATCGAAAATGTTACGAAAATCATATAGAATACAAGAATTCGACCAGATAACTGAAACTTAGTTTTAGAACTGTAATGTTTTTCAAGATAATTCAAGATCTCATTGGATAAAATTATCTACTGCGAAAAAAAATGGTCACACACAGTCATCTCATGTCCGAGTTGATTGTTATCAATCTGAACATAATTTTTGACATTTGGTGAAATATCAGTTTTAGATCTTGAAATAATCCAGACGCTTGACCCGGATAATGACCTCATATCAAAATTTCGAAGTTGATAAACAAAACATATTGAATGAGATTCCAATATAGCAGACACAGTTCTTACAAAATCCAGCAGTCACTCAACGTACACCAATAATACTGACATAATTTGTTTCCTGATATAATTGAATTCACACCCTAACTATCTCCAGAGAATTCGTGAATTGCTATTTCTCACTAAATGAGCTTGATACTATGGCAACATGGATGGCTTTTGTATATTTTTATTATAGTTATACACAAAATTAGTATCAAACTAATCAAATTCCTCTATAGTCCTCTATAGGAACTGGCTGAAACCCTAGGACATTATTATAATTGAGTGACAGTCGCGGTAAGGACCCAGTATATTCGACAACAAAGCCTAATCTCTAATAAAAGACAGGAATGTAATATAGACATCCCTGCACTCAATATTAAAAAGGCGTGGAATTGCTGTGGCGACCCAGTATCTTGGAAATGCACACATGGATTTTATTGACGTTGTCATAAAACATATATTTCTAGCTTTCAACCGAAATTACTTCCGAATATACGACGATTCTACAATCAGCCATTTACTCGTACGTATTTTCTGATATGGGTTACCGCCGTATTGCTTGATACACAATGGGATTACGGAATATTGCTGGAAGCGTAATATATCATATGAAATCTTTCTTGGTTTATTTTCAGAACTTACTTATGGGAAAGTAATCAACAAATATATATAAATGAATACATTCATCATTATAGATAGCCGCCCTCGTAACTCACTCAACTATCGCTCACTGCGATTGAAACCGATGTCTGCCCGGGCGTGGGTTCGAGTCCCGCTCGAGTCACTTTCAAAGGTACCTTTGAACAAGCTGCATTTGGCAGTATACATAGATAATACATTAATAGATATACTTTCACACACATGTGATTAGAATTAATCCTTTCAACACCGCATTATTCGCATGAAGTACCATATCCAAACCAATTTCCAAAACTATTTACACGAATATGGTTTGACACTTTGCAATGTGTACTCTTTGCAAATGTGTACATCATTTTAAGTTTCTTATCTGTCAAGGAAATGCTGTTGTGTGAACAGTGAAGTAGTGGTGACGAATTAACGGAAACAAAATAAACTGACGATCAGTGTGTCAGTATAGGGAAACATCAGTGACAAATCGAGTTTGGTTATTCCGGCATCTATGATGATAATTATAGTATTGAATATATATATATATATATATATATATATATATATATATATATATATATATATATATATATATATATATGATGTATGGTATACTTATACTCATTATAGTATCATACATTAGAAATATCATGTTGAGAGTTTTTAGTTATTTCATCATTCACTTAATTCAATTGATATTTTCATTACATATGAATTTTAGTTATTGTAAGTTATCCAATATTGACACATAGTCAATATTCACGAATACGGAACGGAATAGGGTGAAGCTATATTCAGCAGATATAACAGCGGAGTTGAAATAAATACTTCACACCAGTGTCAATAAGAGACCTAATGGAATTGAAATCAAGCAAACACACGATGATTGCTATATTTAAACTGCGCAAGTGATGAAGAAATAAATTTTCACCGCATCCTATCTGTGACGAGTTATTTTTCAGAAATGTAGATACATGAATCAAATAATTACACACATCGTGCCTATAGAAAAAAAGTTGTCAAGTATATGTCTTCGTGATATCTCATCAACGAGTATATTTGTTTAGTCTATTCTTTCTGAATCAGGTGTGCATACCTGACATGGAATTGATCCAAAACTCAATTTCACAATTATATATCAATAGAAACACAATATTGTTAAAAATACTTGAGGAATTCAAATGAATTAGCAAGAGAAAAAATACTTGAGAAGGGATCACATTGAAAACTGCAATACATGCAAACTGCTATACATGCAAGAGTTACGGTCATTGAGCGTGGATACTGTACGTAAACTTCCAGCTTTCTCAGACGCGACCCATGACCACGCCAGATGAATACTGGTAAGATCAAGGATGTGATAGAAGACAGGCAGGCATCACAAGCAGATTATTGTACTTCAGAGTAAGGAGAGGGGATGTTGGGGGGGGGGGGGGATGGAGGGGTTATGGGAGTTGGAGTAGTGAGAAAGCGGAAGCTGAAAGACCTGCAGGATTATCTAAATGCGGTCCAATTTCCTTCTCGTGTTGTGGGTATAACATAAAGAGAATGGCCTGCCTCTTTCTCTATAGCTCTTAAAATAACGTCGATGGAAGGCGTTTAGGGGTAACATTTTGTGAATTGAGGACATTATTTTTTACAATACTACCGTAAGTAATGGGTCACTTTAACTTGAGTATTGCATATATGTGATATTTCACTGTGGTGAATCATTCTTGCATCTTTCGCAGAAACGAAAGAGTGTGATGTAGGAAATAAATACAGACAGTTAAATATTATTCTAGGCCAATTGCTTGGAGCACCATTGTTGTGGAGCTTCATCAGTTCGTTTATGTTTCACAGTACATCACTGTTGAAGTCACATGATCATGGTTCAGTGTTTGCAACTTGTGAAAAATTCAATATTGATCAAGATATGGAAAATTCAAAAGTAAAAGTGGAAAAAAAAATGAATCAATTCAATTTAATTAGGATGAGTGAATTAAAATCAAAGAACAATTCATGAGTAATCGAAAACTTTGAGAATGCAGGGAAACACAGAATAATTTTTGACTGTTTAAAATATTGAAAAAATAAAGAAATAACATATTTGAAAGAATGATGAAATAGCAATAGAAGGAGACCCAAATTCTAGTAATTGAATCAATGGATATTTGTACTAAAAATGGAAGAATAATACTGATATCAACTTGAGAAACTCAGATACGTGAATAAATACAGCTCATAATATTTGATGAAGACATCAAAGAAAACGAGGAACAATGATCAAATAATAAAAATTGTCAAAAAAAGGATACTATACCTAGTTATAATAGGTAATGTATCTTTCGTCTACATGCATATAATCTCAGTCTAGACTTGCAAGAAAATGTAGGAAACTTGCAGGAAACCGAAGTCTCAAAACTCTGCTATGTATAGCACAAGAGGTGTACAAAGAGACATGTTTTGGTTTTCATACTTTTCTCAATCCTTATAACAGTCCGAGTGACTAAACCGATTTGACTTGACTTTTTGTTGCGACCAGAGGGCGTCTTCACCAACCCTTACAGCACAGTGCTCGCATTTCTCGCGTTTCTTGCTTATATCGGTTGATAGATCGAGCCAATTATTTTGCAACGGTGGCGAAACGGTCGCCAGTTCGAAGCTCGCTGTATGTTTGAAAGAAGCAATGTTTCCAATAGCTTTCTTATATCCTGATTGGTTTTCCTGAATACTGAATAATTATTATTATTGATTATAATTACTGAATAATCATCATGGCATTGGTTTTGATGACCGACCTGTATTACATACAGTGTATAATGGAATGTATAAAAATTAATTGAAATACTAAAAAATATATATATATAGTGTCGTGAAAGTTACTATTTCGGGGAGTTGGTTAGGGCGCGAAGAAGCTGTCGTTAGGGTGAAAAGATTCAGATTTCACTTTTCTTGAATGTTTCCTCCTTTTATTTTGCTAAGAATTAGTTGGAGTAGGATTTATATTGTATTTTCTTCAACGGAGAAGTTATAATTACTGTTTATTTTAAAATAATTGACACGAGTTTAGCTATTGCGTTGGGACCTACAATGGAGTCGAGACCGGAATGGCGGAGATCGGGGACGCTGATCCGCGTATACCGGAATAAAGTCGACATGGTCGTGTGACATGGTCTTCGAGGGACGTATCTAGAGAACTGAGTCGCCTTCATTCCGGTATATGCTTCCCAGGCGCCCCCGAAGATTCACTGTCGTGAACGCATCACAATTATTTATTGCAATGTGTATTTTGAATATTTTCAATACAGAACATCTCAAACAATACTACTGAATCGCCGCCATCTGCACAGCTAGTTCAGTAGATCGATTGAGGATCGGAATCACAGAATGAGAAAAGCTATGCAACTGATAGGTAAGTGAAGTTATCACCACGGTTACCCATGCACTTCATTTTCACGAACCACCCGAGTACGACTAACCAGACTTCATAATTGTTAATACTCAAGCATTTGACAACTATTTTTAAAAACTAAACATATTAGATTTAGTATTTTAAAAAATCAAGTCACACTCAATCATTGTATTATTGAAGAGATCGGAAGTAATGCCTCCGTCATGACTCACGGTCTCAGAAGGCCATAAAAAATTTCAATTTCTGATATTGAGATGAAATTATTCTATTTTTTTTTTAATTAGGGTAATGAATATTGTCATGATTGATTAAAATCTATAGGTTCAGGGTTAAGAGGTCCTTCCACGTTGCTTCCATGAATATAGAAATGCATAGATAAAAATTTATGATAACTCTATGATAATATCTAACATACGTGATACGGTGGTATACGGCTGATTGGGAATCCGAATGACTGCTCCAGCATGGCACGTATTTGTACTAACCTGCAAAGATAAGAAAAAACTGTGTATAAGTAAACATACCTTTAGTTAACAAATCCAATATCACAGAATGTACATTATATGCATGTACATATACATATATTATATGTGATGCAGTCTGACACAAGAGACCTTATCGTGGATTGGCTATGGTAGATGTCACCAATATGGAAGAGTGGGAAAGTTGTTAAAAAAGGATGTTTGTTTCTTGTTCCCTTCATTATTATATTAAAATGTATAATTTCTCCATAATTATATTTGCCATAAGTCATAAGATGCAGACAATAATTGATAATACTAATGCGGTAAATGTTGTCAAAAAAAATAAAAAGGATTCTACATTTTTTGCGAACTATATTACCAAGAATAGTATAGGCTTTATCTATGACTTATAATTGTACATATAATTCAAGAACAAACGCGAATGTTAGACCAGCGATACTTCAGACGTTAATCATGGTAAGAAACTATCTCAATAATATGTAATAGAGTTTCGGACAATTTTCTCACAAAGTGTCTAAAATTCAGTCAACGGAAAGTGTTCGTAAAAATTTGAATTACAACATCACTATTTCTTAAGACAAAATATATTACGTGAAACATAATACAAGTAAGAGCATCCATCACTAACCTATTATAAATTTAGCATATTTTATATTAAAAAGTGAGGAAAGTTTTTCATATAAAGGGCAAAGCCGTATAGTTGATGGTTTATGAGTGTCTAGAATGTAGCGGAGCATGAAAGCTCATTATGCGGAGTAGATGAAGACTCATACAGTGTTAAGAGTTAATACCCAACCACCCAACGATAAGTTAATTAACCAATCATTTTCAATATGTAGAGCCAGTCTCGGGAAGTTAATGACTTGTAAGGTAAAAGATAGGCGTAACAATATAAACCAGTATGCACATTTCATGATATTTAAATAATATCACAAACTTCTTTTAATTGGGTTCATCACACTGATTAGAATAAACATGTTGTTTGCATGTTTTATTACATTATTTTGGGTAATCACTTCCGGTTGGTCTTGCTAGAACCTTGAGATAATTGCATACCTTGAGTGTTTGATTCTTTGCAATACAGTAATATATTATTTTAACATTTTGACTACCTATCAACCAAAAAACGAACGTAATGTCAATTCATTGATTTCTTTCTACAGAAAGTTGATACCCATATCTGCGATTATTAATCAAGACGTGCCCTAATATATATATATATATATATATATATATATATATTCATACATACATTGCAATGGAGGAAAAAACTCGGAAAATCGTGTGCAATTGGTAATGGGTTCCTGACTGAAGGACTATATGCGTATATTAATATAATAACGTTTCAAAAAATGAGCAAAAAAACATTTAGCAAGCACTTAAAAACTTTGTAACCCGTTCCTCGTTATTTTCTCGTCCCCCCCCCCCCTCCCCCGCCCTTCCCTCGCTGTCTCCTCGAAGTCGAGTAATCTAATTAGCAATTGGATGATAAACGGTAATAGAATTACGAAACGTGGATTTGCAACAGTAATGCAAAACTCTTCCACTTCTTCTTCAATTAGTGAAGTTTTGAAACGTTCGAACGAGAAACAAAACCACCTAGGACTTTTCTGGAAAATATGGTAATTAGATTGGAAATGGTACGAAATGCCCTCGCGTTTTGTTCCTCATAGGATTTCAATAATGTATAATTGATGATTTAACCGTGAGAAGCGTCGACGAAACTAAAAGAAATGTATGCAGAATCATTATTGGATTTCTGATGACTTGAAAACCGTTCTATTAAAGTGTCATTTCAACATATATTTTTCACCACTCGGGTAAGACTAGACAGGTCCTGTACACATTTTTTGAATAGATTAGTGTACATATTCAATTATTCGAAATATTACTCGATTCCAGGAAGTCGAATCAGTGGAATTTCGTTTTTTTAGTGATAACTTTTGAACGATATAAGATATCTAAAATCTAATGAAGAGGAAAATACTTTCAAGAAGCAATAAGGTATACCTAAATTCATCTCATATCACCTGATTGTTACGCGTAAACATTTTTTTTTTTTTTTTTACAATCTATAATCATGCGATACGAGATAGATAGTTATTACTCACATCATGAAGGATATTACACATATCTTCGTTTCATATCTGTTAGAATTTTGATATCTCAAATCGTTGAAAAGTTATCAACAAAAAACTGACATTCCGCTAACTCGAATCCCACGGAGTCGTAATAATAATTCTTGTAATTAACTGAATACTTCAAACCATTCATTTCTGTGAATTGAAATATATTCCACTCGTTCGTTTCCCAGAGAGATTCGAACAATCAGACCAGACAGGTTCATATCCATCATGGATATTAGATACATTTGTTCAAGAGGAAAGTGATGAAGACGTTGCAATATAAACTAAATGTATTGAATTATTAATAATGGTGACTACAGTGTTCATTATTCAACAAACAATTTGAAATATGTTTATAAAACTTGAAATACATAGAAAGCTGCTATTGCTTTTCAATATAATCCACGTGAAAACACTGATCTTTTTAAAAAACCAATGACAGTACATTCAATTTCAATAATGGACAACAATATTAACAGCTGTCAACTTCAGTTCTGTTTATATAGTATTTACAAAACAGTCATGACCGTAGATTACCCTTTGACATGAAGCCTAATCAAAACCAAGACTATATTGCTATACATTGTTCTCAATGTGTCACTATAGGATTATTAGAATATTATTACAGTTGACGTTTGAACCAGCAGTGAAATGTTGAGGTAGGTAAGCGACGGAGCTACCGAGACTCACCGACGGCGCACGACTAGCGTCTAGACGCCAGACCTAGCACGGGTTCGAGTGCAGTTGCACCGAACTTTGGTTATACGTCGGTCGATCAATTCCCTTCCCTTTACTACTTACTATATAGTATCAACGTGATCATGGCTATACAGTGCATCGACCCAAGCGTGCAATGTGTATTGTATACACACTGCTCTGTTCGGAATTGGGATACATGTTTTACCATGGTGAAAAATATGTTTTCGAGATGAAAAAATAATGTAATTTGAGGAGCGGGAATGTTTTATTTCGGTGAAACTATTTATTATATATTGATGAAGAATGGTTGTGAGAATAGGCCTAAATTAACGTGCTGGTTGTATTCAATAAACACATTGTTCAATTGGAAGAAATGTAATTCATCTTTATTCAATTTGACAATTTTATTCGTACGTTCTTTTGTTTCACAGTTCACACAGTTCACAATATGCACCATTAAATCAAGAGCTACCTAGCCAAGAGATCAGGTCATCATTTCAAATTTTCAATGAAGTGGATGTCTACCAATACATCTCTCTCTCACACACAGACACACGCTCTCTCTCTTTCTCTTTCTCTTCCTCTATCTCTATCTCTTCTTCCCTCACATTATCAGAATGCTTTATTGCCATATTCGACGCCATTTGTAGTGTAGATTTCACAGTTGATCATTCAGTACCATAACCTTTTGTCTCACTACTGATATGAAATATCACTGGAACAACTCCAGACAAACACATCTACGAAATCCAATTACAATGCTCTTTCCTGTATGGAAATAATATAATACCTTGCGTCAAGTCAGTCATTGACTCTCCCCTTCAGTAGAAGGAGCGTTTCCATCAAAACGACATGTTTTAGATCTATAGCTTGGAGCGCGTTGGTGACACCCTTCAATTCCCCAACTAAGGGAGAACTAGCCGCAAGTCTGGTCACTACCTCATTTAGAATCTGGCGCCTGAAGAGCATATACCGGAATAAAGTCAACTCGGTTGTGTGACATGGGTTTGGGTGTTCAAACCTTACCTGAAACCTAACCACATTTTACAAACATCCATTGTGAAGTACGCCGAAGCATATGTCACACTACCGAGTCGACTTTATTATACGCTCTTCACTCTCCAGCGACCGCTTAAAATGTTAAGAAAATAGTTGATCATGAAATTGGAGATTATGTATATATTCAGAACCTATATAGTTATATAGTATATTCAATGATTCATTGTTATAATTCAATGATGATCATTTTTTAATCATGATTATAGTGTCCTAATTTGTGTATGTCATGGCTCATTATTACAATTCTATTTCAAATTTGTATCAGTTCAATATTAAGTTATTTAATTATGTTTCATTACATTTTCCCATGCAATTGATTGTTCCAACAATGAAGGTGAATACATCGGAAAATGCAGCATATGCGCGTTGTAATGAGCGATATGCTTCCTGCTCTACTTGTTTATCATTTTCAAACCGTTTAACGAACTGATTGGGTTATCATCTTCCCTAGCTTTTCGATTGATAATAAGGGAAATATAATAATTTGTTTCCCAAACGGCTGTTCCATATTTGTGTAAATGCACGGAAAATGTATTGATCATGTTCAAATTCCGTGGAAATTTTAATCTATTCGAATGAAAGTTTTCCCGAATTTTTCAATTCGGAAAACCGGGCCCAAAACTAGGTATATTCATCTATGTGTCTATATGCTATATTATACTCCCGTAACTGAGATGGGTGAGGGTACTCTGAATCGAAATCGATACTTCCATTATGAACAGTATGCACAGTAAATAAACAGAGAGAGAAGTGTGGTTATTTCATCATTAATAATTCACTTCAGAAACTTTCATATATTTGTTGATCATTTTATTAGCTTTGGAAACTGAATTCAATAAAGCTAATAATCTTATGTTACTAGACATAATAATGCCTACTTATAGAAAACGCCCGAGGATATTCTCCTTGACGCTTGGAAGGAAAATCCAGACATAGAGCAAAAAATATTATATTTTATTAATAACCGCTTTTTTGTTATTGAACATTCTAAATTCATCATTTATTCACAAGGATTTGGAAAACGAATATTAGTCGACCATTACCAAAGAAAAAGGAACCGTGAAACTTATTGTAATAAGACTATACTTTGGTAATGAAGTATCTACATGTTTGATACATTTTTACAAATATCCAGTGACATAGAGTTAGTTAGTTTATCTGATGTGAGGACGATTCCTTCGAGAGTTCACTCAAAATTATACGTACAACTCGATTGGTCAAACCTTTAATTACGGAACGGTTGTTGAATGGAACCACACAGGTCCGGTGTGCCCGTGTAATTTCCTCTTCTAATTTACACTTGATAAATGAATATTATATATGAATATATATATGAATATATATATATATATATATATATATATATATATATATATATATATATATATATATATATATATATATATATATATATATATATATATATATTATATGCCTATATTATATTGAATACATATATTTATATAGATTATTTCAATGTTTTATTATAATTATTATAATGTATAATTACTATATTCGAACCAAAATATTAAGATACCGGTATACGAACTTTTCTATGATTATTTACAGATCTTGATTCACAAATTCAAATCAAACCATGACTGAAATCAATTCCATTAAATTTAATTGGAAGAACAATTTGGAACAGTCGTATAGTAGAGAATATAAATTGTTTTTCTGGGTTCTATTTAGTGTTACTTGGGCTATTTACCGCGGTTAGTAGGCTATTACCACTCAATGCAGTAACCGAGTGACCGTCGGCCAGCAAAGCTGTTGTTTTACTGACCCGCGGTGTCAATTAACACAGCTAATTAAACATCAGTGGCATCAACAACAGGTCACATCACAAGTGGACATAGAATTGAAGAATTAGATATATATATATATATATATATCAGCTTCTTTGAACTTTTGCGTTTAGTAATATAATTACACATTGCTTCATATAGATAATCTTCATATTAAAACAATTTTGAATTTTGATGTGTCGTTGTTTTTTATTATACGCGTTAAAGTCCCAAAGCAATGTGTAATTATATATATATATATATATATATATATATATATATATATATATATATATATATATATATATATATATATATATATATATATATATATATATATATATATATATATATATATGTATATATATACGTATGTATATAGGCCTATATATGCGTAAATGGTAATATATTTCATATGCTGATGTTCATCTTCTAGCTTCATCTTCTTGTTTCATCTTATGAACATAAAATACTAATTGAAGTAGATTGGTAACAATGCCGATTCACGACTCGGACTCTTTCTATGAATGAAAAGTTGAATTGATAAAATAAATAAAACAACATTTAATGATACTTGAAAACACGCTTCAGTGTGCTGAGTACAGCCTCATTATTTATAAGCCCATGGTAGTTCAAATATACCTACTTGACGATACGAAATTCGCCAGAACTACCAACAAGAATAATAAAAACAAGCATCGAACATGGACCTATACAGCATCCAATTCCGAGTCCTTTCGTGTACCCAAGCTAGGCGTGTTGAAACCAATCGGTGCGTGTCAGGCTAAAACCCATGCTTTCGACACAACGAGCCCGGCACCTCCACCCATATAAAAACAAAGCCAACTAACGAGAGGCAACGTCGTATATATTATTATTGAATGTTTGGGAGTTGGGACCATACTTCAATGTGTAACACAATACATATAGTTTATTGAATAGGCCTATACGCATATATATATATATATATATATATATATATATATATATATATATATATATATATATATATATATATATATATATATATATATATATATATATATATATATATATATATATATATTATAAATACATATGCATGAAAGCATATGAAAGCAGTCTTCATCGGTTGAATCATGATCTCTCTCTTCTCATCTCATCTCTCTCCATGTCTCTCTCTCTTTCTATCTCTATCTCTCTCCTTCTCTCTCTCGCTCTCTCTCTTTGTCTCTCGCTCTATGCGAATTTCCACGACATCACATTCGCTTGTCCCATGTTCCTCATAAGCCTAACTAGAAATGATGGTATTCTATCATATTCACAACGTGCAGCCTATTGCGCGGGCCGCGACATTCCCCGCGGACCTCGCCGCCCGTTCTACGCAACCCGCCAACCTCCATACACGCACACGCACGCACACACACGCACACTCGATTCGAGCGAGATGAAGTTAAGAGTCCATGGGAGTTGTTTTAGCGAAATATCAGGTGGTTGGTGATTACTTTTGAGTAGTATGGGATATCTAAATTCTTATACGGAGATAATACGGTAATTATGGTCAATTCTTGGGGTGGTGAGATCGCCCTTGTGGTGCCCCGTTCAAATGATCTCATGTTCCATCCATAGCCTTAATTGGGAAACAATGATTTTGTATAAAGCTTCGATGTTATCAAAAAAAAGATACCTCCAAGAAGTTATAGTTATAACTATTCAATTTTTATCGCTCATTTGTTAAGCGTATAAGCTGAAAATAATGTTTTACGTACACTTTTCAATTAATTACGATGAGTTGATGATTGTAATACATTTAATTTTGGAAGCCAATAATGTGTTTTTACAGTATAAACATATAGACAGCACGTATCATTCGGAAAATTATCGCAAAATAACTGAAGTATCTCGCTTCATCGACTGCCATGGACTCTTAAACGGTGCGTGCGGTTTGCGTTACGTAATTTCCCGCGCGGCGTGCGGATAAGCTGGTCTTTGTATCGAACAATATACCTATACACACATCCTTTACACGCGGTCGACAGTGTACAAGAAGATGACTTGAAAACTTTATTTGAATAAAATATCAAACTATCTTATACACACCGTTCCTTGTAGCTTGTGTATACATGAATATATGAAACATTTATTACGGTGTGTATAAGCTCTAAGGTATAATTGGCCTTGTTGTTAATTAAGTAAGTTATAGATGTGTTATACTGTGTATACGTGTACGGCAAATTGTAATAATTGAAATGGCATAATATGCGTAGTTATTTCGCATAGACACGAGAGCCTATTTGGTAAAACTAGGCAAACGCAGGATGTGCGTTGTACGATGAGCGAGATGTCTATATAAAGTATAATCGAAAACTCTACAAACCTTGATCATTTGAAATGAACTTCATCCGATGTCAATGAATCTAGAAAGCCGTGACTTCGACAATGCAACATTTTTCAACTAACATTTCTATCTTTCCAATGAATAAAATACATTTATTATATTATTTTCTCCAAAACGGCTGGTCCGAATATCAAACCAAATTTTCATTCATGTATATTAGTTTCAATAATGAAGCTAGTATGATACATTGGAGAGAAGATGTAGAATCAAAAGATGATATAGATGAAAAAGTTGATCATTTGCAGATGATGATAACAAATTAATGGATAAGTATGCTCCACTAATAAAAAGACGTTTCACTAAAAGGCCTTCTCCTTGGATAACGCCAGAATTACTACAGAGGATAAAATCAAAATATAAAGCACACATGAAAGCTAAATCTTCGAATTCTGATGTTGATTGGGTTACTTATAAAAGATTGAGAAATATGGTCAAATATGAAACACGTAAGGCTAAACTCGAACATTTCACTAAGCTTAAAGGACTACCCAACTCTGAAACTTGGAAATTTCTTCAGAGAAGCAGTGTCTCTTGCTCGTCCAATTTCAATACCCTTCCTGATTGTTTTAGTGACCCAGATGCGATCAACTCTTACTTTGTTAATGTAGGTAATAATCCTTCACTTCTACCTCACGTTAACAGTAACATTGAGTCCTTGGACGAAAACAATTATGAAGATAAATTTAATCTTCAACGTGTAGGTAGATCTTTAATCTACAAAATAATTACAAAACTACATTCTAAAGCAACAGGCTCAGACCTGATTAATCTTGATGTTATAAAAATCGTTTTACCGTATTGTCTCGATACCATCACAGATGTGGTGAATTTTTCGATTGCATCATCTACTTTCCCTAAAGCCTGGAAATCAGCTATTGTCCATCCACTTCCTAAGATCAAACAACCACAATCGCTTTCAGATCTACGACCAGTGAGTATACTTCCTACTCTGTCTAAAGTGATGGAAAAAGTTGTCTTTATCCAAACCATGGCATATGTAGAATCGGAAAAAGCTCTTGCCAGAACAGCAATCTGGCTTTAGATCTGGATATAGCTGCAATACTACCCTGTTGGACATATCAGATGATATTCTTTTGAACATCAATAATGAGGCCCCCTCTTTATTGACCCTACTAGACTATTCAAAGGCTTTTGACTCCATCAATCATAAACTACTACTCAGTAAACTCAGAGCGCTGGGTTTTTCCTCTCTTTCTTGTTGCTATTTCAGTAGTTACTTGGAATCTAGATCGCAAATAGTTTCACTGAATAGTAAGGGCGAAACTCTTCTATCCACATCCTTGCCAGTTCTTCATGGCGTACCTCAAGGATCAATCCTCGGTCCTCTTTTGTTCAACCTATATGTGCATGACATCCCAACAGCTATAAATTATTGTAAGTTCAACCAATATGCGGACGACATCCAGTTATTCATACCCAGCATAAACACCAGATCACTACAGCAAAATATAGAGTACTTGAACTCCGACTTGAATGCTATCCTATTATGGTCCCAGAAAAACGGCCTTAAATTGAATCCAAATAAGTCTGTTATTCTTCCGCTGGGAAAACACAAAATTATCAATCAGTATTTGGAACATCCGGTCAAAGTCGTGCTTGATAACACAGAGATTAAGAGTGTAGAGTGTGTGAGGAATCTGGGTGTGTGGTTCCAATCAGATATGTCATGGACAACACATGTAACCAAGTGTTGCAGTAAGGCTTATGGTGTACTTCGATATTTGTATCAATTTAAGCAATTCCTTCCCACAGATACTAAAATATTACTTGTTCATTCACTAGTGTTATCTATTTTTGACTTCTGTGATTCTGTGTACGTAGGACTCAGCAAGGGAGTTGAACATCAAATTCAAAAAGTTCAATATGCGTGTGTGAAATTCGTCATCAATGTTCCCTTCAAGCAGCAATTATCACCCCATCTTATCAAACTTGGCTGGCTCAATATGTCTAACCGCAGATCACTTCATTACGCAAATTTGATGTACAATATTTTGACAAAGAAATCCCCAACATATCTCCATGAAAAGTTAACTTTCTCAAGAAACCTTCACAGCCACCAAACAAGGTTTAATGCAAATCTGGGGTTAGTGTATCGTCATCACACTAACAAATCTTCATCCTCTTTTTCGATTTTTGGTTCAAAATTATGGAATAAATTACCTGTGTCCCTCAAGCATGAGAAATCTCCCAACATTTTCAAAAATAAATATAAAGAGTGGCTTTTGAATGAACAGGAGAAAAGTATAATACTCAATCATCATCCAACCCTAAAAGCATTCACATATGGATCATTTTCAACATCATCATATATCTGTTCATCTTTTTATATATCTGTTCTTCTATTATTCATGATCATCTCAATTAGGTCTATGTATTTTGTTTAATTAGTTCTGGTTAGGTGGAAGAGCGGTTTATGCCGAACCTCGCCATTATTATAATATTTTCTTTTCATTGTATCATGTTTTTTATAACCCATGTACCATGTTTTGATATTTATAATAAAAAAGACTATTCATTCATTCATATTATTCTTGTGTTCACATTTGTGGAAAATTTGAATCATATTGAAGAGATTTAATTTTTCAATTTTTTCCGCTCAGCCAAATCTTATGTGGTTTTTAGAAACTTCTAAATGATGTATCTCAAAAATGGTCCAACCGATTAGACCTCAAAACTATACAGTTCTAAGTTGGATAAGTTTGCATATAAAAAAAAGTTTCATGTCGATCGGTCAAACCCTACGACCTGTGCAGTGTTTACAAACAAACAAACAAACAAAAAAAGAATGCACAGACAAAGTTCCGTAAGAGCTCAGTGAAAATCTTCGCTACGCTCATCTGAATGGATACATTTTAATGGCTGTTGAAAGTACAATTGTGGTCATATAAAATTATGTTTTTCATGAATGAATATTATTTTATATAAACATTCATCGGTTCTCAATCAGCAAGAATTGTCTGGAAGATGCATGGTGGAGGTAATACTGTTCGTTTGTACACTTGCTGTAAATATGAAATGGTTATTTCCGAAATTTGTATTCATATATTTAAATGAAATTTATTTATATTTTACTGCCATGTTTTATTGAAGGATATACGTATAGAATTCTATGTCTAGTGGTTTCAGTATGCATGTAATCATATACCAAATATACATTCTCTTGGTGTAGGGTATGTCAGTAAATTTCCTCCGGTATGAACATTAATCTGGCTTGATCGACTACTTTATTTTACTGTTTCGTCCAATTTCTTCAGTTTTACTTTAAATTTCGATTTTTGATTCAGTTTATCCAACCAGAAGTTTAGATATCATCCATTATGTCATTATTAGTTTGTTTACTGTAAAATATATACACACGAACGTTACTTTCATGATCGAGTTCTTTGTTGTTTTTGGTCACCACTTTCAAATGATCAGTTTGTTGTCCGAAATTATTTTCATATCGCATCCATACATTTTTAGTTCACAGCAACTCGGTACGTATAACATGTGTTATTTCTCCCATTGTTAACGGATACAATGAAAAAAGCAAGTGTACCGAGACCACACGAATATTCACCAAAAAGACAATGAACGGATAATAACACAACTATATTTACATAACATTGACAATGAATGAAGTATCAACAAACATTCATAGTGGAATATAATAAATATATAAAATATTGGAATCAATAATTTTTTCGTTGTTAATTCACGAACAAGATAAAAAATCAATACTTTCATCGCCGGGGAATTTCAAACATTTACAATTGTGCGTACACAAAACACTAACTCAGGTTTCAATGAAATTTAAACTATCATATCATGATTCGAAACAATTATAGATATATAAATACCACACAAATGGATATAGATTTTCTCGGTCAATTTCCAATACAATATTATCCCATAATTAGGTTCGTGGTTTGAATTTCCCCAATGAATGAACCTGGGCACTATAGTATGCAACATCTACAACGAAAGTGATGTGTCAAGAAAATGAAATTATCACCATTGAAAACAATTAGAAATATAAATATACTACACATTAATAGACCTACATATTGTATCGATCAACTCCTGATACAATATTGTTCCATTAATAGGTCAGTGGTTTGAATTTCTCTTAACCTATGCAATATTTAGCACGTACCATCTATAATGGAAATGTTTCAATGAAAATGAAATTATAATTCAAAACAATTTTCAAAACAACCATTCAAATTTTCTCGATCGATTTGTTATGCAATATTCTTCCACAATTAGGTTAGTGATTTGAATTTTCCTTATGAATGACCATGTGCGATATAGCACGCACCATCTACAATCGAAATATTTCAATGAAAATTAAATTATCAAAAACAACTAGAAATACAAATACTACACATTAATAGACCTACATATTTTCTCGATCAACCTCTAATGGAATATTGTTCCATAAATAGGTTAGTGGTTTAAATTTCTCTCATGAATGAACCTATGCACTATAGCATGCACCATCTCCATATATACCGCTAAGCTAATATGAGAGTAGATATGCGCCGGCGATGTTAACTAACTCCATTAGTGTCGTGTCAGGCGATGGCACGGCACATTGGATTAGCAACACTGGGCGTCGCGGGAATTTAAACGCGGATAGAGGGAGAGAGATAGAGAGAGAGAGAGAGAGAGAGAGATATAGTGAGAGACTGAGAGAGAGAGAGAGAGAAGAGAGAGAGAAGAATCCGATCCAAAAAAGTAACTATAGGCCTATACATTATAGTTATAACAGTTTAATGACCCGTTTTACGAATAATAAATTTGTTGATTAAGCGATGGATTAACTTGTCATTACCCTTGGTTACCAATGGCTTTTTTGTACCTCAATTGATAATTTAGCATAATAAACACATTTAGGTAATACGGCGTCTTAGTAAAACAAATATTGGATTGTGAAAGCCATATTTGTGAGAAATATCATTTTCCACCTACCAATGGAAAAAATTAATCTCTTATAAATTTTTTTCAGTGCTTTCAATTTCAGTTACTTTTATTTGCGAAATGTGTTGAATTGTAAGTTGAGGGTTGAAAGCTCCAAATAACCAGATGTCAAAACGTTCCTATGAACCTGACTATTCTTTTATTCAACGTTGTTCGTTTATCATGTTTTGTACTTGACTTCACTTTCCAATGTCTACATAGCAGTCAGGAGAGAAAGAGGTATACAGAGAGAGATAGAGAAAGATTGAGAGAAAGAGAGAGAGAGAGAGAGAGAGGGAGGGAGAGAAGGGGAGAGGGAGGGAGAGAGGGGGAGAGGGAGGGAGAGAGAGACAGACAGAGAGATGTAGATAGAGAAAAAGAGAGAGGGATTGAAGAAGAATAGATCCAAGATTAGTAATTGCCTAGAATTTGAATGTGATTCATATGGAAAACTTCTCGTCTACAAAGAAAATTACGTTCTTCTTCTTGCTTTCTACTGAGTCACTTTCGTGATGGTGTCTAAAGAAAACTAAACTGACTTCTCAAGTTGTGTGAATTGCGAGAAAAAATCTGATTCAAGTAATACGATCGACATTCGCATTCCATCTTCTGTATATCCTCTTTACCCACATCGTGCGAAAACCAGAGAAAAGCACCATTTCAATACCATATGCACATAACAAAGGGATCAAGACAAAAGCAGTCGTCGTCGGTTGAATCATGATCTCTCTCTCTCTCTCTCTCTCTCTCTCTTACTCTATCCCTCTCCCCCTTTCTCTCACTCTCTCCTCTCTCTCTCTCCCTCTCTAGTTAAATCCTCCCCGCATTCACTGTCCAAAATGCACCTCCATTGATTTTACAATTTCCCATTGGAAAATATCGGCTTTTCATTTTTCAACACTCTGCCTAACGGGAGAGTCTACACTAGATACGTTCGCCAAACGTTATCATCTATCTTCGACAATCGACGTAGATCTTTATTCACCATCAACAAATACACAAGCGAGCCTCCAATTCGCCTCCTAGCGTTCCGTTTGCGTCTTTCATTTTGTTATAAAAGCAATCGGAAAACCAAATAGATGTCGAATATATATATATATATATATATATATATATATATATATATATATTCGAACCAATAGTCGATCCACCATCCAATGATAGTTCTCAGCTCTACATCCATATAAACAACACACATACATATAACGGATGCTATCCGTATTTTAAATCCATTTGGAACGAATGCTTACTACTTTTGTGTGCACAACTGAAAATAGTTGAACGAGATAAAACTTATAAAAATATAGTTTTTATTTCATCTTGAATGTGCATCGCATACATGACACAGAACCACTGTTCATCACTCGAACAACAACAATATGTTCCGAGATTCAGACGAGCCAAGTTGAATGGCATGATGCGATTTATATGCATGTATGGAACAATGTTTTTCAGTGTCGAGTAAAAAAACGAGCTGGTAATAAAAAAAACGTATCTCATCTTTTATTCGATTTCCTCGAATACGGCCGTTGATTTGGAATGACGTGAAGTTTGGGCAATCGCAGACAACCATGACCTTACGTAATGTGTTTCTCAGTTGACGAGGACAAGACGACAATGGTGTATAGAAATATAATAATATGCTAAGCGTTTTTTAATGACCAGTTTTCGCTAAGTGTTCCGTGAGTATATATATATATATATATATATATATATATATATATATATATATATATATATATATATATATATATATAATATCGGTGAGGTAATGGCAGTGATAAGATAAGTGATAATAACGAGAAGTTAATGACGAGTATATATACGACATTAGAATCAAAACAGCTTGGAGACGTGATGTTTTCAGACGATTGTTCTCAAAGAGAGCTAACTGAAGGTTTTTTTGTGACGTCATATAAGGAAAAAAACAGAAGTGACGCCATCGCGATGTTGTTTGGCTTACATAGAGAAGAGAGAAGGGAAAAATGTGAGTGCAATTTCACGCAGCTGCCTCTCAAATCAAGTCAAAGGAGGCGACAATGAACGGACGTATAACTCAAAAAAGTCTTCGTTTCACACAGAGAGTCAGAAATCTGGAACGCTAGACTGACTCAAGTTCTTCAGAAAATATCTTCATGTAATATTTATTATAGACAGTGGTTATTTTGTGCCGGAAAGCATCGGGACGGCGTTCCTTTTTTGAAACCGGTACGCACGTTCCAGTTCCAAAATCATGAAAAATCAACGATAGGGTGGATTTTAATGATCCAATTATTCTATATTGCTATGTAATAGGTCCATAGTTTTTAGAGTTGAATGAATATTTTCTTATTCTGAGAATTTTGTACCATTATTTGTTATAAATAATCATCGTTCAATACAGATGATATTAATTTCGGATACGTTATTTTGAGAACGTTTTAAAGTCAAATTAATCGATCTGATATATTTTTTCATAATATTTTTGTGGTGGCGGTGGAAGGAAAGTAGGAAAAGTAGAAGGGATGGTTTACTTGGAAGTGAGTTCCGGTTCCTTCTCATCTACAAATCAAGCTCTGTATATAGATATAAGTGAGTGATATTAATCATTGTAATGAAAATTCAATAAGCAATTCCACTCCGGTCAGGCTCACACAAGTGAGGTTCATTCGAGCGCATTCTCATTTGTTTGTTTATTCTCCCTGTAAGAAGTCGTCTACTCGATACTAGGAACAAGCCGAAGGCATTGGTTGGGTTATTGATAGGATTCTGACGTCACATACAGGGGGAGAAATACACGGGGGAAGGGGGAGGGGGGAGGGAAGTTCAGGAGCTACATGAAGTAATACTTTCCTGAACACACAACTGAACATTCAACGACGAGTTTGACGACACAAAATTGGCGGTAGTTCAAAAAAAAAGGGAAGATGTCATAACGGTGAAATCAACCAACACCGAAAAGGATCTGTGAATGTTTTGTATAAAATCTTCTATATAAAACTGATATCACCCCACCCTCCCCCACCCACACCCTTTGCAATTCGACGCAGACGAAGACAGCGCACACGCAAAGAAAGAGAAAGAGAATGCGTTTTCTAAAGAAGAAAAGTTAATAAACTTTGAGCAGTCGCGGGCATCGCGCCAGACTAAACATAAGTTATTATGGGGAGGAGTTTATACTTTATATTATACATTAGAGACGAGATGAGCAACATTTTAGGCCACAATCAAATGGATCACTTCCGTTCATGGACAATACTGCATGCAGCCTCCAGCCGTCTGGAGCAAAGGATCTGTGATGGGAGATCGGCAAAGGATGTACAAATATGTACAGACGTCGAGAATTGTACATTTTATCATTTTCCTATTACTTACTAGGCCGAGTTGTACCAAAATTGTAATTGGATGAGGGATAGCGAAGAGTTCCATACTACTCTTACGGAGCTTTGTCTGTCTTTTTTGTACTCACTGCACAGGGTAATACGGTTTAACTGATCAACATGAAAGTTTTTTCAATATTATTTGTCACCCAAATAAAAACTGTGAATATATTCTTTCAAATTTGAACATGTATCATTTTGTTCAAATAATTGTTGAATTTTGAAAATGTCCATAAGAATAACATGCAAGACAAAAATTATATGGAATTATTTTTCGAAAATTGAAATATTTCCAGGATTCAATTGCATGAATGATGCACAAGTTATGGGAAAATCTACGTTCAACGATTTCTCGTAATAAAACGTTGGTGAAGGCTCATTCTAGTCAGCCCTCATACTGGATTTTTTCTCTTCTACTTCGCATTTGTACTTCATTATTGAACTTTTCAGTCTACAAATATCCAACTTCAGATTGTATTTGATATCAAGTTCATTCAGTCATTCAGTCATGGAAACCGTCTTGAAAATGTCATCATTCATCACGCGTTGGTACACAAGCATAACAATGATCGCAACTTTCTGTGGTGTCGAAGTTCATGGAGGTATATTATTATGCATGAAACTGATTCTTATATTCATTGTATACTCTGACATTTTCTCATTTATTCAGTCTGAGGTGAAAAACAACGAAGACTATAGCTATAGCTAATGGATATTATTCAAAACAGATTGTGCATTGTTAATCTAGAATTCTAAATTCAATTCTCATTTGGCAAAGACTGAAAATCCATAATGAAGAATAACCATGCCAAAATATAAGAATGTATGAGTTATTATGTTATCAAAAAAACAGGAGAAATTACTCAAATTTCGAAGTCCAATCACTCACATCTGGTTATTTCAGATTTATACGTATACGAATTACATTCTCCAAGTGAACATTCAAACAGCAAATATAAAGAATGGAGTAAAAGTTAGAGAAACTTCCTTCCTCCAACTCGAATAATCTCACGAAATGCCCTCCAGACTCCCGAGTTTTCATACATATTTAAAAAAAGAATTAAATTTTAAGATCATGATCCAGAGATGAGACGAGCACGAACACCTCTGTCTGGAGAAGCAGCTAAAAATAGTTCTGTCCGTCGCCTATGCCACTGCTGTATAACTCGAATCCCATATAATACGAAAGCGTCTGAAAACATACGCTTTTGACACCCATTCCTCTACATAGCGTAGTTACACAGAAATAAATACTGAAAGAGATCAGAAATAAATAAGATACTGGAAGCAGATCCGCCGGCACCAATAAAAATCTTCGTCTATACGCTGAATACGATATTAAATCTATCGCTTGCCTGAGGAACGATCCAATACCGACAGCTATACATTATTTGGAGGGCTGTATATGCGTTTATTGATTATTATTGGTCTCAATTACTTATGTACTTTGAAATGCCATTCTTTAAAAATGAGGGGGTGCATGCATGGTGCTCATAAAAATGGTGAAATTAATCTTCACTAAATTTTTCTATGTTCACGAACCAGTGTGATTGAATAAAAAAGTATATCAACTCCAAGATGCTCTGCAATTGAAATTGCGTTCTATTTTTGTGAATTCAATCAGTTTTACTAAGAATGGGATGGAATTCATTGACGTATTATCTTGAAACTGATTGAATTCACAAAAACAAAATATCATATCAATTAAAGAGTATGAAATTATCTTGGAGATGATGTACTTTTTTGTTCAATTACACCGGTTCGTGAAAAGAGAAAAAAAAAGTGAGGATGAATTTCTCCAGTTGCACAAGCACCGTGTATTCACCCCCTTGATTAGGAATTACTTGAAAATTATTCCTGTTTCCCTTAGTCTGTTGGAAACCCGACTAGAACTAGTATACATAATTCCATTAGTCAATATAGTGAGTGAGATTATCAACTAAATATCACTAGTACAATAAACATTCTCACTATTTTTCTGTATGGCAATGGAAATGTTAATTTATAGCTAACGGAGTGTCAAAACAATGTTCATGTACCTCAAAAGTAGAGAGAAGCATGAAAAATATATTTTCAGTATTTTTCCAATCTGCTCTTATATTGCGAGCAATATTCTTATTGTTTTTTCTTCAATAATATTAGTATATTAAAAAAAAATCTGGAATCATCTTTCATTTTGGCGATGTATTCAGTAAATTGTGAATTGCCAATTGTAATAGTTGATATATGAAACGATCTATATAATATTACAAAATTGATTTCGGATGGAACTGTCGAACAGAACTTATTACGCTAGCCAATACATCACAGTCAATAGCAGAAAGGTGAACGGACATGTCAAGCGGAAAATTTCGACCAATCGTGATATGTCGTCGTCAAAACGCTAGCCGTGAGGGGGGGGGGGGGTATGGGGTAGGAGGGGGCGGTCAAAACCAGTCACATGACATCCAATCTGCTGACTGACGTTTGTATCAGACTTGTATTCTCGGAAAATGAACGACGTCTATACTATTATAACATTAATACAAATATCATCCGTTATATTTTATAAGGAAAACGCAGTAGATGCGTTGTGAGATGAGCGATATAGGACTGATTATATGGAATGTGATGGAGAGCTAAAAACATACAAAACTACACAACATCGAGTCAGATACAAATGTGCACGCCAAATTCCATCGAAATCTGTGCATCCACTCAACCTGTGGAGCATGCATCTTCAAAGTCAATGATTTTTCATGACGAGATTTACAATTTTAAATACAACTACATCTTTAAAACCGAAAAAATTTCAAATTTACGGGCGTATACCGGAAGAGAGTATACTCGAATATCTGACATGGGGTTGGAATCTTTTGAATGGATGATCGTAAAATATGGTTACAAATAAGGTTTGTCGCCCAAGCTTGCCCCAAGACTTCAATGAGTTTTTCCACAATGATCAATATGTCTCAATTATTTATATTTTGTTCAGTGATCTTTTTTCTTGGATATACAATCATGGTCCCGCTCTTCCAAGTTCCACCTGGTACTAATACGATCACCAAACCAGGATATATCACACTATGACAGGCTTGAACCAACGCGTGTCGCGTAACAAAGGCAGACCCGAGACGTGGTGTCAGAACATCAAAGATAGCAAGCATAGAGAGTGATATTGGGAGCTTGATAATCAAAATTAATAATTATTCAATGTTAAACTGGGTGATTATGAACATCAAATACATGCAGAATATGATGATGGATTCTAAATTACTGAACAGGGTAGGAAAAACCTGAATTACAATTTCACGAATTTCAAAAAATTTTACAACATGAAAAAAATCTATTCATACAAAGAAACATTTTTTGTAACGTCATGACTCATGGTCTCTGGAGGACCAAAAAAAAATTGTCCTCATTTCTAAAATCAAGATGATAATGTCTAGTTTTCTCTAAAAATGATGTGCAGAAATATCGTCATCAATCATTAAAATCCAGTTTCAGGATTTTGATGCCCTTTAAAACCAGTGTTCAACTGCTTCTACTGGCTGAGTACCAGCATGGTATAGTAAACAGTCTCTGGACATAAGAGCCGTTAATTCATTCACCTTTCTATACGTATGAGTGTGTGCGTGCTCCAACCTTCTTGTATCCCTTCATTAACTCAAGTTTCCTACCCCCCTCTAGGAAACGTGAAAGTTATGTAATCCGGTGCTCTGTCAATGACTCTGCCGTTGCCAGTAATCCGTGAGGCGCGACGAGTGCGAGGGTGCCAACAAATTAAAGTTCGCACTACCACTGTGCAAACTTATCCTGAGAACGTGTCGTATGAAGATTTCGCACTCTGTGTTACCGGGGGAGGGGGGAGGGTGAGTGGAGGTGGAGGAGCTGAAGGGGGTCTCAAGTGAAGAAGGCTCGAGGAAAACTTGGTAATCTCTCCCTTGTGATGTTTTTTTTTGGGTGGGAAGGGGTAGGGTTAGGGCCATGTAATATCTCGCGTTATTATATACTCTTAAGCGTGTATGGTTCTGTCTTTGTAAAACGACGTCACGCCTTTCCCCTCCCTCTAACACACTACCCTTACCACCCTCCCCCTCTCTCCCCCCCCCCACCCACCTTTCCTACCCGTAACTCTTCTGGAAGCTGCTGTAAATGAAATACGTCTCATCTTAGCTTCTATTCACGGTTTCAATACCATCGTAATCGAGTTACGAAACTAAGTTCTTGTTGGTTCGTACCTCCTCTCTGCTCTCCTTCTTCCTCCCCCCCCCCTCCATCACAGCCACCCTCGCCTCACACCCTCGCCTTGTAAGAAGTCTCCACCCTTAACTTACCACACTTTATATTCCTCGTGAACGCTTTTTGTTGTAAGGTTACCAAACCTGATATAACGAAGATGTAAAAGTCTAGTAAAATAACATTGCTACACGTTTTCGAGTAGGCTTATACACGATTCAGGCAACATTTTCACACCGAGACTTGCTTAAACTTTTAAACATACCGAGAGACGAGTAAAGAAGAGGAGCACTTAAGCATGGGTTTTAATCGATTTTTTGTTGAGTCTTCTGTAAGTAAATAGACAAATTGATTTAGTTGCGACATCTACTGTGATAGGAGTAAGCGTAATTATATCACGAAACATAATACAAGCGGAATATACGTGTTCGAATTAAATATGCGAGCTGGAAAGTATGACTGGAGTCGTATGTGTCTACTATATAAAAGTTGACGGCAACAACGGTGATACAAATTTGTTATGCATCACAAATATATTCATACATAAATAATACAATGCGCGATGTAATGTGGGTTGTATACGGTGGAAAACTAGTGAAAACATTATTATAAAACTCCATCAAGTCAATTATTATATTGTTGTATAATATTATTATTAACCCAGTTTTTATTATTCTTTTCTCAGTGGAATAATATTATACATCACAACTGTATTTTAAAGTAGACTGACAAACAAATAACCATTTCAAATGAATTGGGGATATAATAAGTTAATAAACTGTATATATTGAGAGATCGGATACGAAAGAACTGAACATTTCTGGGAAAATAATTGGATGGACGGTGTGACGACTCAATTTTACCGTACTTGAAAAAACGATTTTTCTCCACGCTCTACAGGTCCAACAAGGGAATATTTTTCTTGAAATTCGGATACACATATGCCATTATCTGGCCCGATACTATGCAGTTTTGAGGCGCAATCAGTCGGAGTAGATTTTCAGGGGAAATAGATGCGAAATTTTGAAAACCAATATAAGAATGACACAAGGTGGAAAATGGAAGAAACCAAATTCCGAATATTTCCAAATTTCCACGGTTTTTGAGAACACAAAAGAGACACGTACATTATTCAAAAGTTTTACATAAATCGAATGAACAATTTGAGAAAAAATATTGGGTATTTTTTAACATCAATTGAAGTTATCGACAAAGCTATTAAGATATGATCAAAAACATATAGATCCAACTGGATCATGATACGATTGAATTATCCAAAAATGAATGAGGTGGTCAGTGAGTTAATAGATTCAAAATCAAAAAGTGTACACCTTTGACATTTTCCCACTACATTTCATATAAAATCTCTCGTTCATCTCACAACGCATATACTGCGTTTTCCTAATAAAAGACCATCGCAACTCGTATATGAGATATGTTTCACAGCCTAATGGAGATTGTACATTTCTTGATCAGTAAATAACCATATCCCGTAGTTCCGGACAGTGTTTTGCTCTCGGAAAACAATGGCTCAATGAAAGTCAATATTACCCGGCACGTTAGGGGATGTTTTATCGTCTTCCTCACCATCACCGAACAATTCTTCGAGATGAAATCCTTCCGAATATAGACGCTGAATTGCTTTTGAAATGTAGTTATGATGGGAGTTAATGAGCCTAACGATTGAATAGCAGTAATGCATAGTAATAATGATTATTGTTCGCTAGTATTAAGCACTGAAAGTAAGAGCAGAATGTCTTCTGAATCCCAATATGGCCGAAGAAATGTTCAGAACAACACCAGCAATGTTATATTCTCAATAAATGACATTGTTGGAATGTGCGCGCGCTCTATTTTGTGACTACACAAGTTCCACTTGACAGCGTACCAGCTGCTTTTATTGTATTTAATTTCAATTGTAATTGTATTTGTCTTCTAATTTCAGTGCGTATACTGTCAGTGTTTTTTTTTCAATGCTATATTCATCCCTCTGAAAATGAGAAAACCTACTCTTGCCAAGATCTACATTTTGGATCAACTGTTGATAACCACTGAAGAAAAAAATATTCGAAATATTTTGTCCCGTTTTTTACCGTGTACCGACAGAATAATTTAGAACGCTTACACATAAATTATTGTAAAATTTTTAAATCTGTCAATGTTAATGTTCACACTGATAGGCATGTCATCAGATGATTAAAGATTTTCATAATTCTTGCCGTTCTATTGATACAGATTTATTTTGAAAAATCCCATGAAATTTCGTGAAATTTTCTTGTCAGCAACTATGAACTAAGAACTAACCACTCCATGTGACCACAACCGTATAGTAATAAACAAAATGCGCGGTCAAATTGAAACCAATACTTATCCGTGAAATTGTTAAATGTATATCAATGAGGGTCTAAGACGTCAAGTGTTACGATACATTTCAACCATAATATTATATCACTTTGGTGGGAATGAATTTCAAACCAAACATAAACTTGAGGTCAAGAGGTGACATTCGGATGAGATAGTTTTGACGGATATTTTAATACGTTTGAAATTAAAGGCTAGTTCACATACTCGAGAAACGAATGACATAAGTTTGAAATTTATCGTCGGAATATACATCAAAGTGGTCGAATTGTCCATCGAGGGTATGTATATACACGATTATTAAAACTGAAATGGTCGAAATTTCACCACATCTGTGGAATATAAAACCAGCAGTAAGAGCGAAAAATTGATAGGTGGTTGTATGGCTACCATTAACTGAAGTCTCAAGTATTTTTGTAGGTATAAGTATAAGTAAAGTGTAATAAGTTTAAGTAGAGTATACTATGTGCGGTACTGAAGAGACATATATTACATCAGTTGTCGAACTACGGCAGTCATAATTGAATTCATCAGTAGCAATAATGTGTATTCACTGATGGTTAATTTGTGCCGGAACGTACCGGAACGGCGTTCCGGTTCCTTCTCTGAAACCGGGAACGGCGTTTCGGGTCCTTCGTTGAAACCGGTGCGCACGTTCCAGTTTCAAAATGATAAGCAATCAATGATAGGGTGGATTTTCATTGATGCAATGATACTTTTGCCATGTAATTTAATTTGCACAGATGAATACACATTCTCCTTTTCTGAGAATTTTTTTATCATTCTGTGATATGAATGATTATCATTCAATAAAGATGAAAATAATTTTGAATACATTCTTTTACATACGTTTTGAAGCAAAAGTAATTGATCTGTTGTATTTTGTCCGTGATATTTTCGTGAAGGTACGGGGGGAGGGGGAGGTAGGAGGGATGGTTTACTTTAGAGTGCGTTTCGGCTCATTTTCGTTTACAAATTAGACCCTGTGTCATACTGTATTCCCACAATTTTGTGATTTTGATACTCATGTGCTATACTAATGTGACTGATGCACGCGCTGAGTACAAAAAAGTACCGTATCTTCTAATTTAAAATGGTTGAACCAATTTTTCCATTGTGCTTATTCAAACCAAACTAGCAACGTACTTAGTTGAATAACTATGGCAGCAAAAGCTGAGTTGCTGAAAAATACTATGTTTTTACTGAATTAAGTTGGTTGCTGATTGCTCAAGCACGTTCATCATGAGAATGTTGGAATATTCAACTCACTTGGATGTTTATTTTTAAATAAAAACTCACATTTTCTATCAATTATAACTTCTCCAACAGAAAAATTCTCAAGAATTAGTTTTGTGAACAACTTTATGCAGAAAACTATGTGTTCAATTTGGTGCAGCTATCATTGACAAAGTAAACACGAAAACTGCAAATTAAAACGAAAATTCTGTTGACCTATACACGAATTACAGCTTCCCTTCTATTTCTAATCTAACACGATCATACATATTTCAATCATACTAAAACCAACTCTGAGTAGGACCTATACCAAGAAAAACTTGCGAAGATATTCCTACAGCTACGAAAAAAAATCTCTCTCTATATATATAGGGCCACCTCAAAAAAATCCTCTCTACGCAAAAATAATTTATTATTCCATTTCAATGTCACTATAGTGTGACAAGTATTTTCAATTTTCCCCTCCACCCTAATCAACCCTACAATAGAACCACCCTAACAAACGTAAACTGCTAAAATTGCAATACTATTACTGCATTACGAAAGCATTATATAACGCACCAGTATTTCTACCATATTACAAACCGCCGGACTGTCCCGAAACAAATCCCGTACCAGATTGCTAATCACCAAGAGTAACAGTAATTACTACATAAATCCACTGAAAGCTTGTTTTTACTCCCTTGGGGCCGACTTCGTTTGGTTCATTCGATTTTGAATTGTTGGTTATACGTTCACATTGCAATGACATTAAAACTTGAATAGAGCACAAAGGCTTATTATCAATCAAAACTTGGGTTCTCTATTACATTATGCTTGAAAGTTTTACGGGTGTATAACGCAGGAGATTAAAAGAGATGCTGTACCCACGTGTAGCGTATATAAGGTTTATATGAAGCTGTATATAGAGTTATTTTATGGAGATCAAATTTTGTTTCGGAGATAAAAATGACAAAACAACTCCATGGAATCTAGATTAATTGTGAACAATTGCAAATAACCCTCTCAAAAATCAGGATTGGATGAATATTTTTTCATTGTATTTCTATATAACAAGTTCACTAAATAACTCGATATGAATATACATACATATATGTGAGCCTATATATATATAACGTTATATATATATATATATATATATATATATATATATATATATATATATATATATATATATATATATAGGCCTATATATATATATATATATATATATATATATATATATATATAAATTTATCAATTCAAGTTCTCCTTTTCTTTGTCAACTTGGGAAATCACCATATTTATTTACAAATGTTTGTCCGTACACAAGAGCACCACGTTTTTACGCGGACTTTTCCTTCTTTTTCTCACAAACAGTATTGAGAATTCATTCGAGTCTTCATACTTTTATATCATATCTCTTCATGTACTGTACAGTATGTAACTTGGTTTCTTTGAGAAAAGAATTGAATAATATCAAAAACCAAATTAAAACTAAAGAGTGTATCTCTATTTTAATGATTGATAACATTATTCATACATTCGGATCCGAATCCTTTCATATTTTCTCTCCGAAATTACAGATATGAAAATATTCAATCAAGCTAAAAATGTGATTGTGCAAACCGCAAATATTTCTTTTATAACTATATGTTTATATATATATATATATATATATATATATATATATATATATATATATATAGGCCTCTCTCTCTCTCTCTCTATATATATATATATATATATATATATATATATATATATATATATATTATATATATATATATATATATTTCTCGTGGAAAAGTATTAGATAAACTCGATGAAATGCTATAAAATATCCCGCCTCGTTTCGTATGATTATATTTTTCAGACGGTATAGATAAGATGGCGCATACATATTGGTGAGATGATGACTTCGGTGTCGCAAACCAACCAACGGTGTTGTAAAAGAAAAAGCCCACTTCGGGTCAACGGGAAATTACCTCGAGATGGCAACCCACTATATTATACGGACAGCACAAAAAGTGACAATTTCAGCCTATAGCGACTACATTGGAGAATTCAAAAGATGGGGACGCATTTTTAATGGTATCCATTGCGAGTGGAGCTATTTGGAATTTAATATCCAGTGATGACGTTTGTATAGCATGATATATATATATATATATATGTATATATATATATATATATATATATATATATATATATATATACACATGTCCATCCACCACTAAAAATTAATACGAGGGTATTATAGTGTTTCACATAGTAATAGAAATAAGTAATATAATGTTGTGCTAAAACGAAACATTTCGTATGTTTTTTACTACTACGTTTGAGAGTAGAGGATTGATGACTTTTGTTTCATTTTTGTAGAAAACTGTGTCCAATCAATGAGAAAGAATCAATTCAAGGAAAGCTGTGAAATCAACTATAGTTCGAATATTTACCACAGTTCCATTATTTGTGCTATTCTGAACATGAAAAATGTTTATAGCAACTTCAACAAGCTTTTTTTCACTATTGTTGCTGAACACCAGATATGAAATTTAATCACAAATGATGTACACAATTGCATTTTGAAAAATACAATTCGCAATACTCTACTGAAAATTCTCCACTGTTCACTGAATCTTTCAAAATCCTAACCAATTAAAAAATATACATACATGATATATCATGCCACGTGTTCAATTCATTATGAGAATTATAATTATATAACAAAGTATATTTCAATAATCATATCGTATGTTACATGAATCAGATAACTAGTTTTCGCAGATCGATTTCCCCCTGTACCCCTCGACTGTACAACGCATCTCAAACTTCATCCTCTTCGCATCATCGGTCAACAAAAAACAAAAACACCTCATGTCGCACGGCTATCGAAGTTCGTTGCAGCCAGGTGTAAAAAGACACGCGTTTCACTCCCCCTCCCCCTTCCCTCCCTCCCTCCCTCCCACACCGACCGCTGATACAAGTGGACGTACAATATTATAAAGCGAAACAAAGTACACTTGCGGCCATATCAAATGAATTAACGCGAAATTGAAATTAGAATTAAAATCAAATCTATATATACGTAGATTTAACCATCGCTACATTTCCACAGACTATGCGCGGACCGCATATGCACATTGTCTAGTTAGAATGTGTACAAAATAAGTATTTTTTTAAATTCAGGATGCGTTTTAATGTAGATTGATCGATCACTTTAGGTGACCGCAACCGTACAATCTGCGGGGTATTTTCATTACTCATCAGCAAACTCATCAACTTGTCTGGGCAAAAAAAAATATACATCAAGAGTTAATAAATAACAATTTATTGTTCACTCATTTTGGACTTGATGATGGTTATTGTTCGCTTAAAGACCCCACAAACAGCTAGGTTATTTAGGGTCCGATCGGACGATATATATGGATGATGTTTATAGCGGGAATCGAACCCACACCCGAGGTAAGTTCAATTTTCAGAGGCGGTAAATTTATTTGAGGTTCAACGATGCACTGTGACGTCAGATATGAATGAGGTGATGGGAATATTTGATGAAAGATAACTTCATCAGTTCTTTTAAACACTGAGAAAGTTGCGGTCGAAAGTCGTGACCCGTTCTTACAGAAACATCCAAGTATTGAATTCAAAGATGAAAAAAAAAACACGAAAAACATCCGTCAGGTTAGTCAATCATGGCGGGAATCGAACTCCGGTCCCGTAAATTTCGCTTCACTACGTTAATCACTGATCCACCCTTCTCGATTTTGTTTCATTAATCATCTCGTAAACTCATCAATGTGGCTAAATATGGGCTAATGAAAGTATACCAACGGTCAATAAATGACAATTTAATAACGTAGAATGAATGGTGTGTGTGAATAAATAACGGCGAATGATCACAGTGTATACAGCAGTGTAATTGGACACCACCGGAGAACATTAAAAATGTACCGGGCATATTTTTAGTTTTATATACACTGATATATACACCTACTGAATGAAGTATATCGATAACTGAATAAAACAGAAAAAAAGTATAAACAAAAACGTTAATCGGATTAAAGTTACGAAGCCATTTATTTGTAAAATGTATGCTGTTCTACTTTGATATATTCGATCAAACATGTATACACAGACCCATTGTCGATCAAACAGTTCGCCAGCTGATCTCCAGCTATGTGTGTACTTTATCGACTGAGTATATATATAAAAGTTATATATATATATATATATATATATATTATGCCTATACTTGAAAAAAAATTTGTTCAAAGAATTGTCAAACTGAATCTTTTGGAAACTCAACTTCTTGAAAACTGTACTTATGAAAATATATTATTCGAAAAAATGATCCCTCCCTCAACTCAACTTCTCGAAACAGAACTTGTACCAAACTATATTTTCTTCCGATACTATTCTTAGACTGTACACCTATACGTCCAATTAGGGTAGCAGGGGTCATCTCCTCGCCATGTACTTCCATGTACTCGTATTCCTTGAATGAAATATGGACAAATAGTTACGTTTCAAGTTCAGTTTTAGAAAACTTCAATTGACCGCTGGGTGAGTTTTTCCAATATACAATTTTCATAACTACAGTATTCACTTCAGAAAAGTTTCAGCTGACGTACTCCCTCTGCATTTAGCATAAAAAATGAAAAATAAACTACCAAGACATGTCACACGCAATGTTATAATGATAATGAACCTCACTTTCACCCTCATTACATTATTACCACTCTCCTCTAACCTGTAACACCTGTAGTGCCAGTGCAGTTCGCTACAGAAATACTGGATTGTGCTACTGCCGAGAAGTCAGCACGGCCGTTCCTTCGGTGTCCTAGTAATTGCAGATGTACGCGAAGGGAATTGAGGTGTACACTATTCTCATTTAGCCTCAAGTTAGAACTGTCTTGGTTGTATATCTTTCGTCTATGATTGCATACAAAAATACTATTGGTACTCCCGAGTTGGATTATATATATAAATATACGTAGAGGCATTACAGTTACATCAATTATTAAGAAAACATAATTGACCATTCATAAGGAATGACGATGTGGGAGCCTGACCTTAATGTGGGAAGTTCATTTGCGGGGGGTGGGGGGGGGGGGGCGGGGGGCGGGGCGGGGGGGGGAGGTCAAGCAAGGAAGCCGTCCACGTGGAACATGGTGCATGGGAAGTAAAAGGCTCTCATACCGTGGGAGGCATAGGACCATACATCCACACTTGACGTATTCCGTGGAGAAGAACGAAGCCATGTAGTTAGAGAAGGAAGGAGTAAGAAACCAGTTTTGTAGGATATTTACCCTGACATTTGCATGTGTTATGAATATACACAGCTTCTGATGAGGAAGACAGTGACACCGAGATTGTACACTTTTGGTCACATGAGATTTTTTTTTTTATTTCAATAAGATCTAAGCACGTTTGATCAATATTTTGTTCAGAAACTTTGCGTACCTACATGCAAGTTGAATCCTAGTTTAAATTGCATTCAATATAAGTATATTTTCTACAGGATTAATTTTGATGTAACTGGATCGACGATTTTTTGCGTCCACTACCGTACAGCTTGATCCAAAAAAGAAATACCTTTTTCCACCCTGGGAAGCCAGTTAACTTTGTAATTCAGTATATGATTTTGAAAATATTGGACGAAAAAAACGGACTGTTAATATTGAATCGAGTGCGATTTCAAAACTTGACAGAATGTAAGATGAAATGTACTGTGTGAATTTATGCGAATGTATAATAAGATGTATCCGAGGGATAGTTATAGAGCTAACTCATGATTAGTGAATAAGTGAATTAAGCAATGATTAGTGAATACACTTTTTTCGTTCTTTGACGAAGGGACATTTGATAATATTTGATTGAGAGTTCGCATAACCTCTCAGTGAATTACTCATGAATTGGTTTTCATTTTCCAGAAATAATTAATTGTCATGAAAGAGATTCCCGTGACACTTCATAGAGTGTATTGAAAAAGTTAAGACATATAAATTGAACCTATAGCTATCATTTTATTTCATCTGAGATCGTACGGAACTTTTGAGATTTCTTTCATTAAAAAAGTAAAAACTGATATTGAAGGATTCGAAGACAGATATTTTCCACAATATCTAACTATGTAAAAGTTTGGTTCATCTATAGTATTAAATAAATGTTTCGCCGAATTAAATTAAATATTTATCAGAATTGGAAAATGAAGTTTCACCAATGTAAGAGCGTTATTATTCATTCATTCCATTAAATTGACGGTATGTTACATAATTGATTGGAGAGAACTTGAAATCATCAACTCAAAGAGTCAATTTCAAAACTTGAAACCAATATATTTGTCTCCCTGGACCCGGTATTTTTTCTGAGTCGTGACGTAGACATACTCGATTCTGTTCAAGTTTCTGTACAGAATTGGTGATGCCTACGTCACAGGAGGACTAGATTGCATTATGATCTATCCAAATTGGGATGATGATTTCAAATTTCCTCCAATATTAGGGAAATAAATATCGTCATTATTCATTAAAATCAAGTTTTAGGGATGTGACGTCCTTTAAAACTAGCAATAAATATCTTTCTTTCAGAATATCGAATCATTTCCAAAGTCTGAAATTGTCAACTACAGCAATAAATCAGTAGACAGCCCGAATCGAGTGCTGAAATGAGGGCTAAGATAGCAATGTAAAAAAGCGAGACCCGTGAAAACTTTTCAAACACTGAATTGCCTATTATTAGAGCAGGTGTTTAGGCGGTTGCGCTTGACAGCCGTGTCACGGACCTGTGACTTTCCTAACAAAACCTCGGGGCTATAATAATACGTTAAATGTGCATGTAAAGCGCAAATCACCGAGAAATACTTATGAATTAACATGTGTCTACTTTAAAATTGTAACACAATTTTGTAACACAAGGTTATAATTTTTAATTTGATTGTGAACTCTGAAAAACTGTATCGAATATTATTTCATCCATTTTTGTTTAGATTAGTCCTCAATACTTTACATGTACGAGCACGAATTCGGATGCATATAGGCCCATGAGAATAATAATTTGATCAGTAAATAATAGAAACTTCATAGCTCACATCTGCGAAATCACCGAGCAATTCTTATAGATTTACAAAAAGTATAGTTTAAAATTATAAAAATGAATTTAAATTGAATTATAATCATTGAAAACTGTATCGGATATTATTTTATTCATTTTTGATATTGAACAAAATGTAGATAATAAGGCCACAATTCTTGATTAAAACGATCGAGTATGAAAAAAATTCACTCACGTTCCACAATTCATTTTCTCTAATCGAATGAAACAAAAAAATCACTGAATGAAAATGTTCTTACGATTGGTAAAATCTCGTCAACACGGGCACAAAATCATCGTGTTTTCATTGACAAATATATGAATAGGTTATATGGAAAAATTGAATCGTTAAATCATATAAATGAATGGACGGATACTATTTCCAGTTTCAGCCGATTTATTTCCTCAATTTCCTCAATTTTTTTTTTTGCATGTCAAGTATTTTATACAAAATATTGTACACCGTATTCCTCTCTAGTATTTTCCGTATTAAAATCAGCACTCCTAACAAAAGCGTGAATACTAAATATAGCTATTCGAATCAGAGCGAAGCGAAACCCGATTTAGCATAAAGCATGAATGGGACAAATATGTCTCCATCCAAGGTTCAACTGTAATCATTGTATCACCCTACCGCCAGTTGTCTACAACCCTCTGTTATCTAGACGACGGCTGACGTATGCAATTGTCTCTATGACAGGAAGAGATGGGACGCACAAAAAGGGATTCCCCTTGACTAAAACACGCGGGACAGCCGATCGAGATATGTCACGTGACACGGAAACAAACAAATCGAGACTACAAATACTCGAACTGTTTGATAGATACACTTTATATTACTAGCATTGTTATGTTATATATATAACTTGGAGTTATAATAAAGAGATACTAAAATAAAAGTAGCGAATGAAGAATATCGCATTCCAGTTGAATGAATTATAATTGGTAATGATAAACATATCGAGAACATGATTTCATTTCGAAATGATTTTCTATGAATATATTTTATGATAGGTAAATAGAAATGCTTCGATAGTTTCTTATACAGGAACTGACAATTCATAGAAATTATTATTAAATATCGCAAAAAATCGATACGTTCAAATGCATTTATACTATCCACATTATGATGTTTACTCTAACAATGACGCTAGAATCAATGCTCTATATAAACAGTATTTGCTTTGCTCCAAGTACACATCATCACTATAATAATATGCTGTAATGAACAACGCATAGAAGAAAAATGAATCAAAACTTCTCTCGACAACAAATTTATTTTATTAATACAAACTTTCCAATATAAAAAGTCTCAGACGAGATATTGAATTGATAATGGAATTGATATTGATGATTCCGTACGAACGCTCTGATAGCAGACGTTTAGTTTGAAAACTTCTGTCTGAAGAGATACTGATTCCTCACTCATTCCAATAAGTGATATTTTAGATTTAATATATCTCGTCTGAGTGTTTATTCGCGAATTCAAGTCGAAATATGGAAGAATGTTGTAAATATGTGCATGCCACCAGTTCTCTCTCTCTCTCTCTCTCTCTCTCTCTCTCTCTCTCTCTCTCTCTCTCTCTCTCTCTCTCTTTCTCTCTCTCTCACTCTCTCTTGTTCTCTCTCTCTCTTGTTCTCTCTCTCTCTCTCTCTCTCACTCTCTCTTTCTCTCTCTCTCGTTCTCTCTCTCTCGTTCTCTCTTTCTCTTTCTCTTTCTCTCTTTCTCTCTTTCTCTCTCTCACTCTCTCACTCTCTCTCTCTCTCTCTCTCTCTCTCTCTCTCTCTCTCTCTCTCTCTCTCTCTCTCTCTCTCTCTCTCTCTCTCTCTCTCTCTCTCTCTTCTATCTGAAAATCAGATTGAAGGCAGTTGTAGATTTCTAGTATCAATATAATATGCACGACTTATCGCAATATGGCAAATAGTTCCATTCTTGCAGCATACTTGTGCGACACAGGCAATGTCTGGAAGGGGGAAACAATTTCACTTCATACAAAATGGTCGTACTTAATTGGAATTCCATTGATTTGGAAATTGAAGAAGAGAAAAGCCTATATTTACTTTTACACAAGTTTTGACAGGATAATTTTTTTTTCACAAACACTGACATCTGAAAAAATTAATCAGAAATTTAATTTATATTTCAGCGCACGATTCTCAATCAAATTTCTTCTTTATCCAAACTTTTAAACACCCTCGTACTTTTTTTTGCCTCGGAGAAAGTTTTTTAAACCTTCAAGAAGGCAGGGGAAGAGTATTTGAGAGAGTAAAAAAAATGGCTTAATACTTTCTTGATCGTGATGAAATGACAGTTAATATTATAGATATCCGAAAATATGATCTTATAAGAACCTGGAAATGGAGCTAATCTCCTCTCCCTATATACTTCCTCATTCATCATTCATCCAACCTATATATATTGGGCCTATAGATCATTCATTACCTTAATGATGAACTCCCCTCTGTCACCCCAAGTCATTCTTGGGTTCGTGTCCCGCCTAAGGCATGGACGTTAGTGAAAATCATCTATGCTACATCTGCTCATTTCTTTCTTCTAATGCTGCTTAACGACCCCACCAACAGCTAGGTTATACGGATGAGCGGGTGATAATGATACGATGAAGTGATGATAGGTGAAAGGACGTTTACAAAAACCCATGCCTTATGCAGGACTCGAACCCACGC
This sequence comes from Brachyptera putata, assembly GCA_907164805.1. NCBI lineage: Eukaryota > Metazoa > Arthropoda > Insecta > Plecoptera > Taeniopterygidae > Brachyptera > Brachyptera putata. The sequence continues at coordinate 4,834,718 of OU015471.1, read as the reverse complement.
CCAACGGTGACTTCAGTTACTACCGCTAGCGATTGACTTAGCCACCGGGGCGGCTACATCTGCTCATCCGTATTACCTAAATAACAATTATTATTGTTACCGTTACGAAAACAATAATTATTATTAAATTGATTGATTGATTGGTGTTTGCCTTACGACCCCACCAACAGCTAGGTTATACGGGGGTACAAATCAGCTGATGGAACTATGGAGTGATGATAAGTGGAAGGACGTTCATAAAAACATATATGCCTTATATGTGGGACTCTAACCCATGTCCAACGGTGACTCCAGTTTCTGAAGCGGTGCCTCAGTTGACTGAGTTACCTAGGACGACGAATTAATCCATTGCAATCCTAATATAAGAAATAATATGTGCAAATAGTGCTGTAACACACTGTCAACTCATTCTATAGGAAGACAATTAATACAGCAGCTATACCAAACAAAGGTTGACTTCGGAGTCTTCAAGAAAGCCTTCTTCACTCACTCTGTCGAACATCTCATCCTAATTGTGAGCACAGAGTAAGTTCTATCCACTTAGTACGAGTTTTGTGCGGCATTAGTGAGTGGATGAAGAGGAATGAGGGGGGGTGGGGAGGGGGAGTATTAAAACGTGCTCCAGACTAACTAGAGAGTCTTTTAGAGATGTGGGAATCCTATGCTCTTCTTTCCAATCAATCCCCATCCATTGGATCCGATTGATTCTCTCTTAACTCTGTCCGTCAATCAGTAATATCGGTCTCGATATCTTTCTGTGGGGGAGGGGGGAGGGGGGAGGGGTGAAGAGGCAATGCCACAGAACATGACCGGCCTAAGAAAACAAGAGAGTTGAATTTGATACGAAGGCGATGAGAGTAAGAAAGGGGAAGAGAGAAAGAGTATGAGGGGTAATCAAGACTCAAATGAGGTAAACAAATCCAAAACGTAGATACTTGGACACAGTCAATAAACTAGTATGAGTTGCCTCATTCGTCTATCATTTTCCATTATTATTTTTTCTTCTCTTCTACTATTCTTCTTAAAAAGACATATTCCATTTCCATCAGAATATGTCACGTGATAACTGGACCAGTAAGCTTACGACGAACTAAAAAATGTGCTGAATGAGTTATTCAGTGATTAAGGTACAAAAACATCACTGGTAATCAAGGGTGATCCACTAATAAATCAAGTAAATCGCTGGTAAATCCGCTGGTTATCACTTAATCAACAAATATATCATCTGTAAAACTTGACCCAGTTCTATATTAATTGTATTAATTGTATTCATTCAGATTGAAAAGTATATATTTCAATTCTACAGCCGCAATTTTCATGTGTATATATTTTCCAGATTGAAATGCTTTACTCAAAATCTTATTACTATATTCTCACACTTTTCCCGCACAATTCTGTTAAGAGATGGAAGTTGTCTCCAGCTCAAGCCATAGCGTATTATTAACAGCATGGTGAAAATAAATGTGACAGTCCCAAGTAATATATATCCCATCCAAAGGTATTCTTCCAGAAAACTTGAGAAAATCCAATGTTATAATAGGCGAAGAGGGTGGAAAAGTGTGAGGTGATTGTACAGTGGAAGAGAAAGAATGATGGGGTGAGAGGAGGTAGGGAGGGGTAGGGGGGAAGGGAGGGAAGGGAAGGGTAATTCCAATGTGGGCACGAGGAAGTAAATTGAAGACTTATTAATCGTGGGAGTACGAGATAACTCAAAAAGGGTAAGAAAAGACGCATTACAGAAAGATAATCGCAAGTTAAATGATGCTATATTCATGATGATGATTATTGTTTGCCTAACGACCCCACCAACAGCTAGGTTATACGGGGGTACGAATAAGCAGATGGATATGAAACTATGAAGTGATGATTAGTGAGAGGACGTTTACAAAAACACATGCTTTATGCGGACTCGAGCCCACGTCCAACGGTGACTTCAGTTATTGAAGCGGTGCCTCAGCTGAACGAGCTACCGAGGGTGGCTGCTATATGCATAAGTAACAAGATATTAGTTGGTGACAATTGGTGTCATATACTTGAAATGACAATAGAGGTTCTTGTGATGAGATATTCTTGTATTCAGCAAGTGAATGGAAGTAAAGGTTTGACACACTTAGGCAAATGCGTTAGGGTACGAAGCATCGAATGTTGTAATAAAGAATTGGAAAACGATTATGCTTTCAGAATTTCATGTCAAGAAAAAATGCTACTGGCGCTGTGAATTGAACTGAAAACAGATTTTGCACTATAAATTTCGATACTGGTTTTTTAGAATGGATTTCGTCCCAAAAATGTTTGAGAGGCATTGTTCGCGGTCGACAACCCGTCAGACGCTCCAATATTTAGAGCCCCCTCCCTCCCCTTCCCCCCCTCCCCCCCGGCTCCTCCTTCTCCTATCAGAAGCTATAGCTCAAACCTATCATAACAATATTATATCCCGATACTGTATCAGTACTGATCCATCTGGTGCTATTCACAATTCGCATATCGTAACGTGCACAGTGGGGAGGGGAGGAACGGGGGGAGAGATCGATTTGTGTGCACGCAAACTATCCGTCTCCCCCCCCCCCCCCTTCCATCCCGTCTCATTCACCCACCCTTCCTCCCGCACCACCCCCATTCCATGCTCAGTGGTTGGAAATACGAGGATTTTATTTACCTACTCAATGAAAAGAGCCAGTAATGGTCGAAAAGGGGATAGAGAGGGGATAAGGGGAGCACCACCAGGAATGTTATGTCGACATTTTTATGGTGATGAAAACGTGCGACGCGATGGAAGACTTTTATAAAAATAATATTCACATTTTTTTTTCAAGGAAAAATTGAATTATAACTAGATAACCCTTAGGTATACTGTTCTAGTTAGAATGAATATGGAGTGAACAAGTAAACTGGCGAGTGAGTTTGCAACCAGTTTTACGAGAAAGTCAGTGTGAAGTGTTGGAAAGTCAAGTTCACCTGGTTAGTGTGCATCATACGCTCGTGTGACATTGTAGGGGACGTTGTAAGATCCAACTCAGTTGAAATGAAAGAACACTACATTCAATCTTCTTAGAAACAAAAGATCCTTATAACAAGATCTCTCGTCTTTTCTGAATTAGGTCACTTCGAACACTATCCTTTCCTTTGACAGATTTCAACAGTACATTATTGTATTACCCTTTCTAGTTACACAGGTTCGAACACAGTTATCGTATCTCAAACGAGGGATGCCACTACGCCCCCTGTTCTAGGGTTAACAAGACTTTATATCGTATACTATATAGTTCAGGGCTTGATGTCTCATCTCTTTCCTCTGATCAGTTCCATTCTTGGATATTCTCTCTCTCCCTCTCTCTCTCTCTCTCTCTCTCTCTCTCTCTCCCTCTCTCTCTCTCGCGCGTCACGTGGTTTCCATCATCTTCTGAATCTCAGAGTTTTACGGCAAATAGTAGAACAAACAACATCTTTTAAAAGGCAGAGTTTAGTATAAGGATGTGTTTGTGGAGAGCAGGGGGAAAGAGACAGAGTTTGGAAGGGGGATTGAGAAGAAACAGAAGATGTATAAAATGTAAGAATTGAAGTAGTCGGGTGTTTTATCAATTAAGAAACACACACTGTCTCTAACTCTCTCTCTCTCTCTCTGTCTCTCTCTCTCTCTCTCTCTCTCTCTCTCTCTCTTATATTTCCAAGCAAAACACATGGTATATAGTTATGACGTAAAAGATGTAGTAGAAAGGTACAAAGTTCATGCAAATCGAGTATGAATACCAGCCAGATGTCTGGGAATTTGATTTTATGAAATGGCTGGAGGAAAAAGACGCGAACGTCACTTTGACATGCAAGATGAGGAACGAGATACGATAACGATCAATCTTCAAAATTAACGAATTCTTTTTTTTTCCTTAGAAATGGTTGAACTGTAGACGAACTGTACCAATTTCCAAGTGATATATTGAGACTTGGAGATAATAATCCAATTAGATGTATTATCTCGTATGATGTGAGAGAAAATGTTCGATATAAAATAATTGAACCTGATTTGTTTGTCCTGTGGGAAGCATGATGAAGAGGGGACATGTGCTTTGGTTCACCCTAAAAGATTCTAAAGTCAATTTTCATTATCTACAATACCACTTATGATTCAATTCAACAAATTTGTGTTACTTTTCAGATTTCATTATCATAAACTTCACTCTCAATCAATTCGCCATTATCCGTTGTTAATAAATGTTGGTTCATGAAAAAACTTTTTGTGGTAATTTACTCAAATTTTGATTTGATAATCAAAGTTTCGACTATTTCAAGTATAAGTAGTAACTTTAACGATCATAACGGTATTATCATCATTCTTAATTACTTATGTATCAACAGCATCACTTTTCATATACCCTCTGGTCTGTAAGATTATTCAGACGTATTCGATTCAAACTCCAGAAAATAAACTAGCAATTGCTTACTTACAATCTTCCAGTGATAAACCGACCTAATTTAGGACTACAATGTGAATCCTCTTTCATTTAAGTGCCTCCAACGTCCTCCATATATTGCATTACCAAGGACGTAAGACAATAAGCAAACAATTTCTCATCCGTCACCCCAATACATCGAGTCCTTTGCCTGTACATTGCAGTGAGTAAATAGCTCTATCGAAGCGAACCACTATGCAATAAACTCGAGCCTCTCGTGCGTATTATATACTAGCACGCGCCTGGCGGAATGTTTGGGAAATTAAAAGAGTTTTGCGATCGTAAAAGCAATCAATGGTTGAAGTATTTCCTCGTTGAGGTGGAGGGCTTTTTACAAACTAAATAATTATACATGTTTTTTTTTTAATGAAGAAGTCAGTGGAAAAATTCGTTGGTAATTTTAGTGAAAATTTGGTTGATGAAATGAAAATGAAAATTTGGTTAACCGCTAATGAAAACAATTGAAAAAAAAGGTCAAAGAAACTCTCAGTGAATCAATAATATGATCCAAATCAAGGGGTGCAAACTTTTTCTCAAATAGAATAGAATGAATAGTTATAGGTGGTGGTGCCGGCTTTTCTAAAACAATTATGAATACTATGTAGAAATAGATGAAGTCATGCATATAGATGATTCATGAATCTTAAACAAATCAACATGAAAAAATGAACAATTGAATACAGTATCATTGTAGAAAATCATAATCAAATACAATACAATAGAAAACACTTTTTTGAGTGAGTGAGTGTATACGTGGTTCACTATTAGTTGAAATTGGTTGAAGTATTATTTAATTATAAGATGAAACGGCGATGTATAGTATCGGTGTAGCCCCTGAAATATACTTCTCAAATTTATAACCACTTACTATTGCTAATCTATTCGATGTGTGTACGTATGATCGTCCGTAAAGTTCGTCCCATTAAATATTCACTGCTATCATTTGATTTTTTTCTTATTAATAATCACATGTATATCAGATTCTATCAAAACACCATGATCAACTCATCAGACGAATCCGAGGGGTTTACAACTCGCAAATTAGGTGTACACCTGATCTCAAGATTTCAGGGATTTCAAGAGATTTCATAGGGATTTCAATGGGATTTCATGGCAAGTGTACACCCAATTTCAAGATTTCAGGGATTCCAAGAGATTTCAATGGGATTTCAATGGGATTTCATGGCAAGTTTACACCCGAATTCCAGATTTCAGGGAAATCATTTGAGATTGCATAGGGATTTCAATGGGATTTCATGGCAAGTGTACCCCTGATTTCAAGATTTCAGGGATTTCAAGAGATTTCATAGGGATTTCAATGGGATTTCTTCGGGATTTCAATGGGATATCATGGCAAGTGTACACCCGATTTCGGGAGTTGTTAACCCCTCGGACAAATCTACCCCCCACGAAACTGAATCAAAACAACTACAAAATAATTACAATCCGAAAAAATCAACCGGCCGTGGTACATTAAATCAGAAACGCTATCGTGTGATATATTATAATACGTATCACACCCTCAGCTGCGCTATCTGGTGTGAGAACACGGCACACGACTCACCCCTTTATTAACCAATTATTTTATACAACTATTCGACGACGCTATATACTGGTTATAATTCGCGTACCCTATAATTAATGGATACTTAACAATAGGGAGACTTCAACGCCGAGCCTCGCAGAGATCAATTAACTTCTCCTCCTTCCAGGGAGGAAGGAACGGGAGAAACTGGATATCGGTATATAGAGAAGGGATTGGGAAAATGTCAACGGGCGACGTTACCAATATTGACAACAACGGTTGCTATTGGGAGACAGGAAAGAAAGGGGGCTGGTGAGATGTGACTTTTTATAATTATATTTTTTGTTATTGATGTTAATTAATGGATGTGAATTTTATGTCAAGGGTCGATCATTATACATCTACAGTTTTTTACTGTATTGTAATGAATATATAAAGCGTGAATAAGCATTTACTATTCAAAGGTATATATACACATTTGAAACCTTAGAGACTTTTAATTTATTGGACACACTAGACATACTGCATGGTTGAATGTCATGTTTTCATAGTAGAACTATCAAAATATAGATTCACACTAAACATGCTTTTTCGCTTTTCAATAAAAGCCCATCCAATGGGGACTAATGCGTGCCAGAGTTTTCTCACTCCAATGCAAAGAGATTAATTTGTTAGGATTAAAGGCGTAGTGGTTCAGTCAACTAAGTCACCACTTAAGATAGAATTTGAAGTCGCCGTTGAGTGTGGGTTCGAGTCCCGCATAAGCCAAGGGATCTTATAAACGTTATGTCAGTTATATTATCACTGCATCGTTCCATCATTACCTGCTCATTCGTACCCCCGAATAACCTATAACTGTATAGGTGAGGTCATTGAACGAACCATCACCAGAATTATAAAATGAGGCATTTGAATTTAAGTGATTAACTTTGTCCCATGTTATAGGCATACACTGTTGATAATGCATGTACAAAACACTCTGACTGCACATGCGAATATCAGTAAGAGTCCATGGGAGTTGATTTAGTAGAATATGAGTTATTCGATGATAACTTCTGAACATTATCATGAGATATCGAAGTTCTAATAAAAAGAAAAATATGTATATTCTCAATACCTTCAAGATGGTGTAAATAATAACTATTTATCTGACAAATATGCGATATGAGATAGATAGTTATTATACTCATACCGTCTTAAAGGTATTGAAAATATCTGTCTAAAATCTTTATTATAATTTCGATATCTCATACCGTTCAGAAGTTATCACCAAAAAAACGATATTCCGTTAAATCGACTCCTATGGACTCTTAATTTGGCCACAGGGAATATTTTCAAAAACACTTGCAGTTGCATATCACATGTTAATATCCTATACCAATTCACTATGAGTTATACCCTGGGGCTCTCACAGGAATAGCGCTAAACAGGAATTATACAATTCGATGAATATAAAATCCAATAAACCTGTTCGATCCCTCTAGAACTATAATATGTGTGCTAAAACGAGTCGTTGCACGCCTATTAGGCACGCCAGGTACGTGACATTAGGCGCACCAAAACGCGAACAGTAAGACCAAAGCAATTCGACTTCGAAGATATAGAAAAAGAATGTGCTTATTTATATTCTCTCGTATTTTGAGGCTAGCCGGAGATAATGATAGACCGCGCATGCATTCCAAACGAGAAGACACTCAAAAGAATACGAATGTTGATGGTTCGAAACACTTGATTGTCAATAGTGAATGCATTAGGTAGACGGACGATCGAGACGACGATGGTAAGCTGGGTGTAATATCGCGGTTTGTAGAGGCCCCCGGATGAAAGATATTGCACGACCGTGGCGGAAAACTGGGTATCGTTTGGAATATTAATATGTTCGGAAACATGGCTGGAGCTGTGTTGTGTGGACTATGGACGACTTCTATTCGTACCCTCGAGTCATGGTATAGGGGACAAGTGAGCACGTGTGGTTAACACATAAGTAGGTATCATTTTTATTATTATTGTTTGCTTAACGACCCCACCAACAGCTGGGCTTTACGGGGTTACGATAATGAAACTATGAATCAATGAGGGACGTTTATAAAAACTCATGCCTTATGCGGGATTCGAACCCAAAGCCCAGTGGTGATTTCGGTGCCTCAGCTGACTGAGCGAACGAGGGCGGCAGCATACCCAAGTAGCACAATCTCAAGAAATAAGGTTGTCACGAGGTTGTTTTCCGCTTTCGTATCGAAAGCTCCATGTAACAGCAAAATTCCTTTGTAGCGATGTCGCGTATCGACCACAGACGGTCGTGAAATAGTCAATCTCCGACCTCGTATCGAAAGCTCCATGTAACAGCAAATTTCCTTTGAAGCGACGTCGCGTATCGACCACGGACGGTCGTGAAATAGTCAATCTCCGACCTCGTATCGAAAGCTCCATGTAACAGCAAATTTCCTTTGAAGCGATGTCGCGTATCGACCACAGACGGTAGTAAAATTATCATTTCTCGAGCTCGTATCAAAATCACGAATTGCTTTCGTATCGATAGCTCTATGTAACAGACAATCTACGTCGAAACAACGTCTGGTATCAACCGGAATTGTTGTAAAAAATAAACGATAATATCTCTAGTGTACAACCTCACTACTAGATAGGGCCTGTGAGCGAAGGGTACAGTTTGTTACAGTGGTTAGTATAGTTACACATTTTACAAGTACATGCTGGTATTCGAACTCGTCACGACGGCACCGACAGATTTCCTGAAATTAGAAAGACATACACACTACCCACTACGCTACAAGAGAGATGAGCTTGGGAGAGGAATTTTCGATATACGTACATGGACAGTGGCGCGTACTTCAAAACGTTGAAGTTGACGTCTTCTCATGAGATGACAAAATTGTATTTGTACATATATTTATTCATATAGGATATATATATATGTGTATATGAATATTCTATAATATATCATTATACGGAAGATATAATCAGACATTTTGACGTCGATCATTGTTATGATAAACCCTTTTGGGAGTGATATGCAATTATATACATCCACACACATTCGTACTATATATATATATATATATATATATATATATATATATATATATATATCAATAAAGAAACGATAAATTCAAAATCTCAAGTTTCGAGTGAATACATATAGCTCCATCAAAAACCTGGATCGGAACGTCAGGTTCTGAATGAATGTTATAACATTTTTTGCTGATGAATGAGATATATATTTTACCGAGGATTGTATTGTTATTCTCGCCAGCCTATGACGAGATAGTTACCACATTATGGGCTACGACCGCTTCCTTACCTAATAAACCAACAAGCAGTATCACAATCCAATACCATTAAAAATACAATTAAAATTCGTGAAAAAATGTATGGTCATAGGGAGAGTCTTGATATTTGAAAATGATTCTCAACGTTTATTCCTCAGGTATGAATTGTGAAAGAGAAAACCACGATTGATTCGTAATTCAATCTCAACAATGAAGTATAAAACACAATAATTGTGTTTTAAACTTCATTTATATTTTAAACTTTAATGTATCAATTATTGGTATAGCTTCATTTTAGAGAAGTGTGTATGCTAACAAGAAGTAATTCTAAATGCTTGACAGGTTTGATGAAAAATGTGTAACGCAAATATAAAATCAGCAATAACTGTTCACATTCCATCTTATATATTTCGTTTGCTATGCAGTTTTTTCAATGAAACAAATAATATATTCAAAACTAATTTTCCATTCAATTGTTCGAATGTGTACACTCTCAGTAGGAAAAAAACTCATGTGTGGCGCTTTCCCAATAGTTATTTTGTGAACTAAACATCAACTGATTCATCTCCGAGTCATTTCGGGACCACGCAAAACGACGTGTGTACGTTTTTGACGGTTCGGCATTCGAATTTCGCGGGCGCTTGGTTGGCGCGCCTCCCGAAAAAAATAGCACCTTATATCGTTTTTCTCGAAAACTATCGGAGCACTAATTCTAAAACTATGCAATGTTATAGCACTAATTATAAAGTAAGTATTGGCCAAGTCTCATGATCCTTGCTCACTGGGCGCGGGGGGGGGGGAAGCGTGAACTTGACCCCCCACTTTCAAACGCCCATATCTCGGGAACCTACGGAGCACTAATTCTTATACTTTGTAAAAGTGTAGCACTAATTGAGCACTAAATCCTGGCCAAGTTTCAGAATTAGTGCTCGAGTGGATGGGGGGAACGTGAACTTGACCTCCCCCCCA